>CM031242.1:989709128-990102499 GCA_018340775.1 Taxus wallichiana var. yunnanensis
TCCTTTAGTATCGAGTTATGTTAAAGTAGTTATGGATGCATTGGGATCCTTTGGACTTTGTGCTTAAATATTTTTTTTATACGTCTTAAGGTCCTAACCTTTTTGTGTTATGTCATGCTCTTTCATATGAGGGTATAAGGTTTTGCCTTAGAGGCTATCTTTTGAGTAAATATTTTGACCACCCACTTGAAATTTTTATGCCCCTTAGTGAGGAAGTTTGGTATCTATGGGGTAAAACCCCCTTGTAATCCTAGTTGCTTGGTTGAAGGTACCTGTGGAGGTATAATTTTTTTTGGAAACTCTCTCTCATCTAGTGAACCTATTTTGAGTTTAAACCATAAACATTGTTTTCTCCCTCATACTAATCTAAACTCCTTGAACTTGTAAAAGAAAATTTATAACTTCATAATGTACGCCTTCATTGTATCTCTTATTGATACTTGTGGAGACTCACTTCGAATATAAATGTGTGTAATCCTACTTAATGGAACCTTCATTGTGTCACACCCTATTGCCTCTTATCTTGATAGGTTTATGGTTTGTTAAGTGTTAGGAGTGAGTCTATATCTCCAGTTGTTAGAGAGGAACCCTTATTGTGTTTGGAATAGGTCATTGGTGACCTAAGAAGCATATATTAAGGATAGTGAGAAATTTTTGAATCCTCCTTCCTTTTGGGGAACCATAATGTTGTCCCCCTTGTCAGGTAAGAGATGGAGGTAGGTTGTTTTCACAAGTTTATACAAGAAGATTTAGTGTGTTACTCTAGTAAATTCCTTGTTAGACCTCTCTTGTTGCCTATTTTCTCCTACCTCGCTTGAGTGTTCCTATGTGTTATAATATTAATATTGTGTTTTATTTAAGATTCTTTGATCTAGGGTGGGCCTAGAATTAATAAATTTATTTGATTATATAGAGAGAATGATATCTATTTTGTTGATATGAAAGTATTGGAAAAGATTTCCAATCACCAAAAAAATGGAAATGTTATCTAATTGATGGGGTACTCTAAATCAGGATTAGTGTTTCTGTTATGATATTTCAATACAAATTCAAGTTGTGGAAACCTTATGGCCCAAATAATGCTTAATGTTACAATGAAAATTTAAGTTAGTTCCTCCAAATTATATAAATTACCTCCAATGAAGTGTTTGCACCCTTGTAAACACTTTTGTTAAAATTAGGTGTTTTTATTTTTGATTAAGGCTCGTTTGGTGTGGCCATAAATTTTTGGTTCTATAAGAAGGTTTGGTTTCGCATGCAAAATTAAAGGTCAAGGTTGGTAGTTAATTTTTCTAAATTAGAGAACCTTGAAGTGTAATTCAACCTAAGTGAAATTCTTACCCTTCCTTTGTATCGTGTGTTATACGTTTGTGTGGCTATGTGGAAACCTTATGTATGCAACTTCTCCATTTTGTTATAGACCTAGTTGTCTTTCATTGGGGTCCCATCGACAATTCATGTTTAATTTTTGTTTGTTGAAAATTGGTTAACCTCTTAAAGATTATTCTATAGAATGTTAGCAATCTTATTGGAGGAGGTTAGTATCTATGCCTAATAGTCTCCCTTCTCTTTTTACAATATTTTTGGACAAAAATTAGGTTCTAAGGGACACAATTTTTGTTCGAAGTAAAGAAACCCCGCAGAAGGCATGACTTCTATTGGTATACTTCCCACCTCTTTCTGTGACTTTGAAAAGGAAGTAAAGTCTAAGGGGAGGGGGATGTAATGCCAACTCCTCTTCGACCCCTATGTTGTTATGATCATGTCTATTAGTTCCTTAGTGACATGGACATTATTATAACATTTTGGATAGTGCATTGTTAGATGTTATGGAAATTTTGATTATCATTGTGTTTGGGCTCTTATGATGGATTGTATGGGAATGTAGAACACATTTATAGATGTTATAGTACATGATGATAAATTAATGTTACTTTTCTATATACGAGACACTTTAGACTCTTGACGGTGGTGATCATGTTTAGATGATTGGACTAGACATGTGATCTCATTGATGTTGTGAATTATTAATAATGCGATGTTAATAGGTGATCAGTAGTATGTTGTCGAATGCATCTAAGTAGATATAAATTGCAGTGAGTATGTGAATTGCATGGTTGTCATAAAATATGAATTATGATAAATGGTTATGCATAATTGTAGGGTGATAGTGAATATTAATGGATATGGTAAAATTGAGATGATTAGTAATTATAAATAATTTATTTAGAATAGAATTTCTTAACTATGAAAATGATGCGATTATGTGGTATTATGGTGTTATTGGATAAATGATATATATATTTTAATTGCTACATGTACTTATATGGTCTTGAGGCCTAAACTGGTATTGTCTTGGTTGTATGTAGGAATTGAAATCACAATAAACAAAAAAGGGACTAGGATAATGACTATGGAAGAATACTAAGTGTTTAAAACATAGTCACCTTAGCAACCATGTGTGTATTTTTGTGTTATTGTTGTTTTTCTTGTCATGTTAGTTATGAGGTCTTCAAGGGGAGTAACCTCATAATTGACTATGGATGGGAATGTTTTATGTTTCTCTTTTAAATTTAATTCCTTAGTTGTGTATATGATTTTATTGAATTATAATGTCTTCTCATTTTTTGTACTTAATTAGTGTGATCTATATTTAGTTAAATAACTATGTCAATAATGCTAATTATGAGATGTGAAAAAAGGGGAATTGAATGTGGTAGATAGTCCATAGTTCTTAATGATTTTGGATAGATTTCATTTCATTTTGATTTTTGTACCCATCCCCATCTCTCAAATCACGGATTTGGGCTTTGAGCCCATTTTTGAGATTTGTGGAAAAAATTATACTTGTGGCATATCGCTTAAAATCTCCCACCAACCTAACCTATGATATGAGGTGTCAAATTTATCCCTCATTATGTCTTTTTGAAAGAAAAAGAGGTAATTAACTACACCTTCTTCCTATTTGTCTTAATTTTGTTCTTGATGTGTGGAATGATGGATTGTGTGCAAGAATGAAAGTGTCATACCCTGACATTACTCATTTATGTAATATTGGATCTTATGTTTGAGTTGTGAGGTGGATTTGAGGAAAAATGATGTGGCATCCTAGATGGAGCCACCTCACTATCCTATCCACCATTTTTTATTTATTGTAGTCTTTTAGTTGTTTTGGGGGCTACTTACTTGGGAATTTGGAGGAGAGTGCACAGAAATTTGCTTGGAATTGGAAGAATCTCAAAAAATTTTAATTAAATATTGATGGAGGTTTTAATGGTAAGGTAGGGTCTTGTAACTTGTATTTTAATTTCTTGTTTTGTGTAATGTGTTGTTGGTTATATGAATGCATGTGATTGTGTATGATATTGGGTAGAATTTTTCAAAGTGCTGGTGTAGGGAGAGGAAAATGGGACCATTTTGTGGAGGTAAAAGGGAGTGTGTGATAATTTTTTTGAGGGTGTGTGTGAAGGTTAATCCACCTATGTGGAGGTATAAGGAAAATTTGTTGCTATATCTTTGAGTATATTGCATGAGGAAGGGGTAAGAGACTTGAGGGAGGGATAATATACTTGTGTGTGTGTGTGTGTTAGTGCACTTGGAGGTTTTGGGTGGAACCCTATCCCACTTATGAGGCATAAGGAGATGGCCACCATGTTTCCCTTCTCCTTTTTCTTAGTTTTTTTGAGGCTATGTGGTTTTAATATGTTGCATGTTTTCTTCTTAGCGTTATTGATTCTATAGTGTTGCATACTTGTATGTGTATATATGTGTTGTTGAATCCATTTTGTGAAGTTTCCATGGTTGTAAACAACCATTACTTATCCATTGTTGGGGCTCGGGGTCCAATGTGAAGGTTGGATTCACCTTCTCATTAGAATAAGAGTGGAAGGTGAGTGTTTCCTATGATCCATTCCTTTTCTATTGTGTTCAAGACGGAGAAAAGAAATAAGTTACATGTTTCTTGCATGGGATGAAGATATATATGACTTTAGGAAAAAAGAAAGAAAGATTTTGTCTCCACCTTTGAGTGGAGGGATTTTGTATACTTGTATTTTAAGTTTAAGATTTTTTTAAGGGATTCTGTATATGAACTACCAAATGAAGAAATGGATATGTTTTCAATGAGGAAATAGTATGTTGCATTTTATTGACTGTTTTTTCCCCATTAAAATCTGCAACTTAAACAAAATGTACATTCTATTTATAAATTAAAAGTGTTCTTATTTGAACTAGGAATAAAATGAAGTATGTGTTTTGCATTCCCTTTGAAATGTTCTTATCATTATTTACATTTATAAAAGGAGAATCTATTTGGTTAATGTTCACATTTATTTCTCCCTTTAAATGACAAAGTTTTATTATTGTTTATATAACTTAAACAATGTTATAAAATGAATGTATGCAAATAAATTTCCATTTTAAATAAAAAATTATGACCTCTCTCTCTATCTTTGTATTGGTTTTTAAATTATAGAAATAATATGTCCTACAACTACACACACACAAAACAAATGTTGCCTAAATATTATTTTATATACAAAAAATTAGAAATCTACAAATGTACACACACACACACACAATTTATATTTAACAAAATTAAATTAAAAAAATTGGGTCGATTGTATGTTTAATAGAAAACATATTAAAAAAATTAAGGGGAGCAGGGGCAATGACCCCCTCTATTTTATATTTTATAAATTAAAAAAGGGAAATTGGATGGTGGGGTTTGACCCCCACCCCACCCTTGTTTTATATATTGGGTGGGGTACAAATGGGGAAGGGGTGCGCCAATATTAAATAAACAATTGGGATGGGGGAGGTGATAACCCAATATATTAAACCCCTTACCTTGATCGTTTTCGTTGGCTTTGTCAAATTTGCGCACCAATATATTTTATTTCAAAACAAAATATATATAATATTATATATATATATATATATATATATATATATATATAATACATGCATACAGACACACACACATACACACACACACACCTAAAATGAAATGGTTTTTCAACAAAATAATAATAAGGAAAACAAATAACCACAACCATGAAACTTGGTTGCATATTGTATTTTAGAAAAATTATAACTTTGAAAGCTACAAACTCTAGGGTTAGAAAAAAATTGGTAAAATTGGAAGGTTTTCCACTTCTCTCCAATTTCTCCCATGACCTCCATTCTTCTTTACCTACAAAACCCAAATGTGCAAATGTGAGGAATTAGGGAAACCAATGAATAAAAGAGAATGTAAAGAGAATTATAGATTTTTTGAGAAAATCTAGTATACAAGGGCTCGATTGATCTAATCCAATGGTGGGGATTAGATCCTACGACTTTAAGTTGTAGGCATTTTGTGGGAAGAGATGTTTTGTTTTTGCATGTGTATTTAATTAATGGGGCCGCATGGGGTATTCTATACATGGGTTAAGTGGGGTTAGAATATGTTGTGGTATGTCCCCTTTATTTTGAGAAATTAAATTAAAATTACACATGTGGATATTTTTAATAAATTATTTAAGGGAGTTAAAAGAGGAATAAAGTAAAAGTGTAGCTAATTAAATTAAAGTGTAGTATGTGCATTATTTACCTAGGGATATAAATAAAGTTAGCATTGGAAATGTTTTTCTAGATTTAATATGTACCTAAGTGAATAAAATAACTAGTATTAAATTGGGAAATAATAAAATAAACTCAATACGAGATATAAGGAAGGGGCTTTTAAACCCATAGTAAAATTTGGAAAAGTAAATTTAAATTTTTTGAGCGGTATTGTATTAAATGTCCATACAATTATTAAACGCAACAAATTTACTTTAAGAAAAAAAAATTCCCATATTTTTTCCTACCTAATTGATGAAGTTTTGGCGTGGTTTGATGCCTCAATTTTTGGGTGTTACATAAATGAAGTGGCTCTTCATCCTTAATATTATAATAAAGATAAAAAATATAACCATGAAATGTAGCGAATCCCCTTGAGAAATTGAACACACATCAAACATATATAATAATCTAGATCGATCCATTTCTATATAGCAAAATGAGGAGAAATTAAAGTTACAAATATATCTCTATGTGTAAGGCTGATTAAACGTATAAATTGACTTATTTTTGCATGGATATTAGCAGATCCCCATTTAATTTAGCTCCATGTAATTTTAAATTTATTTAATTAAAATAATGCAACACTATACATTTTCTACAACCATCCACTTCATGCTAAACTTGCAATGTTAAGTTCAATTTCATCATCGTTAATGCATACAAATTGTTATCGAATTTTAGCCTCGTGAAAAGTTGGAAAACATGAACTTACATAATCGAGAAATTGGAGGGACCATTCGGTGAAGGGAGGTCACATTTTGATTATAGCGATCAAATTACGGGGAGCTCGACAATGGAAATGATGTCGACGCTAGAAATCAAGGAGGCTTGAAGTTGAGATAAGTGACAAATGGGGCCTAAAGTTCGAAGTCTTCGACTTGAAGGTTTTATAGTTCAGAGTTTTGGTGGAAAAAGAAGGCAAAAAAACAATAAAAAGGTTTGAAGTTATGAATTCTGAAAGTCTAAAATTTCAGATTTCAGAGATTCGGAGGTCTCGGTAGGGTTACGCAGTGAATAGTACTATGCAAAGGAGAATTAAAGGTATTAATCCGAAAGTCTGAAATTCAAACTTCAGAGTTTCAGAGGTTCGGAGGTTTCATGCACACGATGGATATGAAATCTCGAAACCCCAAAATCCTAAAACCTGAAATTCTCGAAACCCAAACCCCCATAAATGTAAAGGTCTGAAACTCAAAGTCTGAATTTTAGACTTTGAGGTTTCAGCATTTCAGAACATTGAACCCCCAATTCAAAAAGATAAAACTTGAAGCCCAAATTTCATACTTCAGGGTTTCAGATTTTGGAGGTTTCATGAGCTCGAGTGATGAACAGAATGACAATATTTGAAGTGGAAACTCCTAAACTTCTCAATCTTGAAATTCTAGAAAATCGATGTTGGAGGTTACAATGCATTTCAAAGTATGAAGAAATAGATCCAAACACTCACATTTATTGCGTAATGACACCCCCATCTTAGGATTTCTATAAATTTTTACTAGAAGCTCGTATTTACACAAAATCAAACTTTTTGGAAAGCTCTCGGTGTCCTCTACACAACTAGTTTTCTTAATTTTAGTAAGACTAAGTATTTAAAAATGAAGAAATATAGTCCGCTATTTTAGAGGGTATTTCCATATTTACAACCTACTAAAATGATGATGTATGGGCTTCCTTTATTTCCCAAGAAGGAAAGGTACATGGATTCATGTGTTTTACATTTGAATCCATCATTGTTCTAGGAGAGTTTAATGCATTTTGGGGTGGTTGAAACAATATTTCGGATCCTTATCTATCCCTTCTCTCATTCTTCCTATATATTGTAAGGAGGGGATCATTGCAAATGGTTAGAACAATTATATATTCCCTCCCTTTATTTTTTTCTATAAGAAATTTGTGGAGATTTCAAGCCTACCTACATCGAACATTGCAATGCAAAATCTGTGCTTTTGTCCCTCAATGTGATGTATTGTATCAAGTTTGAGAGCAATAAAATTGTATATGTGGATGCTTCAAACACTCATCTATGTTATATTGCAACTTTCTGATATTTTATTTCCTGTAAGGTTATTGTTTATGGTTGTTATTTCCATTACAAGGTTCTAGTAGTGATGTGTTTATTATGCAAGTTTTTAACATCCTTCTTGGTGCATCACCATCCCTTAGAGTAGGTTTTAATTTTCATGCATTTTCTCTATCTCTATCTCCTTGGAAATATTAGATTAGGGTTAAATCTAAAAATCTCTACACTTTGGAGTAGTTGGTAATAGTATAGGATATGAATCCAACCTTCTCTGGAGAGCTTTCTCGATTATAAATTCCCACACTTTGGGAAAAGCTCCATGTTATGTAAGCACACTAACAGCTTCAATATATCGGGTTGTAAATATTCAAGGGTGTTATGATTACACATCAATAGGGATCTAAAATAAAGTATTTTTCTGAAATAGAAATATTGATTTCCAAAATCTTTACAAGCATCGTGAAGGGGAGGCAATAAGGATGAAGACCTGATTGTTTCATTACCTTGAAATTTTCTATGGTATTTCATCAAATACAATGTGTACTATATATGATAGTTGGCATCCACCCCTATGGCAGGTTTACAAGACACTTGCAATTAGGGTTCAAAATTGAACTTGTCATATCCCATCAAAGGGGTTCAAAGCTATCCCATAAGTGTTAATACATTTTCACTAGTTAATTAAAAATTGATTTCAAAATATTATAAGAGAAAGTTGAAATCCATGTAAACAAAAAAATTACAAAAGAACAAATATTTTTTAAACTCTCGTTACTTCAAAAACTTTAGTTGTTCCTTATCATAAACATATCGTTGAATTATAATAATTTTTGTCTCTATATTTAGTACATCAAAAAGTGTAAACGTTTTTAAAATATGGATCATTTCCAGGATCTCCATATCCACTCTTTGGTCATCACTTTTCTACTTGGCTCAAAGAACCATTTATGTACTATGATATTTTTTCCCTCGTGGTTTCTCACATTCCATTATAGATTAACTAGGTTCTTGTTAGTTTTCAACTATATTACATTACCGGAAGTCTCTAAGAGAACATTTCTAGTTTAGTATCTAGGCTCATTTAGCCTAAATATGGATAGGATATTCCCTCATGCCCAACCATGGGTTCATGTCTCTGCTCTATTAATTGTCCTTTAAGCTCTATTTTACATCTTCTTTTGATCTTCATAACAGGTCATTTCTTCCTACGCCCTTTGGGTTCTCCGTTTGGATTGAAAAATTATTTGATCATGCACTAACTATTCATGCACTTGAACATGAGTCTCACATTCTCTCTAATTTAAATTCCTTTCTTATTTGAGCTAACAAATTCTCTTTTTTTTTTAATCACCATCATGGGTTACACTTGTGTATTCATTGAGTAAGTGTAGTTTGAGTTTAGATCAGCCTCAAATATACACCTTACAATGTTTCAAATGTAGACTCATCCAAGTCACTATGCAATGCCAACTCCTCTTTGACAATTATTTTACTATGATTTTTATTATTGTTGATTGAGACATGGAATTTATTATTATATCTTGGATAGCTTATAGATAGACACGATGGACATTATGATTGTTATTGTGTTCTGATGACTATATTTGGATTATTGAACTAACCCTATGAATTCTTGGATGTTGAGAGTTGTTAATGATGTGAGGACATTAGGGATCAATGATATGTTGTTGAGTGCATCCAATAGATATGAGTTACAATAGATGTACGGAATTCAATAGTTGTCGTAAAAATATGAATTGTTATAGCTGGTAAATGTTAATGGATAGGGAAGAATTGTAATTATAAATAATTGATAAGTGAAGTATGTGTTTTATCCTTTGACGTATTGATTATGTATAAATGATTAGACTAGTCTTGTGATCTCATTGATGTTAGTAAAATGGTAGAATCAAATTAATTATAAATTTTAGATAGTTGATAGAATTGCTTAATTTTGATGATGATTATTGATTGATATGTATGTGTTATTTCTTGATGTTATTGATGTGGCCTTGAGGCCGAAGAGGTATTGTTGTTTGTGATTATAGGAAAATGATATCACTATACACTGAAAGCGGATAGGGGACCAACCCTAGAAGAATGTTGGGTGTTTGCAACAAGGCCAATTTGACCCTAGTTATATATATCTTGAAATAAACATCAAATGTATAAGCTATATATATATATATATATATATATAACCTTGCTTATATTTTTCTTTAAATAAATAACAAATGTATAAGTTATATATATATATATGTATGTATGTATGTATGTATGTATGTATATACTCCAAAATAGTATATGTATAGTTTATATATGCTCAAACCTACAAGAAAAATTTGAGAAAAATAACATGAAATGGGGAAAATAATGCCCATAAGCCAAATAGGGTAAACTCTTCGAAAATACATATAGTAAAATAAATACAAGATAAATCCTATGATAGGAATGTAAAATAACCCTCCAAATCAGTGTGTATCCATCCAAGTGCAATGAGAAAACCCTCCATAGCTTCATTTTCTCCATGCTCCCAAACCTACAAAAGTAACAATGAGATAAATTAGGGAAATATGTGAATAAAAAGTCCACATAAGGATTTTTAGGACATTTTAGAAAACGTAAAATCTAAGGGCCCATAATGATTTGATATAATGGTTGAGATTATATCCTACATAACTTTAAATGATGGTATTTTCATGGGAATGGGATTAAAATAAAATGAATGGGTAATTGGTTAAATGGGGCCACTTCTCGCTAGGTCAAGTTGTGACCTTTTTATTTTAAGGCAATAAGTAAATAATGACATTGGGTCAGTAAGGATAAATTTTGAAAATTGTGCATGGTATATAGATAATGAACTAAAGCAATTTTAAATAATTAATAGTAAGGATATAGTTAAATAAATTAATGGAACATGATTATTAAGTACTTGGAAAATACTCTAATACAAAGTAAGGGAACTTAATGCAAGATTTTAAACCATAAAAATATTTTGGAAAATAGATTAATAATATTTAATTATTAATTTGAATTCGATTACATTATGAAGGTGTAGAATTTTTCCATGGGAAGTTAATTAATCACAAGTAATGTTTATAACCTTTTAAAACAAAAACAAATTATCCCATAATTTTAGCATAAGTAATTAATGGAGTTGATGTTGTTTTAGTCCGTCAATTTTGTGGGCATTACATACTAAATGTTTCCACTCTATATTTAATTTCTAAATATTCATTGGGCTTATGTTGGTATCTAAATTTGTTCTCGTTTTCAAGCTAAGCAACATCACAGATTGACATGGAGCTTAGAGATAGATAGATCAATATGTATGTCATTTTGTAGTAGGGATGAGATCTAACTCGGCCCTTTGTCACTCAAATTGTGGAGAGATGGATAGAACCTTCAAGAGGATTTGACCTATCCTCACTTTGCTTTAGGTTGTGTCTTTCGACCGGGGTGAGAGGGTCCATTTTGTAACCTCTTTTGGTGAAGGAGAATGAATATATCCTTTTTGCACAAATTTGAAAGGAGACCTTGAGAAAATATGATCAATGCACCACAGTTTAACTCTCATGGGTTGTCACTTCTAGAGAATGGTGATATTTCCTAGACATGGTTAAGGTTACTAAATATACTATGGAATCCTAATTGCTTCGCATATTTTGGTAGTAAAATTTATACATTTGTGGACACACTGGGCAAACAGGGATAATTTAGGATGGATTCATTGTTTTTGAATATTTTGGTGGGAGATTAAGCAAGATAAAATTGATTATACCAGATCTTTGAGAGACTTCACAAAAATTGGAAAGTTAAATGACAAAAGCTTCGGAATAGCTAAAATATTACTTCAAACAGAAGGTGTGCATCAATAGAGGCCCAAATTTTCACGATTTCACATAATATCACGAGAATTTAACACGAAGGATAAAGCTAAAGACTAAATAAAACATCAAAGACCCCAGGTTCCTCATGCCTAAGATACACTCAAAAAGCTTGCAGAGATGATCTTTATCAACAAATGACAAAGAATTGATTTTAAATTGTTTATCTCATTACAGGATGAAGGCTCTTCTTGAAATGAAATTACAAATGCCATTAAACTCATCATAGGGATGAGAACCTATTTGATTCTGAGGTACTTTAACACAAGATTGCAATAGGAATAAGAAAAACTACTTACACACTTTCAAATAAAGAAAACATAAATTGCTCCAAGATTGACATAGATTAATTCAAAATTGATAAAATTCATCAATGAAGGGAAAGTTTCTTGAACAATCTCGAGCTTGTCAATGGCTCTACACTCATAACCAACTTGACATGATTGAAATCTAAAACACAGAAATTAATAGGTTTCTCAGATTGGTGTCTTAGGAAGATGGGCTCTCTCAAATTTTCTCTTAAGAATTCAACCCCCTAACCATTTGCAAGAGTATTCTCATTACATTTATACATTTCACTCGCTCACTCATCCCAAAATTTCCCCCCAAAAAGAAGAATATTTGAGGGACCTTTGCTTATTACCAATTTTCCTTAGAAAGTGACATTTAACAAATTCACATCTAAAAGCTGCTAGGTGGACCAATTATGAACTGATCATGTTTCTTAGACCCTCGACTAATGACTAAGATGCCATGCCACAACCTTTTTGACAATCCTTTTAATCATTCTAATTTTGTCATGTGAGAAATCCCCATTTTAATCATTTTGTTAAGGATCTCGCACAACTAGATCTCGCCAGAAATCCTTTTCACTCTCGAGGAAACACCTTTTCCATCCTTTATGCTTGTAACCTTCATCATTTCATACTTTTCCCTCTTTTTACTCTGCAACTCTTCCCCGCATCCATCTTCTATGGTAATTCTCATTTTTGTGAGTGGCCAAACATTTCCAACTTCAAAATATCGATCTTAATAATCCTTAGACTAAGATATTATGTTCAATCCACTCAATGACACTTTGTAGACAAAAACGACAAGGAATTTCATCAAAAATGATGGAAAATAGTGCGTTATCACATCTCCAAGATTATTCAAGAAAAATGGTAGAAAAATAGACGCAATGCATAGTAACCATTGATTATGCCCTTTCTCTACTTTATATTGTAGTCATCCACATGTTTCCTTGATGCAAATGTAAAGGAGAAGTACAGGGAAATTTTTAAACAAGCATGGGCCTTCCATATGCCCCAGGCCTAAGAAAAATGCCTTTTGGCCTTTGAAAAAGTCTCAGGTAAAAAAGGCGGTAGCGGAAGCCTCCATGTGTCTCAATGGCACACTTTGAGATGGTCCCCAAAGTGAAACCCCAAACATGTGTGGGCTCACCACATGTCTCAGTCTAGCAGAGTTGTTAAGAAAGTTGAAGGATCAGCAGAAGGCACCATGTGTCTAGAGTCAAAAATAGATTTCCTTGGCCATTGAAAAGTCCAAGAAAAGGTAGAGTTAGTGGAGTCATCCAAGTGTCCTCCTGGTTCTTCTTCAAAATAAAATTTAGGGCTAGTCACCAAAGAGGTGTGGTCCTTGCATGTGTCCTGTGCCTTTGAAATTTTTAAAAAAAAATTAGGTATAGAATAGGGCCAGTCTAATCCTTCACATGTCTCCCTAATGCAATTGTTAAGGTGGGACCCTAAGGCTTATCCTCAAATGAGCATCGGCCCTCCATGTGTCTATGGTCCGCTAACGCTGTACCAGCCACATGAAAAATTTATCTATGTCTCGGGCAAGGAAGCATAAACGTCCACGTGTCTCCTCGACGCAACCCAATGTCAAACCAAAAGGAGAATTTTTCAGATGAGTGTCGTCCCTCCACATGGAAAAGTTTTGAGTTGAAGCAAGCCTTAGAGTTTTCAAAGTGCCCCACCAAGCCACATCCAACTAGAAAGGGCCACGTTTCCACAGATGCTGAGATGCAAATTGGATGGGGAAAAAACACCATTTGAGCCCAAAAATGAATCTTTCTTTTAAGACACAAGATTTGGAAATGATATAAGGTCCAAATATGATGTTTCAAGCTACATCCAATCATGTTTCCATAGAATTTGGGACAAAAAATGATAGGGAAAACAAAACGTGATTGTGGAAAATGGACAGAAGGGAAAGAACCTGAGTTTTCATCCAAGTTACAAATATTTTCACATGGATAGAGGAACGAAAAACAAATTCTAGACTTTAAGTGATCCTCGACCAAAGGAAGGGACTGATCATGGAAATAAAATGAAGGACAGAGCTTTCATGTATCAATACAGGGAGATAGAAAACACGACAGAGCCCGTAAACTAAATAATTTCAAGGACAAATGGGGTGAGATCAAATTGAGCACCAACATCGGCTCTAACTCAAGGATGGGCACTCCCTATGAGTGCCACAAGAATAAATAATAGACCAAGTGCCAAAAATAAACCATTGGGAAATGGAGTCAAAGAATAAGATTACAGAGTAGAACAATAATAACCAACTCCCCCAAGGACGAACCGAGAAACCAAAAAAATGGCCACCAAGGACCAGGACAAACAAAATTAGAAAAACATGAAAGCAGAAAGAAACCAAAATACTATACATTGTATAATGGAGTATACCTTGATTCTAAGAAATCAATCAAGGAAATGTTTCAATACCTGTCATTAACAGGAAATTCAAGAAGTTCCCCATCTAAGTCTTTTAGGAAGATCGTATTTTAACCAATTCAAATGTCAATTGAATAAGAGCCCATCCACAATTCATCAAACTTTCCATGTTTTCCCTTATCGTCATGCCCGATGTCCCATAATAACACAAGATACCCAATCTTTGAAAGCTCTTTGAGTCACCTTCTTGTAAAATATCTTCTTTAAATATTCTTTGAACTTCACATGCCACCGATGGGATGCCCTTCTTTCTTCATCTAACTCAATAATATGATTGATTCAAGAATTATATGGACTAACTTCTTGATCTTCAATTTGTTGAAAAAATGAAAAGAAGACAATTGTAAATGAAGGTGTAGAAAATTTTGAGTTCCATTTACTAATTAAAATAGGCTTTTACCAAAGCTCTTTCGACGCTTATTCTCATCACCAAAATAGCAAACTTTAGTTTCTCACCCCACTTCTTTTTTCAGCTCCAAGGTTCTTCTAATGATCTTCAACACTTTTTAATTGTTGGACTCAGCTTGTCCATTTCCTTGGGGATTATACTTAGAAGCGTATCGCAAATTGATTCCATACTCTTTGCACATTCCCACCAAAGGTTTGGGTGTAAAACTCATGGCATTATCAACAATAATCTTAGTTGGCACTCCAAATCTACATATGATTTGATTCAACATGAAGTCCAGATGACTTGCTATGTTGCTTTCTTGGTGGGGATTACTTCCACCCACATAGTGAAATAATCGGTGGCTACAAGAATCCATTTATGACCATCACTAGAAGGATATAAAATCTCACCAATGAAATCCATTCCCCATTTCTAAAATACAAACTTTAATTGACACAAAAAGGTTGTAAAGGAAGGGAGCTCAAGCTTTCATTCTTCCGGAAGAATGCCGACAACGCTTCACATTTCCTAACCAATAAAGTTTTATCTTTGAAGAGAGTTGAACACCAATAACTAGCCCTCAAGATCTTATGTGTTGTAACTCTTCCAGCAAAATCTCCCCCAAAAACTCCTCCATGGAGATCAAAAATTACCTTTGGGGTTTCATCCTCAACAATGCATCTTAAGAGCACTCCCTCCAGGTTATTCCAAGCTAACCCAAAGTTAGTAATGGCATATTTTTGAGAGGCTAAATTAATATCTCTTTTCTGATTTTTACTCAAATGTTCAGGGAAACATAGATGTGTGAGATGAAATACTATATCTTTGTACCATTTAGAGCTTACCAAATTTTCAAGGACATCTACCCTTTCTTGTTCTACTTCATTCACATCAATAGTATGCAAGTTTGTATCAGCCATAATCTTAGCTAGGCCCGAACCTCTTATCAATTTCGTGGTTTGGATATCCATGTCATATTCCTATAACTTGTTTACCCATCTACATCTTTTGCTTGATACCTCCATCTTTGATAAGATATATTTCACCATGGTGTGGGGAACATAAGAAACAATTTTAGAGCTCAAGATGTAAGGTCTAAAACCTTTCTTTCTTTCAGAAGGAAAATACTTGCTTCTCCATGATGGTGTACTTCAACTCAGCTCCTCGCAATGCCTTACTTAAAAAGGCAATTGGTCTCTCATCCCCTTCATCATCCTTCTGCAAGAAGATAGATGCAATGCTTTTTTATGAAGCAAAAGGAAACATTTGAAAAGGCTTCTTGTAATTTATAGCTGCTAAAATAGGGGCCTGCTTTAATGCTTCTTTGATCCCATTGAAACCTTGAATGGAAACTTCTTCCCATTTGATAACTTGGTATTTCTTCAAAGATGCTAGTAGTGGGGATGGTCATCTCAGCAATGTTAGACAAAAATATTTTGATAAATTTTATTTTTCCAAAGAAGGATTGAACTCCCTTCTTAGTTTTCAGTTGGAACCTTGCTAATGGCTTACACTCTCTTGGGATCAATCATGACGCCTTCCTTGATACAATGTGACCAAGTAGCTTTACCTTTTGCACTCCAAAATGGAACTTCTTGGGATTCAATGATATGCCATACTCTCTACACCTTAACAACATTCTCTCCAAGTGTTACAAGTGATCATTTATTTTTCTAGAAAACACATCTACAACATCTTGATAAATAGCAATGAAATCATTAATATAACCAAAGAAACGCTACATCCATTGCTCTTTGGAAAGTTTCTCCAGAATTCATTAAGCTAAAAGGCATCCTAACATAGACATAAGTTCCCAAGGAGTGGTAAAGGAATTCTTTATTCTTTCTAACTTCTTCACAACAACTTGATTATATCTAGAGAAACCATTCAAATTGGATAAAAAATCAAAACTAGTTACCAATTGTAGCATATTCTCCATGTTTGCAAGAGGGTAATTATCTTTCAATGATGCTTTATTCAAGTTCCTAAAATCTACACATAGCCTTATATCACCATTATTTTTCTCGACAGTACTAAATTTGAAACCCAAGATGATTACCATGTGGGTGGAATGATCCCTCCATCCCTTAACTTATTCAATTCTTCTTGCATCTTCAAAGAAAGGAGTGGATTGATCAACTTCTATTTTGACATGAAAGGCTTAAACATTAGATTCAAGAGGAATCTCATGTTGGAACAAATCTTCCCTATATGCCTTCAACTCAAAGTAATACCAAGCTAGGTAGTCTTGATATTTCTTCAACAATTGAACATAGGCATGCTTCTCTTCCTTGTTCAGATTTCTTCCTAACCATATTTTACGTGGTCTTTCCTTTGTGCCCAGTGTCGTGCTCTTCCACATATATAGTTCTTTTAATAATGCAATCAGCATTATCAAAGTTTGATTCAAGTGCCACCAAACCTCTAGGAATCATGTTTTTGTCTTCAGCTGGATGATGTCTTTGCCAAATAAAGTTTCCTTTCCTTTAGTAGCACACACCATTGGTTCCCAATCTATATTTTGGTCAGCAAACTCACCTTGGTTCTACAAAAACCATTTCACCTGGGCATCATCATCAAACACTTTCCAAATTTTAATGTTGTCAGGGATAGATGGCCTTGTTAGTATTTCAACATCATACTCACAAAATAGAGATCTTGTCTGATTTCCAAATATGGATCCTAGCATTGCTAACTTTTCTGCAACAACATTAAACTTTCTATCATGGTGCACAATATTGAATGAGTCAAACATTTCAATCAAATCCCAGATTGCATGCTTGTATTATTTCATTCTCTGATTTTTAGTAGCATATAGTTTTCTAATATGCTTGACAATCAATTCTGAATCTCCTTTGACAATGATATCCTTTACACAATATTTTCATGCAATTCTCAAACCCAATAATAGTGTTTCATATTCAGCAATGTTGTTAGTGCATTCAAAGTTGATTTTTAAAGAAAAAAAAGCTTCCTGCCTAGCAAAATCGAACAATACTAGCACCATTTCCAAACTTAGAACAAGCTCCAAGTCAAATAACAAGGTCCAAGGAAACCTACTTGTTCAAGACATTTACATTGATCAATCTTGTGCTCTTTCTTCAAAAATCCAACAAAGTTATCAGCATACAACACTTTGTAAGAAGCATTATTGGGATCTTCAATGAGGTGTAACATCTTCTTCTCTCCATACAAACTTTACAAGGTCAGTCTTCAATTAGAATGGTGGCAAAAGACATATCCATTTGAACACTTCCACCAACACTTTCAATCCACTTTCTTGATAACAACATGCCCCATTTGGCGGGACAATCAACAATAATAACATCAAGTTTCAAGTTATTACCCTGATAAGCTGTAATTTGTACCACCAAACCTTTTACATCCTACGACCGACACCTCTCTAGAATCCATTGCACAGTACACTTTCCATAAACTGATATCACTTTAATTTTGAATTCATTCATGACCTCTAGAGGCATAACATTACATGATGCTCCATAATCAAACATAAAATTGTGCAACAATCTATCCTTAATAATCAGTGTTGTAAAAAATGGATCAACATTTAATTGAGACTCAACCAAAGATGTTCCCAAGTAAACTTCAAGTGGTTCACCTAGTTCTTCCAGCACTTGGGGTTTTTTCAACTCTAAAATGGTAGGAGGAGTCTCAAATATATTTACATTTCTACCTTGGGTAATATTTTCTTCTTTCAATCCCAAATACTCAAAGGCCCTTTTCTTGTGCTTAGGAATCCTAAGCAGCTCAACAATTGGAACAAAAATCTTGATCTGACTCAAGACTTGGGAAATTTCATAAGGAATGTATTTGAGCAAATCAACATTTAGAGAAATATTGACAAATTCATCACATGGCACAAGATTTTTCACATCTTGGGCATGGGTGGGAACACCACTTCTACTTGAGACAACAAGGACTTTTCCAGATGCATCTTTCTTTGGAGTTTCTTTTGGGATATTGGTGAGAACTAGGGTTTTTGGTTTAGCTTGAGGCCCTTCCAAATTGACAAATTTACTTCTTGTGTTATAATTTTTTTCTTGGGAAACAAAAACATTGATTAACAGTTGTCTATCCTCTTCGATGGGATTCCTCCATCATAATTCTGAATCATTAGAGCTCTAGGTACTCAAAATCATTATTAGCAAGTTCAAAAGCTTGTACCATATCTTTTTACAAAGTATGAAAGGGAGGAAGAAGAGGTACCCAGTGAATGCAATCCCAAAAACTTCCAACAATTCTTACACTTATTACATGAGTTGAAGTTTCTCCTTTCGTGAACTTGTAGAGAAATCCACCATGCATGCATCATCATCGATGTTATTATCATCATTAACTTCTTCAACTTTCTGATCTACTTCACATGGTGGGTGGGTTAAGAAATATTTGTCACACCAATCAATTTCATTTGTTTCTTAAACAACAACTCTATAATTTAGAGCATAAAACACTATTCTATTTTCCCTCGCTTGGGGTTGTTTAGCTCCCATTGGTCCTTTAATTTTGTCATCAAATCACTGATCATTTATAGGATGATTTACAAATTTGTCTTGTCCTTATTGAATATGGCGACCTTGAGAACCTTATTCAATTCAAATTTTTACCCCCTAGCTTGTAAGAGATTTCTTTGGTAGCTCTGCCAAGGTCTTTACAACTTCCTCAAGATCCACAACCTTACTTTATTTAGGCTTCTCTCGGTTGATCATTTTAACACCCTCCCTCTTATGAGGTTTCCCAACTACTTTAATGTTTTTCTCAATTTACAAAGCCATGGTAAAGGCCTATCTCAAAGTTACTGAGGGTTTTTATCCCTCAAATAATGAGTATCTTTCTTATCAAATGCATTTGAATACTTTATCGTGCATGATTAATCACATGGCCTCAAATTAACGGAATTCTTCTCAATGTTTTGTTAAATATTGTATTGAAGTCATGCACTGATTCATTAGGATTATTTTTATATTTTCAAATTATGATATAAGAAACATAGGGTTTGTTTTATCTCCATACTGCAATCTAACGAGAATTCTTCATCTCTATCCAAGAATTAATGGAATTATCTCGCCAAATATTTATACTAATCCCTTGTATATTCTCGCTAGAGTATGGATAATCAATTTAATGTTAAAATCCTCAAATTAAATTTTAAATTCCTCCATCATATTGACAAAGAGCTTCAAGTGTTGATCACCACCGATTGCATTATTTCCTTGAAACTTAGGCAATCTATTTCTTACATCTTGTGTCACAACATTTGGATAGCCACCATACCTCTAAAATTGATGGGACCAAAATTATTAACAACAAATGGAGGTCTAGGTGGGGGCTGAGCCATATTATTTTGAGGTGACCTTGAAGGAGATGCAAAATGATGAGGAGTGATACTTTTGTGTTGTACATAGATGCAATTCTAAGAATGATTTCCTGTAAAGGCTCTATTTCTTGGAAAACTCTATCGATTTGGAAAATATAGGTGCATATTGAGTAGAAATTATTTTAAATACAAATGAAGGCCCCTCTCCGGATGGAGAATTTAATTCAAAAAAGAGACTACCTTATTCATATTCACTTCCGGAAGTATTGTAATCTTCAATCACAGTGCTGATCGGTTTCACCAATGGATATCTCTTTTCTTGATGTTTGATCTCCAACAACCTTCCAAATTATTCTTCCTTCTAAATCATACTCTCCCAACTCTAGAAACAACCTTCTACTAGGGTCCTTGGCAAAGAAATATCTTCTTCCTTCTAGATTTGTAGAGATTAATGACAAATATTACTTGATATATGTTAAGACACCGGTATTTATTAAGAATTTAAACGGACAGAGTTACCATAGAGGATTTTCACCTTAGTTTATGCAAATGCACAATTAAAGACCTATCAAATGTCTTTCAATAGTAGATTCATGAAAATGCTACAAGATATGTTTTTCTTCTACCCAAATTTGTCAATGATGATACAAACTTTAGGGAAATAACTATATAAGTTGGAAATTTTCACTCAGAACTTACAACTTTGAACAATTCTTACAGATCTGAACAAAGAATGATGTTTCAGCAATGTATTTCCACTTTAAAATTTGTAAGAAGCATTACAAGGGTCTATATGCATTGTTGATGGTGTGAAAAATTTGCACACAACTTCATTTCCCATGCAACGGTGCTATGAGTGTTGTTGACGGGTCAAATGGATATGAACTACTAAAAAATCAACAAATTATCCCCAGGAACAAAGCACCACAAGTGTTGGTATCCAATTTTTTCTCCTTTTCAAGTAAAGACATCACCAGATTTGACATGGAGCTTAGAGAGATAGATCATTATGTATGTCATTTTGTAGCCAGTGATGAGATATAACTTTCCCTTTTCACTCAGATTGTGGAGATATAGATAGCACCTTCAAGAGTATTTGACCTTTCCTCACTTGCTTTCATTTGTGTTTTTGGACCAAGGTGAGAGGACCCATTTTGTAACCTCTTTTGGTGAAGGAGAATGAATATATCCTTCATTACACAAATCGAAAGGAGACCACTAGAAAATATGATCAATGCACCACAATTTACTCTTACGAGTTGTCACTTCTAAAGAATAGTGATATTTCTTAGACAGGGCTAAGGTTACTAAAGACATTATGGAATCCCAATTGCTTCTGCATATTTTGGCTATAGAATTTATACATTTGTGGACACGCAGGGAAAATAGGGGTAGTTTAGGATGGATTCATTGTTTTTGAATGATTTTGGTGAGATATTAAGCAAGATAAAATCGATTATACCAGATCTTTGAGAGACTTCACAATAATTAGAAAGCTAAATGACATAAATCTTCAGAATAGATAAAATATTCCTTCAACCAAAAGGTGTGCATCAATGGAGGGCTAGATTTGCACGGTTTCACATAATCTCCCGAATTTAAAATTAAGGCTCGAGCTAACGACTCAATAAAATGTCAAAGACCCTTGGTTCCTAACACCTAAGATACACTTGAAGGATTATAGATGATCTTTCTAAAAAATACAGTGAATTGGTTTGACATTGTTTATCTCATTACAGGATGAAGGCTCTTCTTGAAATGTAATTTAAAATGCCACTAAACTGTTATAGAGATGAGATCCTATGTGATTTGGAGGGACTTTAACACAAGATTGAAATAGAAATAAGAAAAAATGCTTGAGACATTCTAAAATAAATAAAACACAAATTACTCCAATATTGACACAAATTAACTTGAAATTGATTAAATTCATCAACAGGGAAAGTTTCTTTGAATAGTCTAAGAGATTTTCAATGGCTTTACACTAGCAACCAACTTGCGTGATTGAAATATAAAACATCGAAATTAACAGGTTTCTCGGATTGGTCTCTCGGGAAGACGGGCTATCTCAAATTTTCTCTTAGAATTCAACCCCACCATTTGCAAGAGTATTGTTATTACATTTAGACATTTCACTTGCTCACTTATCCCAAAATTTACCCCCAAAAAGAGTAATATTCGAGAGACCTTTGCTTGTTACCAATTTGCCTCAAAAATCTGTTTAAGAAATTCACATCTGAAAGCTTCCAGGTGGACCAATTATGAAAAGATTAAGATACTTTCAAAACAAAGATAAGGTTACAAGACATTATGAAATCCTTCTTGTTCTACTTATTTTAGTAAATAATTTTTTTCCTTTGTGGATTTATAGGGAAAAATAGGGGTAGTTCAGATGGATTCATTGTTTTTTAATAATTTTGGTGGGAGATTAAGCAGACAAAATTTATTATACAAGATATTTGAGAGACTTCACAACAATTGGAAAGCTAAATGATAGAAATCTTCGAAATAGCTAAAATATTACTTCAACCAAAAGGTGTGCATCAATAGAGGCCCAAATTTTCACAATTTCACATAATCTCAAAGAATTTAACACGAAGGCTAAAGCTAAAGAATCAATAAAACATCAAAGACCCCTGGTTCGTCATGCCTAAGATACACTCGAAGGCTTTCAAATGATCTTTATCAACAAATGATAGTGAAGTGATTTTACATTTTTTTATCTCATTGCGGGATGAACGCTCTTCTTGAAGTGAAATTGCAAATTCCACTAAAGCATCACGGGATGAGATCCTGTGTGATTTTGAGTGACTTTAACACAAGATTGAAATAGTAATAAGAGAAACTATTTGCAGAAATTCTGAAATAAAGTAGACACGAATTGATCCAAGATTGACACGATTAACTCTAAATTTATTAAATTCATCAAAGAAGGGAAATTTTCTTTGAACAATCTCAAAGGTTACCAATGGTTGTACACTCACAACCAACTTTACGTGATTGAAATCTAAAACATAGGAAATTAACAGGTTTCTCATATTGGTCTCTCAGGAAGATGGGCTCTCTCAAATTTTATCCTAATAATTCAACCCCCAACCATTTGCAAGAGTATTCTCATTGAACTTATACATTTCAATCACTCACTCATCACAAAATTTCCCCCAAAAAGAAGAATATTCGAGGGACCTTTCCTTGTTACCAATTTGCCTCATAAAGTGACGTTCAACAAATTCACATCTAAAAGCTTCCAGTGGACCAATTATGAACTCATCATGTTTCTCGGACCCTCGACTAATGAATAAGATGCCATATGACAACCTTTTTACACTCCTTTTAATCATTATTATTTTATCATGCAAGGAATCCCCATTTCAATCATTTTCCGTAGGCTCTGCACAATGGATCTAATCGGTAATCCTTTTTTCTCTCGAGGCAACACATTTTCCATCCTTTGTGCCTAAAACCTTTATCATTTAATCCTTTTCCCTCTTTTCCTTTACAACTCTACCTCGACATCCATCTTCTCTAGTAATTAACATTTTTGTGAGTTTTGAGTAATTACAACTTTAAAATATTGATCTTAACAATCCTTAGACTCACAAATTAAGTTGAATCCACTCAATGGAACTTTACAAACAAAAATGATAAGGAATTTCATCAAAAAATGATGAAAAACAGTGCATATTCACATCTCCAAGAGTCTTGGAGCAAAAATGGTGGAAAAATAGACACAATGCATAACAACCATTGATTACACCCTTTCTCTACTTTATATTATAGTCGTCCACATGTTTCCTTGGTGCACCTGCAAAGGAGAAGTATAATGGAAAGCTTCTAAACAAGCGTAGGCCTTCCACGTGCCCTAGGCCCAAGAAAAATGCCTTTTGGTCTTTGAAAACGTCCGAGTAAAAAACAAGGAGCCAATGAAGCCTCCACGTGTCTCAATGGTACACTTTGAGATGGTCCCCAAAAGTAGAGACCCTAAACAAGTGTGGGCTCACCACATCTCTTATTTTAGTAGAGTTGTTAAGAAAGTTAAAGGATCAACGAAAGTTGCCATGTGTCTAGGGTCTGAGAATGTTTCCTTGGGTCATTTGAAAAGTCCAAACAAAGGTAGAGTGAGCGAAAGCCTCTAAGTTTCCTCCTGGCACTTCTTCAAAATAAAATTTAGGGGTCGGTCCCCAAACAGGCACGGTCCCTCCATGTTTCCCAAGCCTTAGAAAAATTCTTTGAAAAGTTTAAGTATAGAGCGAGGCCAGTGGAAGCCTCCACGTGTCTCCCTGATGCAACTGTTAAGGTGGGACCCTGAGGTTAATCCTCAAATGAGTGTTAGCCCTCCATGTGTCCATGGTCCACCAAAGCTATACTGACCGCATGAAAAAAATTTCTAAGTCTAGGCAAGGCGGTGAAACTTGCATGTGTCTCCTGACGCAACTCCAAGGTCAAACCAAAAGGAAAATTTACGAGATGACTTTGCCAACCCTCCACATGGAGAAGTTTTGATTTGAAGTAAGCGTTAGAGTTTTCAAAGTTCCCCACCAAGACGCATCCAACCAAAAAGAGCCACCTTTCCACAGATCTTTGAGATGTAAATTTGACAAGGAAAAAACACCCAAACCGTAAAATGTAGGAAAACACCATTTGATCCCGAAAATGAATCTTTCTTTCAAGATTGGGAATTTATAAATGATATAAGGCCCAAATATCATCTTCTCGAGCTACATCCAATCACGCTTCTAGAGATATTGCAACAAAAATGATAGGGAAAACAAAACGTCACTTTATGGAAATGCAGGACATAAGGAAAAAATCCAAGTTTTATCCCAAGTTACAAATCTTTTCACATGGATAGAGGAATGAAAAAAATCTAGACTTTAAGTGATCCTTGACCAAAGGAAGGAATTGATCATGGAAATCAAATGAAGGATAGAGCTTTCATGCATCAATACGGGAGATAGAAAACACGACAGATCTCACAAACTAAAAAAATTTCATGGACAAACAGTGGCAAGACCAAATTGAGCACCAAAAACTTCCTTGCATTTTTAATCCTCTATGATAATACATTTCCTTCCATTATATTAATTTTCTATTATATTCGAAATTGTTCATCATATTGAGCTTGTTTCTGAGCTCAGTCTAATGGGTCTACACTCTCTAGTCCATTTATTCTATAAGAGAGTTTCCTTCTATGTATATACTCTTTCTCTTGAACACTACCATCAATAAGTTTTGTTCTTGATTTTGCATTAGTTTCCCCCATAATCTCTAAATAATGCTTGAGATCCCGAAAACTCTCATATTATTTTCAAGGCCTTTCAGGGCATTGAATTTGTGCCATTTTCTCTTGTAAAAGGCTTCTTTCCATTTTTCTTCATAGTTGAGAAGCTAATGGCCTAAACTCTAAGTTGCGTTAATTAGTAGTAGGTTGTCTACATTGACTTCTATTATTTTGTCTAAGCTTGGAAATTTAGTTGCCCATTTCACTAGCTAAAATGTAGTAAGAAAAACATTTTAGTAGATCACATGTTCAACATTAAGAAAGAGGTGTTTCTAGCTATGCCCACATTTTTACACACATAAATACAACAGGTTAAAATACCATAATATTTTTTTTTACTTACATTTCTCTTTAAACAACACCACAAGGCCTCCAAGTAGATAAACTAAAAAATGTGTAATGTACTTACAAAAACATTAACCCACTCATACAATAGGATAACATAGGGTACCCATCAATTTCATACTCAATGACATAAACCAAGAAAATGAACCAATTATAGTAAGAAACATCGGGTAGGCACACTCCATGACATGGTCTTTGTAATGCCCACAATTTGATAATTCTCAAAACAAATAGAACTAATAAACTAAGTGTCAAGTTTCCAGAATAATATATTTTTTAAGTGTTTATAACGTTAGACATTTCCACAATTAATAAATTTCTTGGTTAAAATCTTTCTACACAAGCTTGTGAAAGTTAGAATTTAATTAATAATTAATTATTATTAAAATTCTTCCCCGATAATTTTACGATTTAAAGTATCTACTAAGCTTTGTTAGTTTAATTAGTTACAAAGTATCAATGTTAAATTAGTTTCTCACTTAGTGATTTAATTGTTTTTCCTAGCTGCTAAGTGGCCCCATTCATCCCATTACCCATGCATTTTATATATATTTTTAATTAAATTTCAGTCCCAAAATATCTTTCCACTTAAGAAAAGTAGTGTTTAATTTGGGCTATTGGATTGAATCTATCATAGCACTTTCCCTAAATATCCTTATGGGTTTCCTTTTAATTTTTATTTTCCCCAAACAACATCATTTGTTCATCTCTTGTTTGTAGGTTTTGGAAGAGGAGAAGGAGGAGGATCCATGAGAGAAAGAAGAGAAACCATGGAAAATTTTTCTTGGTTTTAGTTGTAAATATTTTACTATTGTAATATTGCTCATTTGTTTAATGTAGAGATCCTACAATGGATCTGTTTTGTTATTTAATGAAAACATTTTCTTGTTTTTAAGTTCAACAATTGGGGAAAACCCCATTTCATTAAATCTATGAATTTTTACGCATTTGGGTGCCATAAAGAGATTGGAGATCTTAAACACTTAAATTCAATTCATTTCTAGTTATTGGAAGTTTCCTTTTAATGGTCTTAAGCTTAGATTTCACTTAAATTTCAAACTGGGTTTCACATCCCAAAAAATTATTTTTCATCAAAAGATATAAAACAACCACCCTACACATGTTGGCAAATCTATGAACACCACCCTTCTTGGGGAATTTTATCAACTACCGCTCTGTGCTTGGTGGCGGTTGTAAAACTTCCGCTTTGCACAAGGCAACGATTTTGTTCCCAAAAACAAAACCTTCAAATAATCCATTTTTGATAGTTTTCAACTTAATTTGGTTTTTAATGCAATAATAATTTTAACTGAGGGTGTCTTCCATTCATTGGTTGCTAGATTGATAGTATATCTAGTTTGATAACTCAAAATTACAAATGCATAGTTTTTTTTCCATTCAATCATACAACCTTCAACAACATGAAATGTAAATTTTATTTTATTGAACATACTTTGAAATTTCTCCTTTCAACCATAAATACAAATATGATAACTACAAGTTACAATAACATTCTTTTTGCAATACAAGAACTTCTAATCCATTTCTTTCAATAAAACTAGTCCTTTCTTTTCCAAATATACATATGTATCTATATTGTAACTTTTAGTACATACAAATTTAGGAGATTTATATTTCGTAGCAGCTATAAATTCTTTCAAGCATAGCTAGAAACACCTCTTTCTAGAATTCTTTCAAGCCTTATTTATTCACAAAATCACTATAAATTGGAATAAATTAAATATTACAAAAATTCTTTCAAGCATACAAAATTTACAATATTCCACTTTGTAAATGGAAATAATAGAATAATCGAGTTTCAACATAGACACTTTCAACAAGGCCAAAACACAAGTCTTCTCTTTAATTTCTTCTCCCAACTTCATAGCTTCAATATTGCATTCTTCAACTCTTCAAAAACTTGGATCACAATACAAAGAAAGGGGGACAGCAACACTCTCTTCCCAACCTCTAATCTAATAAGAGGAGAACCTTTCCCCTTAATTACCCGCGAGCCTCAACCAAAGAACAATAATAGATCTTGAGCAACATTTGAAAACTTTTTAGAAGAAATGGATTCCACAAAAACGTACAATACACAAACATACAACACATTTATTTGGACATAATCAACAATATTTATTATTTCTTAAAAACACATAGGCTTGACATCAATCCAAAAGGAGAAAGGAATATAGGAACCAACTCCTTTTAAATCCTAAGTGAAATAGGACTTTAACCCAAAAGCCTCCATGTGCACAATACAAAACATTCAATACATCCTTATCTCTCCCCTTACTAATATGCAAAAAATATGTCCATGTTTTCCTTTTCACTCCCCATAGGTGAAACTCATAATCACACTACCTAAAAATACATGCTTCACAACTCCTTTTCCATCCCCAATGGTCCTATACTTCAGCCCACTCCCTTCTTAAGGAAAAAACTACCCAACTAGGAAAATGATATTCACAACACTCATACAATATTCAAAAAGCACAATTTTTTTACATATAAATGCATACATAAAATAATTACAAGTAGATAACCTACATGTCCATCAAACATCCAAGAATCTTCACTCTAATAACATCGAGAAATAATATATATACATAGAAATTAATAATCATCATCCAAAATTAAGTAATTCTATCATCTATCAACATATCAAATAATTTGATTCTAACATCCATGAGATTATAATTCTACTCAAGAAAATCCAGAGTATAATGTCTCAGTATAAAATCAAAATAATGCAAATCAACATATATCGAACTGTCTACCAGTGTCATCTAGTGTATCATAATCAAAATGTGAATCACAACATATCAATAGTCCAAATATCTGCATAGTCTATCATCTACTGCTCAAAATATAATAATCAAAATGTCTAAGTATCAATCCATCAGTAATGTCAACATAATGAAAATAGTGTCAAAGAGGAATTGACACTATATCCCCTCCCCTATGCTCAAATTCCTCTTGGAAGTCACTAAAATAGGTGAGGAAACTAGGTCTCAGTATCAAAGAAGCATCCTCCGAAGTGGTTACAATCTCATCATACCTATCCCACTGGACTCACACCTTGTCAATCTTACGGCCTCAAAGGCGCATGGTAATGTGATCTATGATGTACATAGACTCCATACTCACCTTCCCCTACTCCTGCACCCGAAATGTGGTCTAATCCAATGAATGAAAGGGATTTGGGATGTATCTCCTAAGAATAGAAATATGAAATAGATTGTACACGTGAGATAATCTGGCGGTAGGCTAGACGATAAGCTAAGGGACCGGTCTTTTTAAGATCTCGAATAGACCCAGTGAATCTAGGAGATAACTTTAAGCCTTTTCCATAACAAATACGAATCTTATGAGGTTTGACATAAAGAAATACCTACATGCCCACATCATATCTGCGGTTAACCCTCCTCTGATCTGCATATTTGTTCTATCTATCATGTGCCTCCTGAAGCCTCTATCTAATCAAAACAACCTACTTTTCCATATCCTTTAACAAAGCCGGCCAAAGAGATACTTTGTCCTCCAATTTGTCTCAACTCAGCGGTGTCCTACACTCCCTACCATAAAGTGCATGAAATGGATCCATACCAATAGAACTCTGAAATTTTTTATTATAAGAAAAATTCACTAGGTACAAATACTCCTCCCACCCTAACTAATAGTCCATGACATACATCCGAAGCATGTCCTATAAAATCTAATTCACCCACTCTTTCTGTCCATATTTATTTGGATCATATGTTGTACTAAAATTGATACTCATCCCAAGGGCATGTTGCATGGTAGTCCACAAATGAAAGGTATATAAGGGATCGCATCACAAATAATCTTCTAGAGAATCCCATGTAGTCTAAAAATCTCATCTAAGTATACTCACACTACAACAAAGATAGTTGTATAAGTGGTCTTCACCGGAGAAAAATTAGCCACTTTTGTCAATCTATCCACTTTGACCATGATGGTATCGTGGTAGTATCTCGACGCCGATAGCCCTACTATGAAATCTATGGAAATGGTGTCCCATTTCAACTCTAGTATAGCATGCCGGTAGAGAAGGCTAGTTTTTGTGGATGTTCGGCATTCACCCTCTAACACTCCAAGCAATGAGACACAAACTTAGATATATATCTCCAAATACCTCTCCAATAGTAAAAATTTCTCAAGGTGGCGTGCATCTTCTTAACCTCGATTGGGTTGAATAAGGTGCACGATGAGCCTCTACCAAGACATCCTTCCTCAAACCTCCATCCCTAAGTACATAAATTAGGCTCTATGTCTGAGATTTCCATTTGAATCTAATGTAAATCCATCAAAATTCCCCGTAAGGGTCTCTAAGACTCAACCTAAGATCTAGCTGCAAGGTAGAAGATGTCATGTGGAAGTTGTCATAAAATCCTGCTCTGCGCAAGTTTATACCCACCGAAGTAGCCATAACCAAATGTTTTTTTGACTCAAAGAGTTTGCAATCATTCTCATTCCCTTCGCATTCTTTATTTCCATGTCATACTAGCATAGAAACTCCATCTAATGCCATTGAAAAGTGTTGAGATTGGGCTATGTGAATAGGTGATGTAATCTCAAATGGTCTATTATGAGAATGAACCTTCTACCAAGAAGGATATGATGCCAACGCACAAAAGCATGCACTACTACCGAAAGGTCAAATTCATGATTTGGATAATTGAGATCATTTTCCTTGAGTTTGCGAGACTCAAAGGCTACAACATGGCCCTCCTACATCAAAACACCTCCTAATCTTACCAAAGAAGCATGCATACACACAAAGAAATCCCACTAAGGATCTAGCACTACAAGAATTAGTGTTGTTTTAAGGAATTCCTTCAAAGATACTCAAGACCTTCTCACATGCATTAGACCAAAATAAACTTCTTCCTTTTCCATTGAAGGGAAGTGACGGGGTGCACAATCCAAGAGAAGTCCCAAACAAATATTCTATAATAACTCGCTAACCCAATGAAACTATGCACCTTGGTCACATTGGTTAGTACATGCCAATCTATGATAGATCTAATCTTAGAAGGATCGATTTTGATACCTTATTTATAAATTATGTGACCCAAGTAAAAATTGAACCTCGATTGAAAAAGGCACACTTCTCTAGGTTCTCGTATAGTTGCTACTTATGAAGACACTCCAAAACCTAACGAAGGTGTTCCTCATAATCTCGATGCATGCATAATTATATCAAAATTTCATTAAGAAACATGATCATGAAGTGATCCCCAAAAATCTTGAACATCTGATTCATCAAACTCATGACTACAACAGGGGCGTCGTTAGACCAAATAGTACCACCGTGAACTCGTAGTGGCCATATCTCGTGCGTAGAAAGTTGTCTTATGGATATTTTTCTTCACAATCCTCACTGATGATATAATGACTTAAGATCTATCTTAGAAAATATAGTTCCCCCTTCATCTAATCAAATAAATCATCTATCCAAGGAAGGAGGTAACGATTATTGATTGTTACTTTGTTCAACTACTTGTAATCTGCTCACAAGTGTAGAGATCTATCTTTTTATTCACAAATATCACTTTGGTACACCTAAGGGAGATACAATATGATGGATTAAGCCTTTCTCTAGAAGGCCCTACAACTGCAACTTGATCTAACATAACTCAGGTGTGGTCATCCTATATGGTGCGCATGAGATAGGCTCCGCTCCTAGAACCAAATCAATACAAAATTATATCTCATGTGGTGGAGGTATTCCTAACAACTTACTAGGAAAAACATTAGAAAAATCCTACAAAATGGGGTGGTCATCAAGTGACGGTCCATAAGTCTTATCCTCTAATCGGTCACTAATAATGATGGAAAATAACGACGGTTCCACCGCGCTCACCACTTTAGCTGCATAGTAGATTTGGTGTGAATAAATATGGATCTCTTGACTCCAAAAATCACTATCTCCACTCCCAAATAATCTACATGATATATAACCTTGTTGTAACAATCAACTCTAGCTCTATGTGCAAACAATCAATCCATGCCCAAGATAACTCCATATGAAACCAAGGGAAGGATACGAAGATCCAAATTCATGGTGAAGGGTCCTAGGTCCACTACGCACTCCTTAACTAAGGATTCCATTGAGATTTTAGCTCTTGAAGCCATCCCAAAATCCTAACTAAGGCCCTGCCTAACCGCCACACCAAATTTCGCATCACCAGTACTAAAGATGGAGAAACAAAAGAATCTGATGAGCCTGAATCAAAACATATATGGGGAGAAATACCACCAATGCTACATGTGGTCTTAATCACCATGCCATAGTGCTCTCTCTATCTTTTGTTTATGCAACATAAATCTTGTGGCTCCTAGCCATGTCACCAACCATAGGCTCAAAATAGGTGCCTTACCCGATTAATATGGTTCTCGAGGGAATTCTTTCCAATGATGACCATGTAATCCACACCATAGAAACTACCTAGTCCTCTCCACTAGGAAGATAATAGTTTAGGTTACCTGATATTCCATGTTGTTTAACCTAATTATCCTGTCATATATCTATGTGGGTGATGCGGTGGAAGTACTACTGCTGACCGTGCTCCTGATAGAGTTTGTGTCTTGTTGGACCCCGGATGTAGGTCCCATACTATACCCTATCTCGAGAATAATGGTACGATGGAGGTTGAAAGGGTGGTTGATTATGGTACTGCTTCGAAGCTAAGGAGGAGGAAGCCTAGAAGAAGACTATGTTGAAGTGTGTGTGCCACAAGGAGGAGGATTTGATCCCCCAACCTATTATCCTTCAACCGTTATATGTGACTCTTCATTCTTTCTCGAGCCTATTGAGTCTTTGCCCTTGTTTCCTCTACAATATAGGCCTTCTCGATGGAATTTGAAAGATTCTATGGGAAATGAATGCACACAACCCTACCCAATTCTAAGTCCATGCCTTTGATGAACCTGTGAACCCTAACTTGCTCATCTTGCATGTAGTCCACATAGTGGAGAAAATCCAAACACTAACCCTCATACGATGCTACAATCATGGAATCCTATCACACATCATGAAACTCATTGATCCACTTCTAGATGAATCTCTTACATATGTATCTTCTTGATCCATAGGGATAAAAAAACACGCCACTTCATCAGTTCCATCAACACCAAGAAAGAGAAACAAGAAAATATATAAAATGAAGTAAACGGAGGTTCTGATGAAACCTCCACTCTATGTAAAGTGACAAGTTTAACCGCTACTATGTAGGGGAGGTGGTCTTCAAACTACTTCCCAGAGGGACAGAGGTGCCGAGACCGCCGATCTTCTCATGGTGGCATTCCTAACACTTTCAAACATCAAAGAAGAATGGACTTGAATTTGAAGCACCCAATCAGAAATCTCTTTCCCTTCCATGCCCCTTTACATCCTCCAATGCAGTAGAGGACATGGGAAGGAATATAAATGCATGAAAGGAACAAGAGAATAGGCATTCGAAGATCCAGAGAGATTGAGAAGAATATTTTAATGTGAGAAGTGAGAAATATCTTTAGTACTGGAGTGTAATTGTAGGAGAAAGGTGTAGAAATAGAGAAAACAATTAATTAGAGAGAAGGTTTTAAATTGTTGCTTCTTTTCATACTTATTATAGTCTTTAATTGTCTATATTAGACCAATAAAAGTTGGATGAAAGAGTAGTTTCCCTTCCCAACTGGTGTTCCTCCATTGGAGGTTTCCAAGATAAAATTGTTGGTGTTGAAGTTTTGAATTCTTTCCGTATATGCAATTTCTTTTCTATAGAACTAGATAATCAATCACAATGCTCTATTTTTTCTATAAAAACTATCATTTTCCAAATTTGGAAGTAGAAAAACATAATTGTGTGATTCGTAGAGTTCCAAAGTAGAAGTTTACTGAGATCATTTTGGTATCGAGCTCATTATATATCAAGGACTGTGGTATTCGAATCTTTCTTTTGATTTTGTATGACAGTGACAAGGTCCAAAGGTGAAGAATTTTTACCTTGCAGCCGAGATATTTCTATGAAGAAATGGAAATGGAGAATTTGATCTTAAATTGAGGAAGAGAACTTGGTCCGTAGAGTCGAGATGTTAGAGACCATGATGGATAGATTACATAGAAAATAAGAAGATCTTTTAGATATGTAAAATATGGATTCAAGATTAAGTAAGATTCCATGGACTCGGTGTTTTGAGCACTATCCAAAAAATTTGGTATCAAAAAGAGCCATGAAGAGTAAGAATTGGAAGAGTGTGAAGAGACACCAATTGTAAGTGAGAAGGTAAAATCTACACATACACCTTTTAAAGTTGAAACGAAAGAAGAATAAAGAATTTTGAAGGATAAGTAGGTGCAAAATTATTAGATAAATGACTAAAATAGTTGCAAGTCCACTTTATTGTGCATAATGTCACCGAGGCACAAAAGGTCACCTTTGCACGTCTAAAAATGGAAGGTCATACTCTGGTTTGGTGGGAAACCCATCTAGCCACTTTTGAGAAGAAGAAATGTCTTATTGTTAGTACTTGGAAAGGTTTTAAAGAATTGATAAGAGCTAACATCTCTCCTATTAGCCATAAGATTGACATGATGATTAAGTGTCAATACTTTTATAAAGGCGATGGTGAAAGCATGCAAGACTACTCTGGGACTTTGAGACAAGCCATGTTGCTTAGTATGGAGTTGGAGAATGAGGACATTCGACCAAGTATTTGGGAGGACTTCACACTCACCTGTGGAGGAAGTTAATCTCCACGAAACCCAAGGATCTCAATGAAGCTTGTATACAAGCATACTACATTGATGATGAGAAGAAGCAAGGAGAAATAGAGCCAAAGGGAGACCAGTCAATAGAACAACAGGAAAAAGAACAAGGGAAGACAAGTAACAGAGGTAAATGGAAAGGTAAACATACCACTATTGTTTTGCATACTTGTAAAGATCCTAAGAATTTCTGTAAGAATTGTGATATAAATGGACATACTGATGCCACATGTTGGAAGTTACATCCAGAATTGCACCCAAAGCACCGAACCAAGGATTTCAAGAAATCCATGGCCACCGTGAAGATAGAATGAGCAAGTGGAGATTGAGAATGATTCAAATGTAGATGAGAGGATGGGATGCACGGCCACTAACATGTTCGGAGGCGAAAAAGAAGAAGAGATGAGTAAGCTATTTCAAATAAGAATCCAAATCAAGAAGACTAAGGTAAACGCTTTAGTAGATTCTGGTTCTTAGTCAAATTTGATTTTGATGCGGTTGTAGAACAACTTGGTCTAGAGAGTTATGCGTGTCCACATCCATACCCACCAGGGATGTGTGAATAAGGTTGTAGAAATACAAGTTACTGAGGAAGTGTAAGTTTCATTTGGGATAAATGCCTAACACATAGATGTATTAGAGGCTGATATTATTCCACTTGATACATTTGACGTTGTCTTTGGAAGTCCTTACTTGTATGTCAAGGATGTTGTGTTCACAAGGAGGAGAACTGGTACATATGGTTCAAGGATGGAGTTAGTTTTAACATCAAGGAAAACTAGATAAAATCAACGAAATCTATGATAAGTTCCAACCAAGTACCAAGACTTATTTAGGAAAATTATCAGTTTTGTTTGCTTTCATTAGAAGAAAAACAAAATGGGCATGAGAGTGTGGATATTTCTTACCAAAGGATGGAGGGTTTGAATAACACTTGTTACTTTTTTCGAAGAAGACACCACAAGAACTTCTCATTTAAGGTGTACAACAAACTTCCGCCATGCAACACCGTATCTATTTATGGATTCACTAGACCTAACCCCGGGTCAACAAGAAGAAGAGGAGATATAACAAATGGTGGTGACTAGAGAAACAATGTACCTTGAGAGGATTCATCTAATCCATCTCAAGAGACAAAGAAAGGAAAGTACTAAACCACTATAGTATGGGACCTTCACCATACTTGAGCAGGAGTTGGACAAAGCAACAGCTTTCTTGAGATCTGCTGGTCTTGTCAGGGCAGTGGTCCTGACACTTTCAAACATAAAAGAAGAATGGACATGAATTTGAACTGCCCAACTATGTCTCTTCCCCTTCCATGCCCCTTCACATCCTCCAATGCACAGGAGGACATGGGAAGGCCTATAAAAGCATGAAAGGAACAAGAGAATAGGAATTCAAAGATTTAGAGAGATCAAGAAGCGAGTTTACTTGAGAGCAGTGAGAAAGATCTTCAATGTTGGAGTGGAATTATAGGAGAAAGGTGTAGAAATAGAGAAAACAAGTAATTGGAGAGAATGTTTTACATTATTTCTTCTTCTCATGCTTATTGTAATATGTAATTGTTTATATTAGACTAATAAAAGTGGGAATAAAGAGTAGTTTCCCTTCCCAACTGGTTTTCCTCCATTGGAGGTTTCCGAGATAAAATTATTAGTGTTGAAGTTTTGAATTCTTTCCTTTGCTACAATTTCCTTTCTATAGCATTAGATAATCAGCCGTGAAGCTCTAATTTTTCAAGAAAAACTATCATTTTCTAAAGTTGAAAGTAGAAAAACATAATTGTGTGATTCAAAGAGTTCTAAAGTAGAATTTTATAGATAACTACTCTTGAAGCGTTCCTCGAAGAGCTCCCAAGTAATTGTCTCAGAATCTACATGGAGCTTCTACTCCTTAGTCCTCCACCAAACTTTGGCTCCATCTCTCAGAAGGTGGATAGCAATATGATCTTTCATGTTGCTAGTACAAGGACATAGCTTGAAGCATCTGCTCAAGCTAACCAACCATGCCTCGACCTAAAATCCTTCATGTTTCCTAAAAAATGTGGAGGGTGTAACTTTAGTATATCTCTGATGTGATCTTCCATTTTCAATTTTCAGCCCCTAGGTCTCTTTGCATGAACATCCCTCACTCCTAGTGGCTCTTATATTTTCTCTTTGTCTGAAGCTCTATCTTTTTCTCTTTAGTTTTTGACTCATATCCAACCAACTCCACATGGGAGTGCTCTATCCTATCCTCTATATTGTGAAGTGACAGTCCACTAGCCTCCATTGATGGTTCTCCATCATGTCACCAGGTCACCCTCTTAAAGATCCTTTGCGTAAAGTGGCATTCAAATCCTATAGTGTGTGTAGTATCTGAGGAAATATACCTGTTACTTCTTGATTTGAAGTGGTATATCTAGGATCACATATAAGTACCTCTGGTCTCTCCCGCACCTCATACACGAAAAATACAAGAGTTAGTTTATCATCATCTAGGATTTGTTTCAGTTTTCTAAATTTTCTATGTTTTAAAACATCATGCAATGTTGTGTGTTCTAGGTTTAGAGTTGCGCTAGGTTTTCTTGTTTCTAAGTTTCCCAAGGTCTAACCATTGAACCCATGACTCTAATACAAAGTGTAACACCCATAATTTTCTACTCTCCAAATTAATAGAACTAATAAATTAATAGTCAAGTTTACGGAATAATTTTTTTTTGTTTAAAAGTGTTTGCATGGTTATACATTTCAACAATTAATAAATTTCTTGGTTAAAGTATTTCTACACAAGCTTGTGAAACTTAGAATTTAAGTAATAATTAATTATTATTAAAATCATTCTGAGAATATTTATGATGTAAAACATCTACTAAGCTCCATTATTATAATTAGTTATGAAGCACCAAGGTTACATGATTTTCTAACTCAAAGATTTAATTTTTTTCCTAGCCACTAAGAGGCAACATTCACCCCATTACCAATGTATTATATATATTTTGTTTTAATTTAAATTTCATTCCCACAAAATAATTTCCACTTAATAGAGGTTTTTTTCAATTTGGTCCATTAGATTGAATCTATCCTAGCCCTTATATTTCGGTTTCCCTAAATATTCTTATGAGTTTCCTTTTAATTTCTATTTTCCCCAAACAACCTCATTTGTTCATCTCTTGTTTGTAGATTTTGGAAGAGGAGGAGGAAGAGCCATGAGAGAAAAATAGTAACCATGGAAAGAATTTATTTGTTTTAGTTGTAAATATTGTACTATTATATTATTGCTCATTTGTTTAATGTAGACATCCTACAATGGATCTATTTTCTTATTTAATGAAGACATTTTCTTGTTTTCGAGGTCAACAATTGGGAAAAACACCATTTAATTAAATATATGGATTTTTACACATATTGGTGCCATAAATATATTGGAGAGCTTAAAATTTTTAATTCAATTCATTTTTAGTTGCTCTTAGTTTCCTTTTAATGGTCTTAAGGTTAGATTTCACTTAAATTTCAAACTGGGTTTTTATAGTCGAAATACTACTTTTCTATCAAAAGTGACCAAACCAATGCCCTATATAGGCCAATGGTCCTATGATCACCACTCTGCGCTAGGGCCTATTCATCGACAATCGCTTTATACGAGGGCCACGGTTTTGTTCTCGCAAAAATAGAACCTTTAAATAATGCATTTTTAAAACAATTTTCAACATAAGTTTGCTTTTAATGCAATAATAATTTATATTGATAGTGTCTTCTATTCATTGGTTTCAATATTGATAGTATATCTAGTTTCACAACTCAAAATTACAAATGCATAGTTTTTTTCCATTCAAGCATACAACCTTCAACGATATGAAATGTAAGTTTTCTTTTATTGAACATACTTTGAAATTTCTCCTTTCAACCATATATACAAATATGATAAGTACAAGTTACAATAACATTTGTTTTGCAATACAAGAACTTCTAATCCATTTCATTCAATAAAACTAGTCCTTTCTTTTACGAATATACATCTCGTATCTATATTGTAACTTTGAGTACATACAAATTTAAGAGATTTTTATTTCAAGCATCTATACAACTTAAGCTTTCTCATTTCTTTGTAACATTACAACTTTGAATAAATTAAATATACAAGCCTTATTTATTCACAAAATCACTACAAAATTGGAAGAAATTAAATGTTAAAAAATTTCTTTCAAGTATACAAAAGTTACAATATTCCACTCTAAGTGGGAACAATAGAATAATCAAGCTACAACATAGAGAATTTCAACAAGGCCAAAACACAATTCTTCTTTTCAATTTCTTCTCCCAACTTCATAGCTTCAATCTTACATTTTTTAACTCTTGAAAAACATGGATCACAATAATAATAAAGGGGTATATGCGATGTTCTTTACCCAACCTTTAATCCAATAGGAGGAGAATCCATCCCCTTATTGGCCCCCAAGCCCCAACTAAAGAAAAATGAGGGATCTTGAAAAACATTTGACAACTTTTAATAAGAAATTGCTTCAACAAAAACATACAACACATTCAAATAGACATACTCAACAATATTTACAACTTCTCAAAAACACATAGGCTTGACATCAAGCCAAAAGGAGAAAGGAATATGGGAACCACCTCCTTTTTCCTCCCAAGTGAAGTAGGATTTTCACCCAAAGCCTCCATGTGCACAATACAAAACAATCAATATATCCTTATATCTCCCATTGCAAATATCCAGAAATATGTCCATGTTTTCCTTTTCACTCACCATAGGTGAAACTCCAAATCACACTCTCTCCAAAATTCATGCCTCACAACTCCCTTTTCCTTCCCCAATCATCCCATAATTCCATCTCCCACTCACTTCTTAAGGAAAACTACCCAACCACAAAAACCACATTCACATCACTAATACAATATTAAACAAGAAAAAAACATTTACATACAAATGAATGGATAAAATAATGAGGAGTGGAGAGCCTACCTTTCAGTCAAGCTTTCAAGAGTCTTTTCTCAAACAATATTTTCATACCTTCAATCCAACGAAAATCCAAATTGCAATCTCTAACAAGCTCCTAATTCCAAAAGTGCAAGAGAGAAAATAAAAACAAGTAACCCAAAATCCTTCAAATTTAATCAATAAATAGAAATGGGATGTGAGGATGATGAGGTGGTTCCATGTAGGATTCAACTTCATCACTCCTTAATTCCAATACACAAGTCAAAAACCATTCCCTATACAATAAATTAACATGTAAGGTTTATGACATACCCACATGACACTCCAACTTGCACATTATGCCTATCAAGGACAAATTAATTGTGGTAAGTAGGAAAGTGAATTAATTTTTACTTTCTATACTTCAAAATGCATAAATAAGCCTAAAATTAACTCCCTATACCATAGGTATGGTTGTTGTGTGAATTTAAGAGGCATGGCACAAGTTTAGCTTTTCCCACAAGCCTCCAAAAAGCCTCCCAAGTAAAAATCTGAATTTTGAAGTTGGGGAATAGTACACAACACAAATCCAACTTACATCTACAATATTTCAAGGACCATCTATGCTCATAATTATCCAATTGTCACATCTTGTTTTTAGTTATCAAATTAAGTTGGATCAACTAATGAAGGCACATTAATAAATACTAATAAAGTGACAAAAATTTCCCAAGAATTAAATACAATAACAAAAATATTTCACCACATGGCCACACATGTGAGACCAACCCCATGGGAAACCTCCTAAATAATCATGCAATAACACCTCATAAATATTAGACATAGTTGTCAAATTTGGCCATGTTCCAAAACACCCGATAGCCTTCCGTGGTTGGTCTCCTATCCTGTTTCAATATATGTGATAAAATATCCTGCAATACAAACAGAATACCTCTCGGCCTCACGACCGCATCAATCCATCAATAATGTCAACATAATTGAAATAGTGTTGAAGAGGAGTGGACACTATAACCTTTTATGGTTTACATATTCATTACATTTAGGTTTCCATTATATGAATTTATAGTTTTCAAGAGAATTAAACACATAAGGTTTACAATTTCCTACTTTACAATCTTCAATTACTTCATTGTGGAGGAAAGATTCCTAAACTATAATTCACAATTGATTCCTATATCAAATCCCATTAATTATCCATAGATCATTTGTTAATTAAAGTCAATTTTAAGCAACCATGAGTCTCCCAATAACTCGTTCTTACGTTAAAGGTTTGTTTCTCAAAATATGTTTAGTTGACATTTAATTTTTCCATTATTATGCAAGGGAACCAACTTGAAGTTGACGGGAAAAAAATATTATGAATCAAAGGAGGTGAAGGTTCGAGTTTCCCTTTCCTATAAAATTCCTTCCATTAGAATCACATTTTTACGCAAACTATGTTCGTTTTAGTCCCAAATTTAGGATGATTCAATTTAGTATTAACATGTCATAATTTTTATTTTATTTTATTTTTAGTGGACTCTATATTGGCTCAAATGCCTAGTCCCACTAGGAACAATTTGTATCCATTCTTAACAAAAAGTCAATGCTTGAATCAACCATGAGGACTTCAAGTGAATTTTTTTCCTAAACCATTATCACATATAATATTGTTTTTATCTCATTTACATTGTTTCTTAGGTCTCTTATTGGCATCACTTTATAACAAAAAGAGTTATGATAGTACTTTTCTAACACCTTGAAGAAGTACATGATTGGAAGCATTACAACTACACACAAACAACAAGTGATTTGTTTTGAAGGTAAGATCCCATGTTTCCACATTTCACGATTCCACGTGTGAAATTTATTTTATTCTTAATGTCATAAAAGGGCATAACAAGGGATTACAGGACCAATTTTTCAGTTTCTTGGTTTCACTTAAGTTAACATATTTCAAATAAATTTTATTTACAAAGAGTTACTTATAATTTTCTACCCACAAGTTAACCTCCTAATCAACTAAGGTTTAGTTTAATTCCAATATGCACTCGGGCTCTACACCCTATTATAGATCAGATTAAGGTGTGAAAACATATTTACCCTATAAATCCTCTATAAAAGACCACAACGCTATATTGTCACTAGTCAAGGTAACACATTTAGTTGTGAGGAACTAAAGAGATCATTAACAAGAGTTTAAGTCATAGTACAACTATTTCACTAGCTCCATTTGTGTCATCTGGATCCCACAAGGAATTCATTCAATGATGAAGTTAATTTCTAGATCTAACTTCATAAGACTTGGTAGTCCACTAGGATACTAAGGAAGTGTTAGTTCTACTTACTCCATAAAAGTTTGACCATGTCGTTCCTAACCATTGGGTTCACGATGATGTTGCTAAACATACAGGTTATGACGACAACTCAAAAATTTGGTCTCTTATTTACTTAAACTAGAAGGTTCCATAGAGTGTAAAGGTTTAAGTTCATTCTACAATTTTCAGTTTCTTTTGTGCTAAGATTAAAGATCATGCAAGAAGGGTAGATATGCACTAGTTTTAAACTAAGGTTGCCTGTTGTGGTTAGATTTCTTTATTACATTTTAAGGTAAAGAATACAACCCACCAATTATTTAATCATCTATTGCACACTGGAAATGTACTACAAGATATTAAATTAAAATTCATTTAAAACACACACAATACATATATATATATATATATATATATATATATATATATATATATATATATATATCCAACCTTTTTACCATATGTAAATCTGAATTAAAATGCCCTATGATTAAATGCACATTTCCCAAGGCATCCCTAAAACTAGCATCTCATACATATTACCAAATTTCAAATATAATTTTTTTGTAACATGGCAATATATTATACATATATACATTTTACAATGACATATATATATATATATATATATATATATATATATATTACAATAATAAACAATGAATTACACCACACCTTTTTGCCATCTTACTTCCATCCTACAAAACCATGTGAGCATGAAATCAGTGATAAATCACTGGCATGGCATCCACCTAAATCTAGCATAATTAATTTTTTCAGTTTTCCATTTACATAATAATAATAATTTGCATTCGAAAGGAGAGGGTTAGAGACATGTATTCATTTCATTTCATTTCACTTCATTTCGTAACTAAGGAGAGAGAAAGAGATAGGAAAGAGAGAGAAACACTATTTTGCCAAAAGTTCAATTTCACACAACAAGTCACATGATAGAGTTTCAAACAGTTATTTACAAGTGTTAATAATTTTCCATGATGGTTTTCTAACTTGACTGGGGTCCTACAACTTTGTTTTACATTTTCCTTACTAGTTGCAAAAATGTTCAATTTAGGCTTGGAGGCTAAGAAAGTGCATTCAAAAAATGTCTTCCGATAAGAAAATTCTTGATGAATAATTCTAATGTTTCCACCTATATATGAAGAGTTCACGGGAATTGACATAATTCAGAATTGGTGAACAGTTTATAATTGATGGCGATTTTGTGAGGCCATCGGTCGTAATTGGCCTAGTTGTAAATGATCAAAAGTTAGCTCGAGGGATTAGAAAACCACGTCCAAAACTAATGTTTGATAGATGAATGCACAATGATAAATTTCCTACAAGTTCTCATATATATGGAGAATTCACTAGAGTCGACGGGACTAAGAATTGAAAAGCTGTTTAAACGGCGACAAGTTTTCCATAGCCATCGGTCGAAATTGGTAAAGTTTGACCTATTCAAATTTTGACATGACTAAAAATGCCTTTTCAAAACTATCAAGAAGAGTGTTTTTCCCAAAACTGATGGTTCCAAGAAATTATCTAGTAAAATTACTAGAGGTTTGCGAAGGTGGATAAGCGTTTCCTCACTGATCGGTCCAAATGGCGAGTCGAAACGAAACCCAACTTTTCACTTTCGAAGCTTCCAATTGCGAAATAATGTAACAAGGCTCCTATAATGGCATAAAAATATCACATATGATCAATCAAGGTTGATCCAAAGGATTGAAGTGACTCCTCACATAACAAGGTACATGTAGGAAACTTAACATCTCCTTTCTAGAGTTACGAAGGTTATTTTGTGAGTCTCTGAAAATCATGATTTATTGGTTTTAATAAGGGAACGATTAACATTTTTACATAAAACTCAACCTTAACCTACCAATAAATGGGTAATTTAGAAATCTAATTTGGTCAGGACGTTTTCTAGATCATCTCAAAGTGAGGGTTTGAGTTCATGGTTGTCTACCAAGGAATATTTGGATTGTGTAAGTTATGATATAGCATTTTATTGTTTTAAAATCAATTTTATGTAATACAATGAAATATACGATAATACTATGGTTTAATTTTTTTTTTGTTGCCAAAGGAAAAATTAAAAATCAAAATTATGAACGATAAGGAGAGATGAACCATCCCAGGGATTGACCAATGATAGAAGATAAGTGGTTGTAGTGCTCACTCCTCTTGACACTATTTTTATTATTGTTGACATTATTGATGGATGGATACTTAGACATTTTTATTATTATATATTGTTTAGTAGATGATAGATTATGCACATATTTACATTATTGACATGTTGTGGTTAAAATTTTAATTATGATACACTAGATGCCATTTTTAGGCGAAAGTGTGATATATGTTGATTTACATTATTTGAATTTTATATTGACAGGTTATACTTTGGATGTTCTCGAGTATAACTTTGATCTCATGGATGTTAGAATCGATTCATTTGATATGCTTTGATAGATGATAGAATTACTTAGCTTTGGATGACGATTATTGATTTCCATGTATATATTATTTCTTGATGTTGTTTATGCGGCCGTGAGGCTAGAGAGAGGTATTTCTTTTGTGTTGCAGGGATATTTTATCACATACATTGAAAGGAGATAAAGGACCAACCATGTTAGGATGTTAGGATGTTAGGTGTTTTCCAACATGGCTTAATTTGAAAAATGTGTCTAATGTTTATGTGGTGTTATTTCATGCCTAATTAGAAGGTTTCCAATGGGGTTGACCTCACATGTGTGGCCATGGGGTGTAATGTTTTCCCTTTCTTTTAATTTTGTGTGTGCTTTATTTTGTGTTATATGTATTTAATTATTGGAAATTTTTGTCACTTTATTAGCAATTATTAATGTGTCTTAATTAGCTAATCCAACTTAATTTTTTAACTAAAATACGAATTTGACAATTGGATAGTTATGAGGTAGATGGTCCTCTAAATCTTGTGTGGATGTAAGTTATATTTATGTTGGTTTTTGTGTTGTGTACTCTTTCCCAACTTTGAAAGTCGGATTTTGATTTGGGAGGCCTTTTTGGAGGCTTGTGGGACAAGCTAAGCTTGTCCCATGCCTCTTAAATTCACCCAAAAACCATACCTATGGTATGGGGAGTTAATTTTAGACTTATTTATGCATTTTGGAGTGTAAAAGTGAAAATAATTACACTTTCCTACTTACTAAAATTAATTTGTCCTCGGTAGGCTTTGTTTGCAAGCTTGAGTGTCATGTGGTCTTGTCATAAGTATTACATGTGCATTTATTGTCTTGGGCATGGTGTTTAACTTGTGTGTGGGAATGGAGGAATGATAAAGTGACATCTTACATGGTTCCACCTCATCATCCTCTCATCATCTTACTTGTTCATTTTCATTCTTTTACACTTTTAAAATTGGGAATTTGTCGGAGTTACTTTTGGAGTGTGCTTGGCTTCAAGGTGTTAAAAATATTATAGAGTAAAGACTCTTGGAAGCTTGATGAAGAGGTAGAATCTCAACCTTTGTTGTTTTCTTACTTATGTTTGTAGATGTGAAAATTGTTCTTTTTAAATATTGTTTGAGTGTTGTAAATGTGTTTTTGTGTGGTTGGGTAGTTTTACTTAAGAAGGGAGTGGGAGATGGGATTATGGGACCATTGGTGAGGGATAAGGTAGTTGTGAGGCATGAATTTTGGAGGAATGTGATTAGAGTTTCACCTATGGGGAGTCAAAAGGAAAATATGGAAATATTTTTGCATACTTGCAAGGGGAGAGATAAGAACGTTTTGTTATTTGTATTGTGCACATGGAGGCTTTGGCTGAAACTCCTAATACACTTGGGAGGAAAAAGGATGTGGCTCACATATTCCTTTCCCTTTTTCAGTTTGATATCAAACCTATGTGTTGTTTCAGAAAGTTGTAAATTTTCTTGAGTATTTGCATTTAGATGTGTTGAATGTTTCTGGATTGTATGTTTTTTGAAAGTAATGCTTGTAAAAATTTGTCAAATCTTGCTCAAGATCCCTTGTTGTTCTTTGGTTGGGGCTCAAGGACCAATAAGGGGATGGCTTCTCCTCTTATTGGATTAAAGGTTGGGTGGAAAGCATTGACTATTCCCACTTTCTTTGTATTGTGATCCAAGTTTTGAAAGATCAAAGAATGTAAGATTGAAGGTAAAATTTGGGAAGAAGACATGTAATAAAGACTTGTGTTTTGGCCTTGTTGAAATTATTTATGTTGGAACTTGATCATTCTATTATTCCCACATTGAGTGGAATATTGTAACTTTGTATGCTTGAAAGAAAGTTGTAATATTTCATTTATTGCAAGTTTATGTGATTTGGTGAATATATAAGGAACTCTTGGTGCTTTAACTTGTGGGAAAGGATTATTATTAGTTAAAGAAATGGATTTGAAGTCCTTGTATTATAAAAGAATGATATGGTAATTGTAGCTTTAATATTTGTATTGTAATGTTATCGTGAGAAGGAAGCTTAGCTTTTTAGTTGTCTTCAAATGAAACTCTTTTAAAGTTGTATGTATTTAAAGTTGCAATATATATACATGTATATTTGGAAAAACAAATATGTATTGAAAGTAATTTTGTTGAATTATTTTTTTGGTTGGCAAAATTGAATATATGAAATAGAATGAATTGTAGTAATGTTATACTCAATTTTACATTTTATTGCAAAGGAAAGAATAGAGAATGAGTTGATGTTATGTAGTTGAGTATAAAACTAGAAATGTTATCACTTTACCAACCAATGAATGGAAGACACCCTCATTAAAATTAATATTGCATTAAAAATCAACTTAAGATTTTTTTGAAAATAATGCATTGCTGAATGTTCTGCTTTTAGAGAACATAAATAGAAGCTGCTACCTAGCACAAGCGATGGTCCATGTACCACCTGCCCGAGAAGGGTGGTGGTCATAGGACCACTAGCCTACATAGGGTGGTAGTCATAGGATTGCTAGCTTGCGTAGGACAACGATTTTTCACTTTTGAAGGAAAAGTAAAATTTTGTCCGTGAACAATCTAGTTTTAAAATTAAGTAAAATCTAAGCTTAAAACCACAAGGATCTTCCAACAACTATAAATGAATTGATTTTATGTTTTTAAGCTCTCTAATCTCTTTTATGACACCCAAATGTGTAAAAATCATGTATTTAAAAGAAATGGGTTTTTTCCCAATAGTTGAACTCAAAAACAAGAAAATTATTTTATTAAATAACAAAATAGATCCATGGTAGGATATCTACATTTAACAAATGGGAAACATTACAATAGTAAAATATTTACAACTAAAACCTTGAAATTTTTTCCATGGTCACCCTTCTTGATGTCATGGCTCCACCTCCTTCTCCTTTTCAAAAACCTACAAACAAGAAAAAGAAAATGAGGTTGTTTGGGGAAAATAAAAACTAAAAGGAGAACCATAAGGAAATTTAGGGCAACCTAAATCTATGGCCTGTGATAGATTCTATCCTATGGCCCAAATTAAATCCTAACTCACTTAAGTGGGAAGGAATTTTTGGGAAGGTAACGAAAAAAAGAACATGGGTAATGGGGTGAATGTTGCCACTTAGTGGCTATGTAAAATAATTAAACCTTTTAGTTAGAAAATAATGTAACCTTGGTGCTTGATAAATAATTTAACACATGGAGCTTAGTAGAAGCCTTAAATTGTAAATATAGTTGAAGAAGTAAATTATTAATTTAATTATGTTTTTCACAAACTTGTGTAGAAAGTTTCTAACCAAGAAATATATTAATTTTGATAGTGCCTAACCTTACAGAAGCACTTTTAAACAAAAAAATTACAGATAAATTTGACTATTCATTTTTAGTTCTCTTTGTTTTGAGATTAGAAAATTACGGGTGTTACACTTAGTATCGAGCCATGGGTTCAAAAATATGACCCCAGGAACACTTCAAAACATGTAACATAATAAGAAGACCTAACACAACTCTAATCCTAGAACACACGACATTGCATGATGTTTTCAAACGTATAAAACTTAGAAGGGTTAAAAAATCCTAGATGATGATAAAATAACTCCCATATTCATTTATACAGAGACCTAGACTAGGCAGAGGTCCTTTCATGTGAGCCTAGATCTACCACCCCCAGATCAGGAAGTAACAACTATATTACCTTAGATATTGTAGACACTACAGGGTGTTAATGTCACTTTATGCGAAGGATCTTTAGGAGGGAATCCTAGCGAGAAAGATGAATAGCCATCGGTGGAGGATCGTGCACCATCATGTCACGATTCTAAAGATAGGGTAGAGCACTCCCATGTGGAGTCAGTTGGACATGAGTCACAAACTAGAGAGCATAGAGATAGAGCTTCAAGAAACACGCGAGATCTAGGAGCCCCAGCGAGAGGATTTTTATGCGAGAGAGACCTATGGGATGAAAATCAATAGAGGAAGATCACAAAGAGAGATAATGAAGTTACACTTACCACATTTTTCTAGAGACATGAGAGAATTTCAGGATGAGGCATGGTTGGTTAGCTTGAGCGGATGCTTTAAGCTATGTCCTTGTAAAAGCAACATGAAATATCTTGTTGTTATCTCGCATTCGAGAGATAGAGCGAGAATTTGGTGGAGGATGAGGATAAGAAGCTCCATGTAGACTCTGAGATAGTTACTTTGGAGCTCTTGAAAGAACACTTCTAGAGTACATACATATCTAGGAGATTCATCTAGTAGTGGATTGATTAGTTTCATGAGCTACGAAAAGATTCCATAGAAGTTGCATAGTATCGGGGCCCAGATTTAAGATTTGATTCAAGATGTGGACTACATTCAAGATGAGGAGGTTAGAGTTCATAGGTTCATCGGAGCCCGAACTTATACTGGTGGGGCACTGCAGATTCATTTCCCATAGACACTACCATAGGCCATGGAGAAGGCCTATATTATAGAAAACCATGGGTAAGACTCGTGCAAGATCGTGACATAGTGAAGAGTCACATCAATAGTTACTGAGGATTATAGGTTGAAGGGATCATCTCCACCTCATCGTGGAAACACTTCAAAAATTCTTTCTTTAGTCCTTCTCCTCAAAAAACATCAAACTTGACCAATCTTTCGGCCTCCAAATTTCCAAGATGCTCGAGATAGGGCATAGTATGGGACCTATTGTTTGCAGCTCGCTAAAATACATGCTCCATCCCTAGCACACTATCGAGTGCATCCACCACAATAACCAAAAATATCTATGGAAGGATCATCAGGGTTTTACAACACGGACTACAAATCCACTTGGAGGAGTATTTTCTTAGTGGAGAGGACCAAGTAGTTATTATGGGTGTGGTGTTCATGGTCATCATTGGAGAGAGTTCCTTCAGAACCCTATTAATTAGGGTAAGGCACCATTTTTGAGCCTATAGTTGGTGACATGGCCAAAAGCAACAAGATTTATGATGCGATCGAGAAACACCGGGAAGAGAACTAGGGCACAATGATTATAACCACATGTAGAATTTTTGGTATTTCTACCCCTATCTTATTTGATTCAAGTTCATCGATTATTTCATTTCTCCATCTTTAGTAGAGTAACACAGGCTAGTGGCGATTAGGTAGGGCCTTACTTGGGATGTTGAGAAGACTTACGGGCCAAACTCTCGGTGGAATCCTTAGTTAAGGAGTTTGTAATGGAACGTTAACCCTTCTCTACGACTTTGGATATTTGTATCCTTCCCTTGGGTTCGTATAGAGTTATCTTGGGCATGGATTGGTTGTCTATGCAAAGATATAAAGTTAATAGTCACAATAAGGTTATATCTTGTGCTGATGATTTGGGAGTGTAGGTAGTGATTTTTGGAGTTAGGAATTCCATATCTATTCATGCCATATCCACTATACAGCTAAAGTGGTGTGCGTGACGGGGTTTGTAACTTATTTTCCATCACGTTTAGTGACCAATTAGAGGATGAGACTCGTGGAATGTCCCTTGATGACCACCCAATTTTGTAAGAGTTCTTTGATGTCTTTCCTAGTGATTTTCTTGGGTTACCTCCCCCATGTGAGATTGAATTTAGTATTGATTTGGTTCCAGGAGTGGGTGAAGGCCTTCTTGATACATTCCTAATATATCCTATTATATCTCCTTGGGTGCACCAGTGGTGCTTGTGAAGAAAAAGGAAGGATCTTTGCATTTGTGTGTGGACTACATGCAGTGAACAAAGTAATGATAAAAAATCATTACCCCCTTCCTTGGATAGATGGTTATTTGATCAAATGAAGGGGACCACTATATTTTCTAAGATTGATCTTACGTCTAGTTACCATCGGCTAAGGATTGCGGAGGTATATATCTAAAAGAGACTTGTTTGCAAGAGATATGGCCACTATGAGTTCATCGTGGTACCTTCCGGTCTATCAAAATACCATGTAGTATTCATGAATTTGATGAATGGGTTGTTCAAGAAGTTTTGGATTTCTTCATGCTCATGTTTATTGATGGTATTATGATTTACTCATGTACATGTGAGGAGCACGAGGATAACCTTCGACGGGTTCTATAGTAATGTCATGAGTAGCAATGATATGAGAACTTGGAGAAGTATGCCTTTTCATAGTTAGAGTTTTAGTACTTGGTCACATCATTTCTAGGGAAGGTATCATAATATATCCTTCCAAGAATAGAGCTATTATGGATTGGCTTATGAAATCCAATATGACTAAGGTGTGCGGTTTCTTGGGGTTGATAGGTTACTATAGGAGATTTATTCAGGACTTCTCTCGATTTCACACCCCATCACTTCCCTTCATCGAAAGGGAAAAAGTTTGTTTCATCTAATGGATCTGAGAAATCGTTCAATACAATGAAGGGATACCTTATGCCAATATTGGTTCTTGCAATTCCATATCCTCGGAGGTATTTCTTCCTATGTATGGATGCTTCCTTAGTAGGATTAGGAGGTGTTTTGATGCAGGAGGGTCATGTGGTTTCCTTTGAGTCTCGCAAAATCAAGGATTATGAGATAAATTATCCATCTCATGAACTTGAGCTTGCAGCAATAGTGAATTGTTTGGTGTGTTGGCATCATTTCCTTCTTGGTAGGAGGTTTATTCTCAGGAAAGACCATTTGAGCTTACGTCACCTCTTCACGCATGCCCAATCTCAATGCTCATCAGTGATGTTGGATGGAGTTTATATGTGAGTATGACATGGAGATAGAGCATGTGAAGGGTAAATAGAATGTGGTTGTAGACACTATAAGTAAACAAAGACATTCTATTATGGGTACATTGTGGAGTCTGATTTGTGGAGTAGGATTTTATGACAACTTCCACATTGTTGGTGCTCAATTCTAATTTCGTCCCTTTTTCATTTAAAATTTCCAGCCTGCCTAGTTAGAAGTATTTTCTATCTCCTTGTATGGATGCATGAAAACTTTCTCCTTCATTTAGATGTCATTTTCAGTCTTTTCCTTGGGTCATGGATCACATTGAGTCTTGGTATTATTTATAATCTTCTTTCCACGGGAAAAAAATTTGTTGTTAGGCATCGTCACGATTGTGTCTCCTTTAAAAATATTGCCCCAAAGATCTGTAGACACATGGTCATCTTTAATTGGATGTGGCACGATGGGTATTTTTGGTGAACTTGTCACTTTTGTTACATTTGTAAAAATGCCAAATTGGTCACGTGGCTCTGATAATTTCTAATTGGCTATTCAACAATATGAAGCAGAAACAAAAATTTCTTACTTTGACCCCAAAGATGTACACGTGTCATAAGACGAGCGGTTGTGGGAAAGCGGGCCCTGTTGGAATTTTGAGACATTATGATAAAAGGAGTAAGGTATAAAAGTGAAGCACAACCCCACAAGTGCCTAGATAAATCCATGTGTTGAGTCTATATCATAGATGGAAGGGAATTTTGTCGAAGGTATTTTAGAAATTTCAGCTTTGTTTTGAAAAGGTAAAAAGGTGTAAAAATAAGCCATGACTCCACATGCCCTAGGAAAGCCACGTGTTAAACCTATATTGAAAGTAGGTGGGTGGGCTAGAATGTTTAAAAGCACACAATTCTTCTAAGTGGCATAAAATGAAAAATGTCCCCCCAGGCTCACTTGCCTCAACTAAGATCTTTTCCACATGGAGGGCATGCACTCGTTTGAGGTCGCGCCTCTGGGTCTTACCATTGGAACTATACCAAGGAGACACATGAAGTTTTCCAGCATGGCTTCGCCAACGCTCAAAATTTTAAATGGACAATGTAGCTTTGTTAGACCATAGACACGTGGAGAGCTGCACTCATTTAAGGATCCACCTCTGGGTTTTACCTTTAGAGTTGCGCCAAGAGAGACACATGGAGGTTTCCACTGGATCTTCCCATACTTATAATTTTCATGCGTCCAATGCAACTTTCTCGGACCCTATGTACATTGCACCTTCCATGGTGGTTAAACTTTTTCAACGCCATGGTAAAACTTTTACGGACTCGAGACACATGGAGAGGCCGTCATTTTTGGGGTTACCACTTTTTGGCACCATATCAAAAGTGCACCGAAGAAACACATAGAGGCTTCCATTGGCTCCTCCTTATGTTGATACTTTTTGAATGGCTTAGGCAACATTCTTAAGCTGAAGTCACATGGAGATCCTACACTCATTTGAGATCCCACCTCTAGACTTCATCTTTGAAGTTGCGCTGAACAAACACGTGGAAGCTTCGATAGAACTTTGTATGCTTGGAATTATCAACAACCAAAGCAACTTTCTTGGGTTACGAACATGTGGAGTGCTCGCGCTCATTTTAGGAACCTACCCAGACTTCACCTTTGCAGTTGCACCAAGGAGACATGTGGAGGCTTCTGCTAGCTCCTCTTTACACTTGGCCAACTCGGACTCACAACGTAGATATGTGGTATAATCCATGCGAGGATGCTAATTTCTTAGAGGCAAAAATGCAAGTATCTATTCCTCAAGGTGTATTCTTGAATGTGAAAAGGATTGCGTGTAAGATCAAGCCATATGGATCCACTTGAGAATTATTAGAAAAGGTAATTTTTGGCACGAAAAAATAAAATAATGATTAAAAAGACTGTCAAAATTTATGACATGGCATCCCAATCATAGTTGAGGAACTGAGAAATGTGATCAGTTCATGATTTATCCACCTAGCAATAGAAAGTAAGATATTTTCAAGGGAATAAACATGATTAAATAGTATGTTGTAAAGAGGAATATTCTCTTGAAGATTTATACTTTTGGGGGGAAATTTTGGGATGAGTGAGCAAGTGAAATTGTATAAATGCAATGAGAATACTCTTGCATAAAGGGGGTTAATTTTTCTGAGAAAGTTTGAAAAAAACCATTTTCTTGAGAGATCATTTGAGAAACCTGTTTATTTTTGTGTGTTTTAGATTTAATCATGTCAAGATGGTTGCAAATGTACAACCATTAACAACCTCTAAGATTTTTAAAGAAACTATCCCCTATTAATGAATCTAATGAACCTTGAAATAAATTTTTGTTGATCATGAGCACAATTGTGTTTTCTCTTATTTGAGAATTCTTTCAAACAGTTTCTCTTGTTCCTTTTGCAATCTTATATTGGAATTCCTCTATATCACACAAGATATTATCCCTATGGTAGTATTCTAGAATTTGCAATTTCATTGTGAGAATATATTTCATCTTGTAATGGAATAAACAATTTAAAATCACTAACACGGGTTATATAATGGGTCCTCTCACCTTGGTTGAAGGCACAACCTAAATTACTTGAGGGTAAATCAAACCCTTAGTAAGGTGATAATAATTTCTCCAATGATTGGTGACAAAGAGTCAGTTGAATCCCCTCCTCAGCTACAAATTGACTTATATCATGATTTTTCTATCCCTACGCATCCTACCAATTTCGTGATCTTTGCTCATTTCATGAAGAGAATCAATTTGGATAACACCTAAGTGGCAAAATTTCGGGACTATTTGAATTGCAAAGGATTATTTGAGCACCAGGACCTATTTATGTGGAAACAACACCCAAGTGATTCCATTTCTCGAGACTATTTGAGTTACGAGAGGATTAGTTGAAAAGGACCTATTTGTGCGGAAACAACACCGAAGTGGTGCCATTGCCGGGGACTATTTGAATTGTAGAGGATTATTTGAACATAAGGACCTATTTGTGTGGCAACAACACCCAAGTGGCATCATTACCAGGATTATTTGAACTTCGGGAACTATTTGTGTAGCAAAAACACCCAAGTGGCATTGCATTGCAGGGACTATTTCAATTACAGGGGATTATCTCGAACACCAAAACCTATTTGTGCAGCAATGACACCCAAGTGGTGCTATTTCCGAGGACTATTTTTACAAATGCATACACATACCAACCATCTGTAATGTTTCTTACATGGTTTAAGTACAAATAAGTTGTTTAAACATCATCCTTTGTTGAGATTTGTAAAATTTGTGCAAGATTAGAAGTTCATTGTGCATTATTTCCGGTTTCTATTGGATATTACATTATATTTTCATCAATAGTGATAAATGAGGGTAAAGGAAGGTTGAATCAGTTAATCTTTGCAAATATTAAGCATTGATAGACACTTGACAAGTTACGTATAGTGCATCTGCACAACTAAGGAGAAAATCGTTAGTGGTGACTCTGTGTTGAATTGAAATTTTTATGATTGCTAGTTTCTTAACCTATGTCAAGTGAAATTTGTTATCAATATTTGCAAAGATGGAGGAAGAAGGTATTTCTTCACTAGGGATCCTACTAAAAAGCTATTTCAAGAACTCGGAAAAGAAAATTTAGAAGGAAAACAAGTATGAAAATTTGTTGGAAATCAAGAATCAAAAAGGAGATATTAGTTACGAAAGGTGATCAATCTTTTGTTCAAGATTACTATACATCTTCAAGTGATTCTGATCAAAGTAATCTTTATATAAATTTGAGTTCTCTAACTGGAGAGGGGCCATCATTTGTGTCTAAAAAGTGTGCCTCTTAGTTTTCCCTGTTTCTTCCAAGGTTGATAGGGTTTTCCAAGAAACTGAGTCATTAGAGGATATTTACTTTGAGATTTATACTCTTGTTCCCTAGATACCCCTCGTCCCTTATCATTTTGATTCTCCTACAAGATCACCTCCTCAAGGTAATATGGCCTAACCTCCACCTAGACCTCTTTTTTTTGTCAACACTTTTGGACCTATATATTTCAAAGGTATGGATGGATATCCTAATATGGTGCCATAGGATGTCGAAATAGGTTTTCAAAATTTCAAGGAATAATGCCATCACTAGTGAACAACATTTAAGACTCTTTATCAACATGATGGAAGATTTTGAAATTGAGTTTGAAGACATGTATGTGAAGTTGTTTAATCATACTCTTGAGGAAGATGCACGTGAATGGTACAAGGATTTTTTAGATAATTCAATACATTCATGGACCGAGATGAAAAAAACCTATAGATTGGAATGTGGGGATAAGATAGATCACATGTTCCTTTTATCTAAATTTGAAAACATAAAGAAAAATCTAGATGAATATGTCCATGATTTCAATACTCAATTTAATAAGACCTTGAATAGGCTACCTATAATCCTAAGGCCAAGTGATGATTCCTATTTGATAAAATATTTTGATGCTTTTGATAAAAAGGTTTCTTATTACTTGAGAGATAAGAACTAGGAACATTGAGGCGGGCTTTCACCATGGCATTAGAAATAGAAAATAACATCAAAGTAGTTAGAAATTCTCTAAGAGATAGGGTGTCAAGTTAATCAATCCAGAGAGGTGTCAATCAAAAAAGTTGTGGATCTGGAAGAGGTTGTAAAAACTTTGGCTGGATCAATTAAAGAGATAACCTATAACCAGGTAAGAGCAGAAAAAGGGATAGGAAAAAGTTCCCGAGGTCAAAGCACAAGCCACAGTCATGAGAGATTTGGAAATCATCCCAAAGGTGATCACGCAGAACAGATGAAAGAGGGAAAGGGCTCATGGGATCAAGTAATAAACACCCTCGGCCCAGGGAGAATAGATTGGTTCCTGATCCTTTGATTGTTAGGGTTGCTATTGTGGAGGAGGCTAATGTTATCGAGTGATGTGATAGGTGTTTCTTACCACACTCCGCATGTGATTTAGATCAATATGTTGAGGAAGAAGATGATGAAGAGACGTATTATGATGTGTGCATGATGTAATTCCTTGCAAACTCATGGTAGGGAGCAAGCTCAACTGAATTGATAAGTGCCATAGCTATTGAAAACTTTTGGGATTGTGTTCACCGGGGTATTCCTCTTCCTCCTATTAATAATTTTAAAATTGATATGGTGCAAGACATTTGATCTACATAATCATGCTTTTGAATACTTAAGGGCCTTGATGATTAGAAAGTATGATGGAGGGATCCCTTCTAAAGAGGACATGAAACTATTGATAACTAAGGTTGTTAAAGGGGAGGGCCACAAAAACCAAGCCAAAAGTTCCGAGTTCTTACCAATATCTTGAAGGAAACCCTAACAAAGATACATCCGGAAAAGGCATAACTACCCCAAATAAATCATGCGCTCCTTCCCATGCCTAGACTCGAAAAATCCTATAATATCGGAGGAAGTGATGAACCTCCCTCCTAATACTACCCTACCAAAATATGTTCCTTGTGACATAGCCTAAATATTGATTGAGATCAAGGTCACTATTATCATTGTTGAATTACTCGGATCCCTGAGCATAGGAAAAGAGCATTTGAATATTTGGGATTTAAGGAAGAAAACATTACTCAGGGAAAAAGTGTTAATAATATAGAGGTTCCTCCCATTATTGTAGACTTGGAAATACCACAAGCATTGGAGGAATTGGGTGAATCATCTGAGGTTTATTTGGGAACTTCTCTAGTTGAATCTCGAGTTAATGTGGATCCATTTTTACCGCTTTGATTATTAAAGATAGGCTGATATATAACTGCGTGTTTGATCCAGGAGCCTCATGTAATGTAATGCCTCTTGACGTCATGAATGACTTAAACATCAAGGTAACAACAGAATTTGAGAAATGTACTGCTATGGATTTAAGAGAAGTACCAATAGTTGGGTATGTCATGGGATTAGTAGTGAAGTTGGTAGATTTTATAAGAAAGTGCTTAACCATGAATGTGGTTATTATGGACTATCATGCCCAATGGGGATGTTATTGTCCGAGAAAGTGGGTAACTAGTGTGGGTGGAAGAATACAAATGGACATGTCATACACAACCATACCAATTGAGTTGAACCTTTTGAAGTTGTACGGTGAGAATAAAATGTTACATCTCATTGAGGACCCTAACAATGCTTCTTATGAAGTATTGTATGCGGTATCGATGTCAACAAATTTATGGGTTATGCTGATTTTAAGGAGCATAAAATTGGTGAGTGCACATATCCAGAGCATATTGGTTCTCCCTAGAATATTTTGTTTGATGGGGTTTTTCTAGATCTCGTAGAAAGTACAAAAGATAATCCATAGAAAATATGGCTAGGTAGCACTTGGATAGAGAAGAAAAATGAGCATATGTCCAATTGTTAAAAAAGTATCAAGGCTTCTTGGCTTGGTTGTACTTAGAATGGTAGGAACTTGAAACATTTCCTAGATTGGTTTCCCACAATCAAGGCACACATCATTGTATAGTGTACAATCTTTTAGTTATTTCTCATTTCTACATTTTTCTATTTTGGTTCGTCCCTTGGGTCCTTGGCAGATGGTTTTTGTTGGTTTCTCAGTTTGTTCTTGGGAGGCTGGAAATTTTTTTTCTACTTTGCAACTTTTTCTTGACTCAATTTCCAAATGGATTTTGGCACATATTATGTTATGTTGTTCTTACGACACTCACCGGGAGTGCCCATCCCCGATTCAGAGCCGCTGTTGGTGCTTAATTATAAGCTCACCCCTTTGTCATTTAAAATTTCCAGCCTTTGCCTAGTTAGAAGTATTTTCTAGCTCCTGTGTAGGGATGCGTGAAAAATTCTCCTTCATTTAGATATCGTTGTCAGTCTTTTCCTTGGGTCATGGATCACATTGAGTTTGGGTATTATTTACGAGTCTTCTCTCTGCGAGGAATTTTTTTTGGGCGTAGTCCATGATTATGTATCCTCTGAAAATATTGTCTCAACATCCACGGACACATGGTCGTCTTTAATTGGGCCAACACACGGTGAGTATTTTAGGCGAGATTTTCACTTTTTTACATTCGTTAAAAAGGCAAAATTGGTCGCATGGCTCCGATAATTTCTAATTTTCTATTCAACAATATGAAGTGGCACAAATATTACTTACTTTGACCTCAAAGATGTACACGTGTTATAAGATGAGTGATTGCGGGAAAGCAGTCCGTGTTGGAATTTTGAGACATTATGATAAAAGGACTAAGGCATAAAATTAAAGTGCGACCCCACAAGTGCCCAGATAAAGCCACATGTTGAGTCTACATCAAAGATGAAAGGGTGGGTCACCAGAGGTATTTTAGAAATTTTGGATTTTTTTTGAAAAGGTAAAAATGTTTAAAAATAAGTCGCAACTCCAAAGCAACGCCATAGGAAAGCCATGTGTTAAACTTATATTGAAAATAAGTGGGTTGGATAGAATTTTTAAAAGCACGTAACTCTTACGAGTGGCATAAAATGCAAAAGCTCCCCAGGCCCACCCACCTCAACTAATATCTTTTCCACGTGGAGGGCTGCGCTCGTTTGAGGTCCCGCCTCTGGGTCTTAGCTTTGGAGTTGCGCTAAGGAGACACATGAAGGTTTCAGTAAGCTTCACCCAGGACTCAAAATTTTAAATGTCCGATGTAACTTTGATAGACCATGGACACATGGAGAGCTTGTGCTCATTTGAGGATCCACCTTTAGGTATTACCTTTGGAGTCTGTGCTAAGGAGACATTTGGAGGTTTCTGCTAGATCTTCCCATACTTAGACTTTTCAAGCATCTGATGTAAGTTTCTCGAACCCCAGGGAATGTGGCACCTATCGGTGCTGAAAACAATCTCGACCCATTTTTCCTTTGAAATCTATCATTTCTGACCTCTCATGTTATATTTTCTCCCCCTCGTGTTGTGCCCCGAGAATTCAATTCTTTCTTTTGTTGCCATAATTAATTTGTTCCTAGGTCGAAGATCATGTATGGGTCCATTTTTGCTTCCTTGTTTCTCTATCCCTCTAAAAAGGTCTGTAATTTGGGTCTCCCATTCTTTGTTCATTCAAAAACTTGGGCTTTCCCATTCTTTCCATTTTCCACAGTCAGGATTTTCTGCCCTTGTCATTTTAGCCCAAAATACTTGATAAAAATTGAATGGATGTAGCTCTGAAAAGCATATTTGAACCTTATAACATTTCTAAATCCTTTATCCTTGGAAAAATTTTCATCTCCCGGCTCAAATGATCATTTTTCTACATTTTACTGATTTGTGAGTGTTTCTCTGGTCAAATTTGCATCCTTACATTGACAGAGAACGTGGCCTCTTACGGTTGGGCGTGGCTCACCGGGGTAATTCATAATTTTATAAATCACCTCAAATTAAAAATTGACCTAAGTGGAGGAAGAATGCTCATTTGAATGTTCACTTTTGGGTTTGGCCTTGAAGTTATGCCGGGAGGACACATGGAGGTTTCCATTGCTATTCCTAGACTTAAACAAATTCTTATATAGCTAGTACATTTTGGTGGAACAGAGACACGTGGTGAGCCGCGCTCATGCGGGGTCTCCGCTTTGGCACCATTCGGAAATTGTGCCATGAAGACATGTGGAAGCTTCATTGGTCTTCCCATACTTACTAATTTTTTAAAGGTTTCGAGAGGCACGGGACATGTGGAGAAATGTGCATGTTTAGAGCGGCCCTTAAGTTTCATTTTAAGGAAGCACTACGAGAACACTTCCACTCACTTTGCATTTTCTTAGACTTTTCAATGGCCAAAGGAGATTGTCTCGGACTTTGACACAAGGAACCTTCCACTGGCTTCAAGCCTTGAAACTATTTTTTTCCGAGCGAGGACATGTGTTGAGCACGGAGTCTTTTAGGGTGTCAAATTTTGGGGACCATCTCAAGGTGCGCCATTGTAATGCGGGAAATTTGAAAAGTCAAAGAGGGCGGAGGTGGACCATCGGAGGAAACTTGGAATTTTGCCTCTTATTCTCAAAAGGGTTGAAATATCAAAAATGGCATGCAAGCCCAATAAAGGAAGGGTCAAAACTTGCTCCAGTCAATGGTGGAGGTGCGGACTCTTTGGGGAAACGTGGAAATTTTCCTTTTGGGAAGAATGAGTTAAAAATAAAAAGGGAAGTGTGGTTCCATTGGGACCCACATTGGGACATGTGTCATGGCCATTTTTCAAGGGCAAAGCTAAGGGAAAACTTTGAAATTTTTCCCTTTTCAAAAAAAGAGGTGAAATGGAAGAATTTAGCCACGGTTCCTTTGGGACCCACCTTAGGACACATGTGATGATCATTTCTCAAGGCGGAGGTGTAGAGAAAATGTGAAAATTTTACATTTTTTCAGAAGTTGTAAAAGTCCAAGGGAACCCCTAGGCATATTTTAAAATTGAATCTTCCATGTGGACGACCCAAATTCAAAGTAAAGATCAACGCATGCGATTGTGAGTCCGAATCTGATTTTCCCACCCCATTTTACTAAAATGCTATTAGAAGTGAAAGTCTTCATGATTTCTTGGTATGTCCTACACGTCAAATAGAGAGGAGAGTTCATTTTTATATCTAAGTTTTGTGGAGGATATCTGGAGACATCTTTCACCATTAAAATGATCTGGCTATTCGGTCGATGTGATCTTCCGTTTTATTCTCCCATGCACGAAAGAGCCAGAATTGATAGATTAGGGGTGGAAGTATTTGGTGAATTTAAGGAAGAGTGATTTGCTAGAGCAAGGAGTTAAATGTGGGATATTTTTGAAGAGACCTTCCCCATGAGGCACTTGACACTTTTTACAGATCTGATTTTGGAATCATGATTGTGATCATGGTAAGCACTGGTGGCACTCAATGTCTAGATTTTTTGGGGGAAAAGGCTCTATTGTAAATGTTATAAATGGAAAAAATTTATTGTGTAAATGGTTAGAGTTTGAAGGATCGGAAATATTTTCCTAATAGAAAAAAGGCTTGATAGAGCCCATCTTCCTTTGAGAAGCTATTTGAGAAGCATGTATATCTCTTTTGTATTGAATTTGATCATGTCAAGGTGGTTGCGTGAGTGTACAACCATTGACAAGCTCTGAGATTGTTCTAGAAACTTTCCCCTGCTAATAAATTTAATCAAACTCAAGCTATTATGTGTGGATCTTATGCAAAATGTGTGGCTTTACTTCTGAATGTCTGCAAATATTTTTCTTGTTCTTGTTGCAATCTTGTATCAAAATCTATCTCAATCACACAGGTCTCAATCCTTGTGATAGTTTAGTGGCATCTGCAATTTCATTTCTCAGAAGATCTTTCATCTAGGAGTGAAATAAATGATTTAAAATCACTTTTCTCTCATCTGTTGACAAAGATTGTCTGTAAGCCTCTGGGTGTACCTCAAGTGTGATTGGGCTTAGATCTTGATGTTTTGTTGGGTTTTGAACTTGATCCTTTGTGTTAGAAATTGATAGATTGTATGAAAAGTGCTAATCACAGGGCCTCCATTGAAGAACATGTTCTAGTTAAAGAAACATTTTAGCTACTCTCTAGCATTCTGTTGGTTTAGTCTTCCATTTTGTAAAATTTCTCAAATATTTCATATAATCAACTTTATCCTACTTCACCAGCCACCAAAATACAACTAAAAACAACTCATCTTACCCGTACTACCCTGTTTTTCATGTGTGTATACAAATTCATGAATTTTACTACCAAAGCATGCATAAACAATAAGGATTCCAAATGTCTTTAGTAGCCTGAACCTTGCTTAGAGAATATCTCCACTATCTAGAGTGACAACTCATGAGAGTTAAATTTTGTTGCATTGATCATATTTTCTTCAAGGTCTCCTTAACAACTTCATTAGGAAGGATATCTCCATCTCCTCCATAAACAGCAGGCTACAAGAGGGTTCTCTTACCTTGGTTGAAAGGAACAACCTAAAATAGCAAGGATAGATCAAATCCTCTTGAGGGTGTTATCCATTTCTCCACATCTGAGTGATTAAGGGCCAGTTAGATCCCATCCCTAGCTACAAATGACTCATCATGATCTATCTGTCTCTAAGCTTCCTACTAAACCTATGATGTTGCTCAGACTTTGAAGGAGAATCAATTTGGGTACCAACACTTTCTTTTGGTGCTTGTTCTTTAGGGAATATAGTGGTTCTGATTCACATTCACGCCCTAGTAAAACACTTATGATATAATCCAAGTGTTGTGTGCACTTATTTCAGTTCATACACCTAGTGCACTAAATTTTGTTGATAAATATTGGTAAATAAAGGTCGAGTCTTTCCATTTCTAGTTTCTAGTGTTGACAACATTTGACAGATCATATTTAGTGCATCTACACAACTAAGGTGGAAATCATTAGTGGTGACTCTCTGCTGATATGATTCGTAATGAATACCAGTGCCTTAAGCGTTGTCAAGTGATATTTTCTACTAACCTTTGCAAATACTGGAAGGAAGAAGATATTTATTTGCTAGGGATTCTACTAGGACATTATTTCAAGAGCTAGGAAATCAAAATTAGAAGGAATAAAAGCACAGGGATCTATGGGAAATCAGCGAGACAAGAAGAGGATCTCTATTGATGAAAGTGGTCAGCCTATCATTGAAGAATCCTATTCAATTGTTTCTAAATCAGGTATCCTCTTTGTGGAATTGAATTCTCCAACTAAAGAGGGGCCTTCATTTGATTTTAAGAAGTTTTATTCTCATTACCTTTGTCTTTTGAGAGCTTGATAGGGATTTCGAAGAAACAAGGCCTTTAAGGGTTATCAATTTTGAAAATTATACCCCTGTTTGTTTGAGACCCCCCCCCCACCAAGACCTCCTTTTTATGTAAATACCTTTGGACCTATAAATTTTGTAGGGATGGCTGGTTATCCAAATGCACTTCCTCAATATGTAAGAAACATACTACCAAATTTCCAAGGAAACAACAATGTAACTAGTGATCAACATCTTAAGATTTTTATCAATATGATGGAAGAATTTGAGATTGAACATGAAGATGTATATATCAAGTTGTTTATCCATACTCTGGAAGAGGATGCAAGGGACTGGTATAAAGCTTTTCCAGATAACTCTATTGATTCTTGGATGAGATGAGCAATGCATTTAAATTGTAGTATGGTGATAGAATTGACCCTAGGTTTCTTTTGTGAAATTTGAAAACATCAAAAAGAATCCTAATGAGTCGACATGATTTCAACACAAGGTTTAACAAGACCTTGAGGATATTTCTGTTAGGATAAGGCCATGTGAAGAATCATGTTTGATCAAATATTCGGATGCATTTGATAAAAGGATGCTTAGTACTTGAGGATAAAAACCCTACTAGTTTGAGGTAGACCTTCACCATGGCTCTGCAAATAGAGAAAAATATTAAGGAAATTGGAAAGCCTCTAAAAATGGAGGGTGTAAAACTAATCATCCAAGAAAAACCTCGAGGCAAGCAAGGATGCTGATTTAGAGGAAGTTGTGAAAACATTGGCGGTGTTGTCAGGAAATATCATACAAACTAGCCCATGCGAGAGAATGGTATTGGGAAGAGCTCACAAGGTCAACACAAGAAGTAAGGCCAAGATAGGTTCACAAATCACCAAAGATATGATGACAGAGGTAAGGGACCTGTTGGATTTGGAAATAGGCAAATCCAAGGTAGGAAAACAAAATGGTGCACGATCCTTTAGCCAGATTTGATGTTGTGGAGGAGACAAATGTAATTGATTGGTGTCACAGATGTTTCATGCCGCATGCTCCATGTAAGGAAGATCGAGAAAGAAGAATAAGAAGCTTATAATGACAATGATGATGATGTCTACATGATGGGTTGCTCAGTAATCTCACAACAAGGGGAAACTTCAACCGAAGTGATAAGTGCCCAGATCAACTGCCAATTTTTGGGACTACATTCATAGGGTACCTATTATTCCTCCATCTCATACTTTATAAGTGGATACTACACAATATTTTTAATTTCCCAGTAATGAATTTGAATACTTAAGGGCTTTAATGATAAAGAAGTATGATGGAGGAATCCCATCCGAGGAAGATAGACAATTACTAATGAATGTTGTTTTAGTGCAAGAGAAGAAATATAACACAAGAAGTAAGGCTATTAAAGGGATAAGGCCTCAAGACAAGCCAAAAACTCCCTTACTTTCAAACATTCCTAAAGATGCCCCTAAGAAGGATGCATCTGCTAAAAACCTGCAGATTCTAAGAAAAATTCTTACCCCTTCTCATGCCCAACCCATCCAAAATCTTGTACCACCTAGTGAGTGTGTCACTTTCATTCTAATAATGCCTTGCCATCAAATGCTACCTTGCCAAAAATGTCCCATATGACATTTCCCATGTTTTAAGTCAAATCAAAGTTTTTGTTCCAATTTTTGAGTTGCTTGGATTCTTGAGCACAAGAAAAGAGCATTTGAATACTTGGGACTGAAAGAAGGGAAGATTGCCCTAGGAAAAAAATAAACATTGTGGAGACTCCACCACTCATAGAGGAATTAGAGGCACCACCAGCATTAGAATAGATAGATGAATCACACGAGGTTTATTTAGGAACATCCTTGGTAGATTGTCGGTGAATGTGGACCCATTCTTCTACTACCACGATGATTAAGGATAGATTGTTGTACAATCAGTATCTATGATTTAGGGGCATCATGCAATGTTATGCCTCTTGAAGTTATAAATTAAATAAACATCAAATTAATGAATGCATATGGGAAGCTGCACTTTGCTATGGATTCCATAGAGGTGTTAGTGGTGGGGTGTGTTAAGGTGCAGTGGTGTAACTTGTAGCCTATCTAGGTAAGAATTTGAAACTTGATGTATTTACTATTGAATGCCCAAATTAAGTCGGGTATGTTGTTATCTAGAAGGTGGGCTATAAGTATTGGTGGGAGTTTTCAAATGGATATGTCCTATGCCACCATCCCATTTGAGGGCAGCCTTGTCAAGTTGTATGGGTAAAAGAAGATGTTGCACCTTATTGAAGATCCCAACAATGCATCCTATGAAGTATTGTACACAAATGTGATGCTTGATAATTTTTGTGATTTGCTTTGATGAAAAGGAGCACAAGATTGAGGAATGTAGGTATCTTGAACAAGAAGGATCTCCTTGGATTCTATTGTTTGATGGACCTTTCTCCAAGTTTGGGAATGGTGCTAGTGTTGTTCTACTTTCTCGAGGTTAGGAAAATTTGTTTTTCTTTCAAAATAAACTTTGAGTCCACTAACAACATTGTTGAGTATGAGGCCTTTGTTTGGGTTCAAGACACTGCTTGTATATATGGTGTCAAAGACATCATTATCATAGGGGACTCGAAATAATTGTAAAACAAGTCGAGAAAAGCTGTATGCCACAAAAAATCAGTGAATGAAACAATACAAGCATGCAGTTTGGGATCTCATTGAGATGTTTGATTCATTCAACATTGTGCATCATGATAGAAAGTTCATTGACTTGGTAGACAAGATTGTATTGTTGGGATTTCATTTTGACAATTATGCTATATCCCCATATTTTTAATATGATGTTGAGGTGTTAACAAGTCCATCATGCACGATAATGTTAAGCATTGGCGATTTTTGATAATGATGCTCGAGATCGGAAGATTTCTCTAGTATAAGGGACAGTTTTTGATCAAAGTATTGATTGGGAGCCAATGGTGTGCATAAAAGAGGGTAAAGAAACCTTGTTTGGCAAAGGCATCATCTAATTAAAGACTAATACCATTCCTAGGGGGCTGATTTCTCTTGAGCCTGATTTTTATAATGTTGATTTCATTATTAATAGATGCATGGAAACCACAAGGGATATTGAGGAGCATGACCTTTACATAAAGAAGAAACCAAGGAAAATTTTCTTAGGAGTTAATCTCAGCAAGGAGGAGAAGAAGTCATACATCCAATTGTTGAAAAATTATTAGGATTGCATGACAAGAGACCTATTCTGAACTAAAGGCATATAGAGAGGATTTGTTTCAACATGAGATTCCCTTGGAGTCGAATGCAAAACCATTCAAAAAGAAATAAAGGCCAATCAATCCACTCTTATCTCTTAAAATGCAAGAGGAACTGAAGAAGCTAAGAGATGGAGGAATTATTTAGCCCACGAGATATCCTTCTTAGGTTGCAAACCTAGTACCAGTAAGAAAGAAGAATGGTGATATTAGGTTGTGTGTAGATTTCAAGAATCTAAATAGAGCATCAATGAAGGATAATTATCCTTTACCAAATATGGAAAACATGCTACAATTAGTGATTGGTTTTGAATTTCTCTCCACCTAGATGGTTTCTCTAGTTATAACCAGGTTGTGGTGAAGGAATCAAAAAGGATCAAGACAACCTTTACTACTCCTTAGGGGACGTATGTGTATGTTAGGATTCCCTTGTTTGATGAATGTTGGAGCCACCTTTCAAAGAGAAATGGATGTTTCTTTTTCTAGTTACATCAATGAGTTTATTATAGTTTATCAAGATGATGTAACTGTATTTTCTAGGAAGAGAAGTGATCACTTGCTTTGCACTTGGAGAAGATGATGATAAGATGTAGAGAATATGAGATTTCCCTCAATCCAAAGAAGTTCCATTTTGGAGTGTAGAAGGAAACATTTCTTGGTCACATTATGTCACAAGAAGGGGTGATGATTGATCCGAGAGAGGGTAGAAGCCATTAGCAAGAGTCCCTATTCGAGAGGACCAAGAAAGGAATTCGATGTTTCTTTGGGAAGATAAATTTCATCGGGAGATTCATATCAAACTTTTACGAGTTGACCATTCTAATCACTTCCATGCTAAAGAAGGACCAGATCATGAAATGGGAAGAGAGCTGCGATCCAATATTTCAAAGGGATCAAGGAGGCATTAAAGCATGCCCCTATTTTGGTAGCTCCAGACTATAAGAATCCTTTCCAACTATTTTCCTTTACTTCAGAGAACATTGTTGCTTCTGTCTTGTTGTAGAAGGATGACGAAGGGGATGAGAGGTCGATTTCCTTTTCGAAGAAGGCCTTACGGGGCTAAGCTGAAGTACACTATTATGGAGAAACAAACATTTTCCTTGGTAAAAGAAACAAAGGTTTTTAGGCCTTACATTTTGAGTTCTAAGATTGTTGCTTATGTTCCCCACACCATGGTAAAAGACATTTTATCAGAGATGGAAGTCTCAAGAAAAAGGTGTAGGTGGGTGAACAAGTTGCAAGAATATGATATGGATATCTAGACCACAAAGTTTGTGAGAGGTTTGGGCTTGGCTAAGCTTATGGCTGAGAGAAACTTGCAAACTATTGAGGTAAATGAGGTAGAAAGAGAAAGGGTAGGTGTTTTTGAAAGGTTGATGAGTTACGAGTGGTACAAGGATTTGATTTTTTTATCTCACACACTTATACTTCCACCTAGTATTTAAGTAAGAACCGAAAAGATCTCTTAAGTTGACCTCCCATAAATATGTCATTACTTATTATGGGTTAGTTTTGATAAACCCAAAGTGAGTCCTCTTAAGGTGAATTATGAAGAAGAAGCCCACAAGATAATTTTTATCTCCATGGAGGAGTTTGTGGGGGAATTTTGTTGCAGAAAGTCATAACACACAAGATCCAGGGGCTGGTTATTGGTGGCTAACTCTCTTCAAGTATTCAACCTTGTTGGCTAGAAGATTTGAGATTTGTCAACACTTCTCTAGAAGGCCCGAAAGATTCGGGCTCCATTCCTTTGTATCTTGTATCAATTGAAGCCCCATTCAAGCAATGGGAATGGATTTCATTGGTGAGATTTCAGACCCTTGAAGTGCTAGCCATAAGTGAATTCTTGTAGCAGCTGATTACTTTAATAAATGGGTGGAGGCAATCCCCACCAAGAAGGAAACACACTAAATTGTCATGGACTTTCTGCTAAAGCACATCATCTATAGGTTTGGGGTGCCAATCAAGATTGTTGCTTGATAATGCCATGAGCTTTAGAGCTAATCCTCTTGTGGCAATGCGCAAAGATTATGGAATAAACTTGACATATGCCTCTAATTACAATCCCCAAGGAAATGGACAAGTGAGTCCAGATAATAAAAATGTGTAGAATATTATCAGAAGAACCTTAGAGATGAACAAGAGAAAATGGGGTGAACAATTGAAGTTTGTTGTTTGGGAAGATAGGATCACTATCAAGAGAGTTACTAGAAAGAGTCCATTTGAGTTGGTATATGGGACTCAGGCCCTACTACCCCTTCATATGTAACTATCCTCATATTAGTTCATTCAACAACTGGAAGATCAAGAAGTAAGTCCTTATGATGCTCGCATTAACCAAATTGTTAAACTTGATGAAGAAAGGAGGGCATCTCACTGAGAGGCATGTAAGGTTCAAAGAAAAGCTAAAGAAGTTATTCAACAAGAAAATCACACCAAGAGCTTTCATTGTTGGAGATCTTGTGCTATTATGGGATAACGAGGCATGAAGATAAGGGCAAACATGGCTAATTTGACTCACTATAAATGGGGCCTTACTTTGCATTGATATCAAGATTGGTGAACATACCTTCGTCTTGAAGGATTTGGATGGTGATTTGCTTGAATTACCTATTAATGGCAAGAATTTGAAGCATTTCTTGGATTGATTCCCTAGAATCAAAGTAAACATCTTTTGTACATTGTATAACTACTTTTTTGTTTCCTATTTTTGTGTTTTTGCTTGTTCTGGTCCTTGGTGACCTGTTTTATTAGTTTCTCTATTTATTTTTGGGATATTGCTCGATTCTCTACTCTGTCGGATGAATCCATTGCCCAATGGATATTTTTGGCACTTGGTCTACCGTTGTTCTTGTGGAAATCATGGGGAGTGCCCATCCCCAAGTCAGAGCCGATGTTGGTGCTCAAAATAGTCTCTCCCCATTTTGCCTTTGAAATCTATCGATTTACAGCCTCTGCTATATTTTATCCCCCCGTGTTGTGCCTGAGAATTCTCTACTTTCTTTTGTTCTTCCTTGTTTTATGTCCCTCGAAAAGGTCTCAGCAATTTGGGTCTCCCATTCTTTGTTCATTCAAAAACTTGCGCTTTGTTGCCCTTGTCATTTTTTTTTTGCCCAAATACCTGATAAAAATGAATGGATGTAGCTCTAAAAAGAGTATTTGAGCCTTGTAACATTTCTAAATCCTGTACTTGGAAAAATTTCATCTCCGGGCTCAAATGGTTTGACGAGTGTTTCTCCTGGTCAAATTTGCATCCTTGCATCGATAGAGAATGTGGCCTCTTCTGGTTGGATGCGAATCGGTGGGGTACTTCATAATTTTATAAATTGTTTCAACTTGAAAACCGGCCTACATGGAGGAAAGATGCTCATTTGAGCGTTCACTTTTGGGTTTGGCCTTGAAATTACACCGGAGGACAAGTGGAGGTTTATACTATTTTTCTTGGACTTAGACAATTTCTTATGTAATAGTAAAGTTTGGCGAGAAACAGAAACATGTGGCGAGCCCACGCTCATTCAGGGTCTCAGCTTTGGGCACCATTCTAAAATTGCGCCATGAAGACACGTGGAGGCATCTGATGGGTCTTCCCATACTTAGTCATTTTTCAAAAGGTTTCAGGAGGCCTAGGACACGTGGAGGAACCACGCATGTTTGGAGATTGTCCCTTGAGTTTCATTTTAAAGAAGCGCCAAGAGAACACTTGGAGGCCTTCACTCACTTTACATTTTGCTTGGACTTTTCAATGGCCAAAGGAGATTGTTTTGGACTCTAACACATGGTGTCTTCCCCAGGATTCAATCCTTGAAACAAAATTTTCTGGCAAGGAAATGTGGTGAGCCTTTGGTCTTTCAGGTCTCGAAGTTTTGGGGACCATCTTAAGGTATGCCATTGTGACGTGTAGAGTTTGAAAAGTCAAAAGGGGTGGGAAAGCGGACCATCAGAGGAAACTTGGAATTTTTGCCTCTTATTCTCAAAAGGGTTGAAATACAAAAAATGGCCCACAAGCCCGATAAAGGAAGGGTCAAAGCTTGCTCCAGTCAATGGCAAAGGTGCGGACTCTCGGGGAAACTTGGAAAATTTTCCTTTTGGGAAAAAGGAGTTAAAAGTAAAAAGGGAAGTGTGGTTCCAATGGGACCCACATTGGGACACATGTTAGGCCCATTTTTTAAGGGCGGAGTTGTGGGGAAAACTTTGAAAATTTTCCCTTTTCCAAAAAAGAGGTGAAATGGCAGAATTTTTTCATGGTTCATTTGTGACCCACCTTAGGACACGTGTCAGGCTCATTTCTTAAGGGTGGAGGCACGGAGAAAAATGTGAAAAATTTACATTTTTTCAAAAGTTGTAAAAATTCAAAGGGAACCCCTGGGCCTATTTTAAAATTGAATCTTCCACATGGACGGCCCAAATTCAATGTAAAGATTAACGGCACCATGAGTCGAATCTGATTTTCCTCCCCATTTCTTGAAATGTTCTGGAAGTGTGAGGAGTCTTCATGATTTCTTGGTATTCCTACACACCAAATAGAGAGGATAATTAATTTTAATATTTAAGTTTGGTGGAGGAGATCTAGAGACATCTTTTGCCATTAAAATGATTTGGCTATTGGTCTCAATGTGATCTTCCGTTTTTCTTCTCCCATGCATGAAAGAGACAAGGAATTGACATATTAGGGGTGGAAGTGGTTGGAAAATTGAAGGAAGAGTGATTTTCTAGAGGAAGGAGTTGAATGCGGGAGATTTTCGAAGAGATCTTCCCCCTTGAACACTGGTAACTTTTTATAGGTCAGATTAAGGAATCACGATCGTGATCATGGAAAGCACAATGGCACTCAATGTCTAGATTTTTAGAGGAAAAGGCTCTATGTAAATGTTATAAATGAAACAAATTTATCATACAAATGGTTGGAGTGTGAAGGGTTGGGACTGATTTTCCTAATAGAAAAAAGGCTTGATAGAGCCCATCCTCCTTTGAGAAGTTGTTTGAGAAGCCTGTATATCTCTTTTGTATTGAATTTGATCATGTCAAGGTGGTTGCTGAGTGTACAACCATTGACAAGCTCTGAGATTGTTCTAGAAACTTTCCCCTATTGATAAATTTAATCAAACTCGAGTTATTCTGTGTGGATCTTATGCAAAATGTGTAGCTTTACTTTTGAATGTCTACAAATAGTTTTTCTTGTTCCTATTGCAATCTTGTATCAAATCTATCTCAATCACATAGGTCTCAATCCTTATTTTAGTTTAGTGGCATCTGCAATTCATCTCAGGAATGAAATAAATGATTTAAAATCACTTTTCTCTCATCTATTGAGATTATCTGTAAGCCTCTGGGTGTACCTCGTGTGTGATTGGGCTTAGATCTTGATGTTTTGTTGGGTTTTCCAACTTGATCCTTCATGTTAGAATCTCATAGATTGTATGAAAAAGTGCTAATTTGGGCCTCCATTAAAGCACATGTTCTAGTTAAAGAAACATTTTAGCTGCTCTGTGGCATTTTGTTGGTTTAGTCTTCCATTTTGCAAAAGTTCTCAAAGATTTGGTATAATCAACTTTATCCTACTTCACCTCCCACCAAAATCCATCTAAAAACAACTCATCCTACCCATACTACCCTTGTTTTTCATGTGTGTATACAAATGCACGAATTTTACTACCAAAGCATGCAGAAACAATCAGGATTCCAAATGTCTTTAGTAGCCTAAACCTTTCTTAGAGAATATCTCCACTATCTAGAGTGACAACTTGTGAGAGTTAGATTTTGTTGCATTGATCATATTTTATTCAAGGTATCCTTAACAACTTCATTAGGAAGGATATCTCCATCTCCTCCATAAACAACGAGGCTAAAATGGTTTGCTTACCTTGGTTGAAAGGCACAACCTAAATCGGTGAGGATAAATCAAATCCTCTTGAGGGAGCTATCCATTTCTCCACATCTAAGTGATTGAGGGCCGATTAGATCCCATCCTGACAGCTCAAAATGATTCATCATGATCTATATGTCTCTAAGCTTCGTGTTAAACCTTTGATGTTACTTAGACTTTGAGGAAGAATCAATTTGGGTACCGACAAAGCACCTTCTGCTGGTTCTTAAATTTTTTCAATGACCGGTATAACATTTTTGGGCCGAGAGACACGTGGAGAGCCCATGCTTGTTTGGGGTCTCTGATTTTTGGCACCATATCAAAAGTGCACCGAAGAGACACATGAATGCTTCCGCTAGCTCCTATTTATGTTGAGACTTTTCAACGGCTAAGGCAACTTTATTGGGCCGGGGAATGTGGAGAGGTTGTGCTCAATTAAGGTCTAACCTCTAGACTTCACCTTTGAATTTCTACCAGCAGACACATGGAAGCTTCCACTGGAATTTCCCATGCTCATATTTTTCAAAGTGAACAAAGTGAAACTCTCTCGGAGTTCTAAACATGTGGAGGGCCCGCACTCATTTGAGGAACCTACCTCTGAGTTTACCTTTACTGATTGCACTAAGGAGACACGTGGAGGCTTCCGTTGGCTCCTCTTTATGATTGGTGGACTCAAACTCATAGCGTAGATATGTGCTATAATCCATGCAAGGATGCTCATTTTTAAGAAGCACAAATGCAAGTATCTATTCCTCAAGGTGTATTCTCGAAGGTGAAAAGGATTTCTTGTCAGATCAAGCCATATGGAGCCACCTGAGAATTATTAAAAAGGGGATTTCTTGCATGAAAAAATAAAAGAATGATTAAAAATACTGTCAAAATTTATGACATGGCATCCCAGTCATAGTTGAGGAACTGAGAAACGTGATCAGTTCATGATTTATCCACCTAGCAACAAAAAGTAAGATATTTTCAAGGGAATAAACATGATTAAACAATATGTTGTAAAGAGGAATATTATCTTGAAGATTTAGAATTTTGGGGAAAATTTGGGATGAATGAGCGAGTGAAATTGTATAAATGCAATAAGAATAGTCTTGCATAAGGGGGGTTAATTATTCTGAGAAATTTTGAGAATTTTTTTTTCCTAAGAGACCGTCTGAGAAACTTGTTTAGTTTCTGTGTTTTCGATTTAATCACGACAAGATTCTTACAATTTTACATCCATTGAAAATATCTAAGATTGTTAAAGAAACTCTCCCATGTTGATGAATCTAATGAACCTTGAAATATTTTTTTGTTGATCATGAGAACAATTTTGCTTTCTCTTATGTCGAATGTTTTTAAATATTTTTTCTTGTTTCATTTGCAATTATAAATAGTTTTCAAAATGTTTTTCTTTCCTCTGTGGTAGTATTCGGCATTTACAATTTCATTGTGAGAAGAGATTTCATCTTGTAATGAAATAAACAATTCAAAATCACTCTACTTTCACTAGGTTGACAAAGATTATTTGTAAATCTATGAGTGTATCTTAGTCATGACGAATCGGGGATATTCAATGTTTAATTGAATCTTTAGCATGAACCTTTATGTTGAAATCTTGAAGAGTGTATGAAACCGTGCATCTCGGGCCTCCATTGATACACACCTTCGGTTAAAGGAATATTTTGGCTATTTTGAAGCATTTTGTCTATGAGTTTTCCAATATTTCTAAAGGCACTCAAATATCTGGTATAATCAACTTTATCTTTCTTAACTTCCCACCAAAATGTATAAAATGATAAATCCTTCATGAACTACCCCTATTTGTACTATATATCCATAAAGATTTAACAAATTTCATTACTAGAATATGTAGAGATAATCGATTTCAATTATTATGTTTAGTAACTTTGAACCTTGTCTAGGAAACATATTCACTCTCTAGTGTGACAACCCGTGAGAGTTAGATAGTGTTGTATTCATCATATTTTCTCAAGGTTATCATGAAAATTGTGTAAATAAGGATCTCTTGATATCCTTCACTAACACGGTTTCTGAGAATGGTTCCTCTCACCCTAGTTGAAGGCACAAGCAAAAATAGTGAGGTTAGATCAAACCCTTGTAAGGTGATATCCATTTCTCCAATGAATAAGTAACAAAGAGTCGATTGAATCCCTCCCCAGATACAAAATGACTTATATCATGATTTATCTGTCTCTAAGCATCCTGTCAGTTTCATGATGTTTCTTAGCCCTCACAGGAGAATCAATTTGGATACCAACATAGATGACAACTTTTACTCTATCTCTAGATCAAATATTGAGTCTCGGAGACCCCTTGAGGGGAGGTTTGGAGTATTTACATTAGATTTAGATGGAATTCTTAGACATAGAGGATAGATCTATTTACCTAGGAATGGAGGTTTGAGACAGGATGTCTTGGTAGAGGCTCATCATGCACTTTATTCAACCCATCTAGAATTGAAGAAGATGCATGGCTCCTTGAAACAATTACATTGAAGAGGTCTTCGAAGAGATGTAGCTCTATTTTTGTCATTTTTTTAGATTGTCTAAGGGTGCAGGCCGACCGTTGGGGTCCAAATGGCCTTCTCCACCTACATAATATACTAGAGTGGAAATGGCACACCATTTCTATTGATTTCATAGTAGGGCTATCAATGCGAGATATCACAATGATGCCATCATGGTCACGATGGATAGATTGACAAAAGTGGCTCATTTTGTTTCTCGGTGAAGACCACCTATATAGCTAGTGCATTGACACAAGTATACTTAGATGATATTTTTAGATTACACGGATTCCACAAAGATTATTTGTTACCACGATCCCTTATACACCTCTCATTTATATAATACCATAAAACATTCCTGGTAGGATGAGTATGAACTTCAAAGACAACTTATCATCTAGAGAAAATGGAAAGATGGAGCAGTGAATCATATTTTAGAGGACATGCTTCAGATGTACATTATGGACAATCAATCGAGGTGGGAGGATTATTTTCACTGGTGGAGTTTTCTTGTAATAAAATATTTCTTAGTTCTACTTTGGTATGGATCCCTTTCATAAACTTTATGGTAGGGAGTGCAGGACACCACCGATTAGGGATAGATTGCGACAAAGTATCTCTTGGGCCACATTTGTTATAGGACATGAAGGTGGTTTCTTTGATCGACAGAGGCTTCGGGAGACACATGATGGAAAAAATAAATATGCAAATTAGAGGAGATTTAACCATATGTATGAAATAGGCACGAAGGTATTTCTTCATGTTAGACCTCATAAGATCCCCATCCATTATGGAAAATTCTCTAATTTAGCTCCTATATTCATGGGTCCATTCAAGATCTTGGAGCGAATCGATCCCTTAGCTTATCATCTAGCCTTACCACCTAGCTTGTCTTGCATGCATGATGTATTTCATGTTTTTATTCTTAGGAGATACATTCCAGATCCTTCTCATGTATTGGATTAGATCACATTGCATGTGCGGGGAGTAAGGGAAGGTGATTACGAATCCCATGCACATCATAGACCTGTAGGACTCTAGGCATTCAAGTCCACGAGATTGATCGGTGTACGAGTCTAGTGGGATAGGTATGATGATACTGCAACCACATGAGAGGATGGTACTTTGTTCTGAGACCTAGTTTTGTCACTTATTTTAGAGACTTCGGGAGGAATTCGAGTATAAGGCGAGGGGGTGTAGTGCCCACTCCTCTTTGTCACTATTTTTCATTATGTTGACATTACTTGATAGATGGATAATTAGACATTTTGATTATTGTATATTATTCATTAGATGATATACTATGCTAATATTTAGATTATTGATATGTTTTGATTCACATTTTGATTATGATACACTAGATGACATTGGTAGATAGTTCGATATATGTTTATTTGCATTATTTGAATTTTATACTGACACATTATACTCTGGATGTTCTTAGTAGAACTATGATCTCATGGATGTTAGAATCGAATCATTTGATATGTTGATAGATGATAGAATTACTTAGCTTTGGATGATGATTATTGATTTCCATGTATATGTTATTTCTTGATGTTTTTGATGTGGCCATGAAACCAAAGAGGTATTTTGTTTGTGTTGTAGGGATATTTTATCACATACATTGAAAGGGGATAGGGGATCAACCACGAAGTATGTTGGGTGTTTTCAACATGGCCAAATTTGACAATCATGTGTCTATTGTTTATGTGGTCTTATCACATAACTAGTTAGAAAGGTATCTCATGGGGAAACCTCAGATGTGTGGCCATGGGATATAATGTTTTCTCTTTCTTTTAAATTTTTTTGTGTTTTATTTTGTGTTATATGTAATTAATTATTGAAAATTATTGTCACTTTATTTGTAATTATTAATGTGTTTTAATTAGCCAATCAAACTTAATTTATTAACTAATATAAGGATGTGACAATTGGATAGTTATGAGGTTAGATGGTCCTTGAAATATTGTGGATGTAAGTTTGATTTGTGTTGTTTACTCTTCCAAAACTTCAAAATTCGGATTTTGAATCGTGAGGATTTTTAGAGGTTTGTGGGACAACCTAAGCTTGTCCCTAGCCTCTTAAATTCACTTCCAACAACCATACCTATGGTATGGGAGTTAATTTTAGACTTATTTATGGATTTTAGACTGTAGAAAGATAAAATAATTGCACTTTCCTACTCACCGCAATTAATTTATCCTTGGTAGGCTTAGTATGCAAGTTTGAGTGTCATGTGGGCTTATCATAGGTCTTACACATTCATTTATTGTATTGGGCATGGTATTTGATTTTTTTGTGGGAATAGGATAATGATTTATTTTGATTATCCTACATGGATCCACCTCATCATCTTCACATCCCATTTCTATTTATTGATAGAATTTTATGGATTTGGGGTGACTTGTTCATTTTTTTCTTTTTCAATTTTTGAATTGAGAGATTAATAGAGTTTCTTTTGAAGAATTCTTGGCTTGAAGGTTTCAAAACCTTGTGGAGTGAATACTCTTAGAATATTTATTGAGAGGTAGGATCTCCACCTTTTTTATTTTCTTTTTTATGTTTATAGATGTGAAAATTGTGCTTGTTAAATATTTTTTGAGTGTTGCGCATGTGTTTTTGTGTGGTTGAGTAGTTTTCCTTAAGAAGGGGGTGGGAGATGGAATTATGGGACCATTGGGGAGGGAAAAATATTTGTGGGGCATTCATTTTGGAGGGAGTGTGATTGGGAGTTTTACCTATGGGGAGTGAAAAGGAAAACATGGACATATTTTTTCATAGTTGTAAGTAGAGAGATATGGATTTTTGTTATTTGTATTGTGCACATAGAGGCTTTGGTTGAAACTCTTACTTCAGTTGGTAGGAAAAAGAGGTGGTTCCCATATTCCTTACTCCTTTTTGGTTTCATATCAAACATATCTGTTGTTTAAGAAAGTTGTAAATTTTTTTGAGTATGTTCATTTAGATGTGTTGCATGTTTTTAGATTTTATGTTTTTGTGGAAGTAATGCTTGTGAAAAGTTGTCAAATGTTTCTCAAGATCCCTCATTTTTCTTTGGTTGGGGCTCAAGGACCAATAAGGGGATGGCTTCTCCTCTTACTAGATTAAAGGTTGGGCGGAAAGCATTGCCTATTCCCCTTTCTTTGTATTGTGATGCAAGTTTTGAAAGATTGAAGAATGTAAAATTGAAGCTACAAGTTGGGAGAAGACATGCAATGAAGACTTGTGTTTTGGCCTTGTTGAAAGTCTTTATGTTGTAACTTGATCATTCTATTATTCCAACTTTGAGTGGAAGATTGTAACTTTGTATGCTTGAAAGAAAGTTGTAATATTTCATTTATTTCAATTCAAAGTGATTTAGTGAACTTATAAGGAACTCTTGGTGGTTTACCTTGTTGGAAAGGATTAGTCTTAGTGAAACAAATGGATTTTAAATCCTTATATTGTAAAATAATGATATGGTAATTGTAGTTTTCATATTTGTATTGTAATGTTATAGTGAAAGGGAAGCTTAAGTTGTTTATTTGTCTTGAAATGAAACTCTCCTAAAGTTGTATGCATTTAAAGTTGCAATATATATACATGTATATTTGGAAAAAATATGTATTGAAAGGAAGTGTGTTGAATTATTTTTTTTTGTTGGCAAAATTGAATATATGAAAGAGAATGAATTGTAGTAATGTTATACTCAATTTAACATTTTATTACAAAAGAAATAATAGAGAATGATTTGATGTTATGTAGTTGAGTTTAAAACTAGAAATGTTATCACTTTACTAACCAATGAATGGAAGAGACCCTCATTAAAATTAATATTGCATTAAAATTCAACTTAAGAAGAAAAATTGTGAAAATAATACATCGTTGAAGGTTTTTTCGAGAACAAAATTGTCTTCCTATGTAGAGTGGCGGTTTCAAAACCACTACCTAGTATAGAGCAGAGGTCAATGACAACTTTTCGCTCTAGAATAGGCCTGCGTAGGGGTGGCGCTTTCATCACTTTTGACGAAATATTAAAATTTCATCCATGAACAACCCATATTTAAAATTAAGTAAAGTCTAAGCTTAAATCCACAACAAGGGGTCTTCTAGCAAGAACTAGAGATGAATTTATTTTAAGTTTTTAAGCTCTTAAATCTATTTTATGGCACCCAAATGTGTAAAACTCATATATTTAAAAGAAATGCAATTTTCCCCAATAGTTGAACTCAAAAACAAGAAAATGATTTCTTTAAATAACAAAATAGATCCATGGTAGGATCTCTACATTTAACAAATGGGAAACATTACAATGGTAAAATATTTACAACTAAAACCATGAAATTTTTCCATGGTTTCTCTTCTTTCTCTCATGGCTCCTCCTCCTTCTCCTCTTCCAAACCTTGGCAAACAAGAAAATAGAAAATGAGGTTGTTTGGGGAAAATAATAATTAAAAGGAGAACCATAAGGAAATTTAGGGCAACCTAAGCCTAAGGGCTAGGATAGATTCAATCCTATGGCCAAAATTAAACCCTAACTCCCTTAAGTGGGTAGGAATTTTGTGTGAAGGTAACGAATAAAAAGAACATGGGTAATGGGGTGAGTGCAACCACTTAGTGGCTATGTAAAATAATTAAACCTTCGAGTTAGAAAATAATGTAACCTTGGTGCTTGATAACTAATTTAACAAATGGAACTTAGTAGATGCCTTAAACTGTAAATATAGTTGAGGAAGTAAATTATAATTTATAATTATTAATTTAATTTTGTTGTTCACAAGATTGCATAGAAAGTATTTCACCGAGAAATTTATTATTTGTAAAAATGCCTAACCTTATGAGATACTTTTAAACAAAAAAATTACCGTAAACTTGACTATTAATTTATTAATTCTCTTTGTTTTGAGAGTAGAAGATTGCGGGCATTATAGTGGTTTAGGTGTTCCATGAGATATTTGTAGTTGGTAGACGATTTTTTAAACCTTTTTAAAAACCCATCTTGTGTAACCCCAATAATTTGCCCACCCATGTAAGCTCATCGATTCAAGAATTTTCTTTTAGCAAGACCACCTTGTTCTCATCATGTAATAAGGCCACATCTAAAGAGGTGTTTTTGCTCCATAAACTTGACACCAAACTACCAATTTTTATGCAAGCTTGGATATTTCTACCCCATGAGGATATATTTCTTTCTGTGCCTTAAGTCAAACAGATTATAAACATAGATATCCTAAATTCAATGCATTCCATGAGACCACATTCCTTTAGTTCCTTTGATAAACAAAAAAATTATTACATATCTTCCTACCCACACATTTGCAACAAAAAAATCTAATTGATTCCCCCATCCTTCGTGCATTGATGGATGTCCGTTCCCTATTCTAAATCCTCAATTTTTGAGACAGGTGGAAGATACTTGGAAAAGGTGTGAATCCTAGCTTTGAAGTTGCAAAAATGATCCATGGCATTTTCAACAAACCCATTTTATGCATATCATGTTATCATTACAATTCATGAGGCCACATTTAAGGCATTTAGTCAAACAGTTCACATGCCAAGCACATGCTTCCACATTCCACATAAATACCTACTAGAGCACTTGCAACTAAAAAATATGACAAAATATTGTCCCTTCTTCATTATGCTTTGGTTTCCTACAATCATCGCAATTCATGCCACATTTATTTTAGGCATTTAGTCAAAACAGTTCATATGCCAAGTGCATGCTTCCATATTTTGCATACATATCTCCCATAGTACTTTAAGTTGAGAAATATTAGAAATATTGTCTTATTTTATAGAAATATAGTCCATCCTCGTAGAGGGTTGTCAAAGCAAAATATGACTAATATCAAAGCAACACAATGAATACAACAATATTTACGAAAGCATTTTCCATCTCTATAGCTCAAATATGCTTCGTAAGTCTTCACCAATGCCTTTAAAATTTTAATGAGAGAATCATTACGCTGTATCTACATATGCAAATTTTTATCAAAGAATCATTGTTGACATAACACTACAAAAACTTGGTCTTTTTCTATAGTTTTTCAACAATATTTTTGTGGTTACATGGTATTCCAAAATTAAAATTGTGGCATTGGAATTATAGCTAATCCACATTTTGATATATTATTGTAGTTTTTCCACAATTCATTATACCATGGATAGTCCACAATTTATAAAATTTATAGATAATCTCCATTTTTTAAATTGTACATTTTCCACATTTCTTAATGTTTGTAACAATTTTTTAATTTTTAACAATCTTCACAAAGTGAAGTTTTTCTATATATTCAATCTTTGTAGAGATTACACAATTTATAGTTTTGTGTAATGCCCACTCCTCTTCAATGAAAGTGTTGAACCATGTTTTGAATTTCTAAATGATCATAATCTTAAACCTTGCTGCTATATTCTAGTTGGCCTACTAGTAAGATGCACATGACATCGTGATTACTATCATGTTTTGATTATTATTTTGAATTTATGGTTGTATTGTGGACCTTGATGGGAATTTAAGGATGTGATGATTATCTAGAATGATTGCCTCATTATAGAATGATTGTGATATTGTTACTATCTTATATTGTTATGTCTCTGTTCACTTTGTATTAGTTCCCTAGACCTTGATATCATATTAGATTTTAGACAATGCTAGATGGGAATTTATACACTTTTTGTACTTATTTGATAGACAAGATGATGTGTTAGGTCGGTGACATGATGCATCTATTGCAATGAATTTTATATGCTTCATTCATATATCAGTATTCGATGTTCTAACTATTACTACTTGTATTGACATATTGGATGTGATTTACAGATATTTTTGGATGATTTTTGATGTTGTGATCTGAGTAAAAATTGATGGATTGGTAAAATCGAATTGTTATAAAATTGAACAATTAGTGAATTATTTGATTCTAACATTGGTTTATTTATGATATTCGATGATATAAATTGTTATGTATACATGCATGTGTTTTATGATTTCAACATCATTAATATGGCCATGAGGCTAGAAAGGTATTGTTTAATTTTGCAGGAAATTATAGCACAACAAACTATGGGGGATAGGAGACCAACAATGAAGGAATGTGGGGTATTGGCAACAGGTCACCATGGCAACTCATGTATTTGTATGTTGTATGTTGTAGTTTTTTAGGAGGTCCCCATTGGGGGTGACCTCAAATGTGACCTTGGGAATGTTTGAAACTTTGTCTTGTTGATTTTAATTAATTGTGAAGTTATTGTTTTTTTTTAGTATGTGGAGTCACTTTTATTATTTTGTTTAGCACCCCTCTTAAGTTAAATTTAAAAGTGTTTAACTTGTGCTTATTAGGATGTGACTAAAGGGGGGAAATAAATGTGAGTTGGTAGCCTTAATGTGTGTTGGATGAGAATGAATTAAATTTGTTTTGAAGTAGTGTGTAACTCAATCTCTCAAGTGAAATTCGGATTTTGACCTTCTAGGCCATTTTGGTGACTTGTGGGACAAGTTAAGCTTGTCCCACACCTCTTAATGTGACCCATTCACTATGTCTATGATGTGAAGGACTTATTTTACATCCTATTTTATGTTTTCATGGAGGAAAAGAGAAATTATGTGCACTTTTCTTACATGGTTACTTAATTTTTCCTTAAGGGGTGTGGGGTTAGGTTGAGTGTGTAAGAGGGCGGTCTTTTAAGCAACCACCAATCTATTATTCTTTGGGGTTTGGGTCTTACCTTGATGGTGTGGGTTGGAGGAGAGATGATGGGGCATCCTACATGGAGCCACATCACCCCTCTCTCCCTCTTTTCTATTTATTTCATTTTGTGAGAGGATTTGGGGATTATTTGTTTCATTTTTTTGTGGATTTTTGGAATTTTGGAGAGCTTAATTGAAGATGGTGTTTTGAGCCTAGAATGGATGGTTCTTGCTTGGGATTTTAGAAGGCTTGGAACTTTTTGTGTTTGATCCTACTCATTTATAGGGTATATCTTCACTTTTGTAATTACTTTGCTATTTTTTTGTACTCATATGTGTGGATGATCGTTTTTGTATCAAGCTTATGATTATGGGAAATATATTCTATCCTTAGGTTGTTGGAGAAATGGAAATGGGTGGCAAAATTGTGGGAGGCATAAGAGAAATGTTATTGGGTATTTAAGGAGGGATTTGGTTTGGTATTTCCACCTTGTTGATAAATATGATTTGTGTTTATCTTGTTCTTTTCTTGAGGGAGGCATAAGAGTGGTCTATCTTCTTGGAGGGAGGAATAAAAGTTTTGTGTGTATTGTGATGGTTTTTTTGGAGGATCATAGATGGACTCCCAAACCCTTTGCATGTATAAGAAGAACCCCGATGTTCCTTTCTCCTCATTGGATTTAGAATGAAGCCTTTGTGTTTGGATATATTTTGGTGTTGTTATAAAATTTGTATAGTGTTTATTGCATCAAATTCCTTGTTTGAATGTGTATGTGGAAGCCATTTTTGAGTTGCCATGGTTGTCTAAATAATCCTCATTACTTCCTTGTTGGGGCTTGGGGATCAATGGTAAAGAAGACTTCTCTCCTTATTGGATATTTGGTTGGGTAGAGAGTGTTTCCTACTCCCCCATTTTTTTGTGTGTTTGGCTCTTGATGAAGAGGGTGGAACTCATTGGAATGAAGTGCTCTTGTTGGATAAAGATATGTGAATTTGTAGCTTGTTTTATTTTAATACTCCTCAACTAGTAAATTGTACCAATATTACATTGGATGTAATCTTATTCATTGGTTAGATTCTTGTAAATGGTTTATTATGTTTTGCATTACTTCTTATGGAATGTGAACCTTATAATGGTTTTGTAATAAAAAGAGTAAGATTCCTCAAATCTATGGTTAGCTTGGGAGTTGTAAGGTTTGCCTAAGAAGTGAATGTTGATACTCTTGCATTATGGATACATTGTCCTCATGAGCGAGGGATAAATTTCATTTAATTGTGTCTTATTTTCTCATATTCAAATGGTTATGTAAGAATAAATTTTGGAAACAAAAATTATCCAAATGTTACTTGGCTATAAAGGATTTTTTTAAACATACCTACATAATTGATTTAAGTGAAATCCATTAAATTTCATGTACCATTATAGTTATTCTACAAATGAATATGAAAGAGATGAATTGATTAAAATGAGTCTAAGTAAAAATTTTGGCAACACTATATATATCTAAGTGTATACAAACGTAGATCCATATAATTATATTTTCTTCACACGATCACTATTTTTTTTCACTAACGTGCAATCTCTTCCTTCTTTTATATATATATATATATATATATATAATGTATAGATATAATGTATATATATAATGTACATGCTTGTGTAATGCTAATAAACCTTGAGTATATTATTAATATATACATATCTTGTTGTTATATTTGTAATATATATATATATATATAAAGTTTTATCTTAACGATGATAGAATGACCATTTTGAATTGGGGAATATTTGACATTGTAATGTTTTGGTGATTTCTCTCGAGTATAGAGTTTAGGATTAATAGAGGTTGGGGGAGGGGCACGACCCCACCACCATGGGGTCGGTGCCCCTCCCCCATTATTTAAATCCCTTTTCTTATTATAATGAAACTACAACATTTCTTATTAAAAAGCGGTAATTCAAATTTTTGTGGCCCCTTCAAATAGTCTTAAATGCGACATGCAATTATTCAAAATCGTGACTTTTGTTTAAGTAGTTTCATTTTTTATCACTAGCAATCGCATGTGTACAATGCAATGTGAACGCCGAATGGTATATGTTATTTGATTTGGAGGGATAGTTATTACTTTTGTAGTTGATGTTGATAAGGGCATGATTGATTTTGTAAGTGTAGATATCACTTCATTTAAAGGTTCCATCTCTACATTTAAAACTTGTTACAAAGTCGTATATATACATTTGCAAATCTTATATCATGAGTGGTAGCGTTATGGGAAGTAGTTTATTTGAACTAAACATGAATACAAGCAGGGTCTAATCGATAAGTTTTTGACATGTATAATCTTTAACATGCTCGGATTGAACCTCTTATATCTATTCTGATAGTATGTAAACACACACTTCTTCATCTTTACAGGATAAGTCATTTGCTACTAGGTTGTGCTTACCCATTTTATCTTGAATATGTTCAATCTATTTATGTTGTTCTGTGGATAGTTGTTTTTGTTGCAACAAGTACTTGAGGTTGTCATGATTCGTGTGAACTAAAAACTTACCACCTAACAGTCTCCATTTTTCTAATATATGCATAGTTGGCAACATTTCTTTATTGTAAGTTGAATGTAGCATTTCTCTCAATTTTCAATTTCCCATCCACCGACAATTGTTAACTGGACTTATCTGCCACTTATGATCAATGCATGGTTTCCATCCACCGATATGGCTGCAGGGCCAAACTTTTTGCAGGAAAACAAAAAACAGAGAACAATGGATACACCAATAGGGTGGCAACAAAATTTAGTAGTTACAATGGCACCACACACCCAAAAAAAATCTCTTTATTGTATTTTGTTTGTAGTGAACATAATTAAAAATATGTTGCAAAGTAGTTTTTATTTATTTTATCATACAAAGGCTACAGTGCCCTTAAACAAAGGAAAAAGGAGGAGAGTGCATACACAGATATACCATGTAGATAGAGGAGGAAAAAATGTAAACAAATTTTATAGGTAAAGAGTGTAACACCCCAAAAAAAAACCAACACAAGGACAACACAGTGAAATACATGATAACTTTTTTTTTTGACTTGCTTTGACACAACACGACACAACATGTCGTCACAAGGTTACAACCAATCACTAGGAACCACTTGTTACGGGGGAGACCACAAGGTCAGCACGGAAACGTTCACACCTATCAAGGACAATGTACTCTTCTTTTGACACGACAACATGGAAGTCCAATCTACATGACACACTCACAGCTAGGGCATCCCATGAGGGAATTTCTTGTTAAATTTTCTTGTTTACTAAAGTGTCTCTTAATTCTTAACTTACGTTCTTATAAAATTTCATGTAACGATTCACACAATTCTTTTCACAAGGAAGAACTTCTTTCTTTTCAACGGTTGACTAAATAGCTTAAGGCCAAGCTTTCTAAACTGGGAACATCAATTTGATGTCCAAATCTTTCTTATTCATTTGATTTTAGAACATTTTCCATTTCTTACAAGGTTAATTAATCTATTCAAGCCACTAACACAAGTTCCACACCTCTGTTACACAGGTGAAGGCATAAGTTCCGATTGAGGGAAGTACCGCTTAGGGTTCAAAACAATAGCCTTCTTGTTTAAGGATTAAATTTTGACCTTGCTTAAGAATATCACCATGAATCAAGGCATGGGTTAACAGAACAGGACAACAAAATTTAGCTTCAGGGTCACATTGTTTACTATCAGTCTTTTATTGAGGTTAAGAGTTTATCAAGATTGGTTAAATGTTCCATCTAGACTTTACTTCATTAAGTTTGACAAAGGGGAACATTTCAATTATTTAAGGTTTTATAAATCACTTTCACTCCTATTTATTAAATCCTATCATTTTCTAAAATCTAACCATTGATTTCACCATGAGATCATTTAAGGTTTCACTAAAAAGGATAGTGTTTATTGGTTTGGCTTGGGGAAAGAAATAAGAAATCATATTTTGTTACAATAGATAGATTCCTCTTGATTGTTCCAGGTCTCAAATGCTATCGAGTAGATCACATCTACATTAATATATTCATATACATAGATTTTTAGTTTAACTTTTATCAGGATTATCCAGCTCACTTTATAGTACTTACAAACTCATTGCTACTAAGCCTTAGAAGGATTTACAACTCAACATTTTAACTCAAGAGCAAAGTTTAACAGTACTCGTTTGCGGAAACAAAACAAGGTTATATCAATTCTTTTCCAACTTGATGCACAAATCAAAGGGACATACTATCTCTATTGAACCATGACTAGGGAGCAAGAGAGTAATAACATGGGACAAGCCCCGCTACTATACTAAGGGTTAAAATTCACTAGAATATCCCATAACCAAGCGGTAATCAAATTTCATCTTTCACATGATAACCAAACAAGCCAAAGTTTCAACAAGCATACAACAACAATACTCTACAATACATCTACTAGGCACTGACCCTTCTTCTAAAATGTCCAAAGGCCCTTTCCAAATTTTATAACATAATACACATTCGTACAAAGGAACATCATAACCAAGATTGATGCAATAATCTACCAGTCTTTCCATCATCTAACCACGTAAGCCATCTCGCAACAATTAGTAACATGAGTCGGGTTCATGAGAACTCGAGCAAGATAAGACTATACATAGCAACAATAAGCTACTAGCTAACAAAATCATGAAAGGAAACATTCTAATTCAGGAAATGGATCAAAGTTCTAACCTCTAACAACCTTTTGAAACAAGATATAATTTTCAACATATCAACTAAGAAGAAACCCATAAGTTTTAGTTATGAAAATACCTCTAAAACTACAAAAGTTTGACAACCAAATATGCAAGACTATGAAATTTAAATGATTAGACACAAGAGTTGAGAGTATTAGGATTTCAATCATATAATCCCGTAGATTACGTGATTGAAATCTAAAGTGTAACCCATCAATCCACATTCTCAAGGTGAAGTCAAAAGATACAAACCAGACCCGATCTTAGCTGCCAAAAGGAATATAGTTTTGGGATCGTTCCGTAGGGCCATAGGCCAAATAGGCTATAAACGAACTACGAGGGTAAAAACAAAGTTCCATCATGTAATCAAAAAGGTTTAAAGGATGAAAATCTTATATTCAAACCCACAACCATTATATCCTAGGTAATAAGTGACTTCATAGCTAATAAGGATAAGTGGAAAGGACGGTAAGAATGTCCGGAATAGGCATTGCCTAATAGCCTACCTACTGAACATGGCCAGGGCCGGAATAGGGACAAGCCTCATTAATACCCAAGTTGAGTAGGCAATCTAGCATTCTAAACACATCCTTGCAATTTTCATAATACCTTATATTTATAACCCTCCCGTTCTAGAGGAACATAGCCATGAATCTAGACTTGGTTGATATTTTCCGACGTCAACTCACTTCCTAATATCATAAACGATGTAAACAAAGGAAAAGGTCTCTCAACTCTCCTTAATTTACATCTCAACACTAAGTTTATAGTAACCTATGCAGAGATTAAACACACAATATACCATTGAAGATAGATATCCTCCAATAACTAACTTCTATAACGATGTAATTACAATTATTACACTCGACACATAAACAAACTATTCCAGAGCTTCTTTTCCCTTTTTGACAACAAAATATATTCACGACCTTCCATCACAATCATTCTAAATTTGCAATGAAAGGTCACTCATCAGGAAGGAAGTACAAGACAAGTTTGACTAAATTAAGGGACTTCATGTTACCTTAAGCAGTTGATGAAAACCTTAACTTTCACGAACCGTGAAAGGTATTACCTTACTCCATCAAGGCATTATGTCTATACATGATTAAATCGATCACACAAGGAATCATCAACATACCATATCTTAACACCATAAAGGTCATTAATTTTATCAAATTTTACTCATCGAAAGAGTAGAATCAAAATGGGGTTCTATCAATAATTTATGCCCTTCTATCAACCCAAAGACATGTTTTCAGCCCAAAACTTCCTTCTTAACAAGCATATAAAATGAACTTCTAATTTTCAAAAGCCCTAATACTTTGCACAATACACGAAGTGCATAATCACGCTTATCATAAAAAAGAAATATAATAACAATTTAACTGTATGTTTTCCTCTAGGGCAACAACATAACAGGAAACCAATACTAGTCAACGCTGCAACGTTCTAGGGGCGATTACATACCTAGGTTCACAAAAGAAACAACGACATTTTTGCAGAAGGAAGTAACTTTAGAATTATATATACATATATATATTTCCCATGTGATCAATCAGAGCATACACTGAGAACCTTTGTTTGTTTTATATATATAAAAGGGTTGAACATGTCAACAAGAACAACCAATAGAGGAAAATCCAAAAGTAACAAACTGTTAACCATGTACTGAACGCAAATCCACAAAATCACATATTTAAACCAATTTCTAGAAAGAAAAAGTTTCATTTCAAGAGGTTATTAGATACTAGCATATTATGTATATGGTTAGTCTATCTTGCCTGTTTTAACGCATCCACCAGTCGTGTACATCCAGCAGGGACTTGTTCATGACCACACGCCCTTCACTTTATCCTCTCTGTTTCTACTCTTAGTTGCTCATGATGCGCTTTTGACATACAACAAACAGACGGAGTTGAATCCTCTTCCTGCAAATGAATATTGAGCAGTGGCTGAACTTTTCCCTTAAATTTTTTTCCTCTTTTCAATAGCACCATTGGCTTTGAGAAGCATAGAAGCCATATCGAAATGCATTAGCACGAATCTAACTGAAAACTCGTGGAGAAGAAAATAGAGCTCCCCAACCCGCAACAAGTCATCCTCATGGAGGACTCGAGAAATATGTTCACCCGTGTACAAACCACCATAACTACAGATGAAGTGGCCTCTACCTCGAATATTTGCTTGAGGATCTCATGGCGTTTCACAGTTCCGAAAACTCCTGGATGCTCCCGTACATCAATATCAATTTTGCTGGTTTTGTGATGGATGAGCGACAATGCAATGCGATAATCTGAATGCCCTTTAAATGTCATTGTGATTTTACAAACCTCCATGACAAATGTTTGATGATTAATCACCCAAACTAATTCATACCATAACCCAAAATATGCATTTCTATCTCCTGCAGCCGAAAATATGCGGTTCCCTGCTTATCTATCACAATGCATTTGTTTCATTGCATTGAGAAAGTGCACCCCAGGGCCCCTTTTTGAGGATTCTTCATCTCAATAACAGGTTGCAAAGGACTTCTACCACATTGAACCCCGTTTCAAGGCATCTCAAATTTCTTTCCACGCTGTCAAACTTGAATACGACCATCATCTCCAAAACTTAATAACAAAGCAAGGCCATCCCCTTCGCCATAGAATTTAAGATCATATGCAGGGCCTTCATGTCCTGAAGATGACAAAGGGGTTCTCCCAAGGAATGCTGGTCACAAACTCGTGCCATTTTCCTACCGATAAACCCGACACATAGGCGTAAAATGCAGGTAGGAATAGAATAGGGGCAACTGCTGTTCCATCACCTGGAAGCTACGAGTAGAATATCGTGTGAGTTTCCTCGATTGGAATTTGGGGCAAACATCTGTGGAATACAAGTGCATGCCTCCACCGCCCTTTCTTAAATACTCACCTAAATTTCTCTTCGTCCCATGCAGATTGCATCCCCATTACCATTGCCTGCTTTTTAATCTATTTATGTCGTTATATTAAGCGTATATTCAAATTTAATTTCAAGGAATCCATATCCCGGGAACAGATAAATCTGACCGTGAGGTCGCGCAACTGAACATCGGATCAACACCAACAGTTCCTTGAGCTCACCCCGTAGCAGCAATGCCGCACACTCACTCTCTCTCGAGGCCGCCGGTTTTCTCGAGATAAGTTTACCTCCGACCACCTGTAGCTGCTGCACGAATAGCTCAATATTCCTCACGGCACTTTCCTAGGAGGATTTCAGTTCAACGCTCCTGATACCGCCCGCACAACATGATTTTGAGGATCTAAACCCTCTCACGCAACACCAGTGGTGACAGACCTTCATTTCACCATTAATGCATCCACTTTTTCGAGAACACGCCAAGGAGGAGAAGGTCAAATTGAGGTGACAGGGACGAGAAAATAAAACATCCAAGAAGGAAACGCGCCACCACCCACTGCATGCATTAAGGGAGAATAAAAAAATAGATTATGGCAAAGAAAACAGGTCTCCATCCATTCCTCATGCAAGGACAGACAGAAAATGCGGCAGGCCGTAATGTCGGTCAAGGTGGCAGGTAGAACAAAAAAACTCCAATGTCCAATGCAGGCATTACATTCTCCTCCCCTTAAGAAAGCATCGTCCTCGATGCGACATAGCACAAAGGAAAAGAAATGGTAAGCAATAAGGATCAGATAAGGGCGAAGGTACGCTCTAAGTTTAATATTTCAGATGCAAAAGCATGACCATGGGGTAGCCTAGGGAACATTTGGCAGAAATTTTAACTGTTAAGGTTCTGTGAAGATTGGCAGTTCTTTCTTGTTTTCCATTTCATTAGTCTCTTTCCATTATCATTATTTCTAGTTTTAGTTTCTTTTAGAAAATATCATCATTGAAGTGTTTTGATTTGTTCCTTATAGTGGGTGCCCAACATGAACAGCTAATACAACACCCTATCAGGTTCAAAAGACACTACAGATTCACAAGCACACAAGTATATTCTTCATGATTGTATTACACCACAAAAGGTTACACAATTACGGAATAGAATAGGCACACTCCACATAACATAGTACTCGGCACACATCAATGACTGATATACCAAAATACTTAACCAAAACAAGATTACTAATCCACTAGACATTTCCTCAATTTGCATCAATGAAAACTCACATAACACCAAACAAAAGCCACAGGTACATAGTGTCCACAAGGGGATCAATGACATAACCACAACATCACAACACATATCCATCTCACATGAGTAACACATACATCAAAATACCACTACCAAACATCACAATAACTCAACATATATCCTGCAACATCAACCATACGCATACAAATATCATAAGCCTCCCTCAAACTCTTATGCCTCCCTCAAACTCTTATGCCTCCCTCAAGTCTCTTATGCCTCCCTCAAACTCTTATGCCTCCCTCAAGCTCTTATGCCTCCCTCAAACTCTTATGCCTCCCTCAAGGAGGTCGGTTGTCTCTCTGTGCCCAAGGCACATCGAGTTCGAACACTCCTAACCCAAGTGACATAATAACGCGTGGTTCAACAACCCGCTAGTTATATGTACCCCTTGGGGCGTACCCCCATACAACGAAGCGGGTCCATAGGTCCAACCAATCCATGGTGCATCCCATGACCCTATTCCACACATCACGACATTAGAACCAGCACAACAATCCAATCAAAGTGCCAAGTGGCAAAGTACAAGCCTTGGGCAAGGCGGTAAAAATTCCAAATTTAAAAGAAGACCCCAAATCAAGCTAAAATAAATGGCCAAGTAGCCAAAGTTAGTATCAAAATCCCCCTGTTAGTGCCACAAACCAAGGAAATGCCCAAAATTGTAAAGCATTGCAATCAAGAAAAGATGCTGGTCCTTGCGAAATAAAGAAAAAGAATCAATTTACGAATAAAATCAACTTATAATAACGTCACATTACGATAACTGTGTGGCTTATCTAGCCACCAAGGGGGTACTCAACGAGTTGCTGGCACTCGGAACATCGAGCCTCAGCTCGTAAAATATATATCAATCCCGCCACCCTTCGACAAGGCTAAACATAGTCATAGATACACTAAGGTTGCATACATACAACCACATAGGGAGAGAGGAAAGAGTCACATGTAATCTACTAAACCGAGTTTTGACTCGAGTTATGACCCATGGTACACCATTCCTCACCCTCAACATACACTTCTACCGATCTCCCTCAGGGTCGGTTAGTGTAAGGCTCACAACATAACATGTAACTACATCACTAACACCATGGTGGTACACACATAGCTACCATAACGTCTCACGTATGGTATGTATACAGGGTAGATCACAATCATACATCCACAGGGCATAATACATCACTTTACCACTTTTGCACCCAAAGTGCAAGCACCATACGATAGGGTTCATACACTCACCGTATGACCCAAAATCACAACATGAAGCATTACATATTTGCACAGTCATACATACGATGAACATAGTACATCACAACATAACATACATTGCAACATAACAAGGTGGTACACACGTTTCTTCAGAACATGGTAAAAATATTATGATACAACTCATTTCTTTTAACATCAATCTAGTCAAACAACACATTGATACACCTACATATCACAATATGTCACAATGATCCAACATTCCGTCATCCACAATATAATTCTTTTCACACGCCACAAACAGTAATTCACACGTGAACTCTTCATAGAATCCACAAGAAGGAGAGAGAATACTCTCATCCCCAACACATCAACATGATGACAAATACGCACTGAGTGACATACACATCACGTGCGTTCACAATATCACAATTACGACAATAATCACATCACGCTTAAAGCACATTACTCTTCCAATATAAATCATCATCATGCAACATCATCATCATCATCATAGTATCATCATGTTACACCACCACCACCATGCAACATCACCATACAACACCAATCCGGCCCATAGGTTCGAGAGCATGAACCTCACGCTCCGATACCAAAGTGTAACACCCCAAAAAAACCAACACAAGGACAACACAGTGAAATACATGATAACTTTTTTTTTTGACTTGCTTTGACACAACACGACACAACATGTCGTCACAAGGTTACAACCAATCACTAGGAACCACTTGTTACGGGAGACCACAAGGTCAAAGACGAAACGCTCACACCTATCAAGGACAATGTACTCTTCTTTTGACACGACAACATGGAAGTCCAATCTACATGACACACTCACAAACTAGGGCATCCCATGAGGGAATTTCTTGTTAAATTTTCTTGTTTACTAAAGTGTCTCTTAATTCTTAACTTACGTTCTTATAAAATTTCATGTAACGATTCACACAATTCTTTTCACAAGGGAGAACTTCTTTCTTTTCAACGGTTGACTAAATAGCTTAAGGCCAAGCTTTCTAAATGGGAACATCAATTTGATGTCCAAATCTTTCTTATTCATTTGATTTTAGAACATTTTCCATTTCTTACAAGGTTAATTAATCTATTCAAGCCACTAACACAAGTTCCACACCTCTGTTACACAGGTGAAGGCATAAGTTCCGATTGAGGGAAGTACCGCTTAGGGTTCAAAACAATAGCCTTCTTGTTTAAGGATTAAATTTTGACCTTGCTTAAGAATATCACCATGAATCAAAGCATGGGTTAATGTAACAGACAACAAATTTAGCTTCGTGGTCACATTGTTTACTATCGTCTTTTATTGAGGTTAAGAGTTTATCAAGATTGGTTAAATGTTCCATCTAGACTTTACTTCGCTTTGAAAAAGGGGAACATTTCAAATGATAAAGAGATATTTAAGGTTTTATAAATCACTTTCACTCCTACTTATTAAATCCTATCATTTTCTAAAATGTAACCATTGATTTCACCATGAGATCATTTAAGGTTTCACCGAAAAGGCTAGTGTTTATTGGTTTGGCTCGGGAAAGAAATAAGAAATCATATTTTGTTACAATAGATAGATTCCTCTTGATTGTTCCAGTCTCCAATGCTATCGAGTAGATCACATCTACATTAATATATTCATATACATAGATTTTTAGTTTAACTTTTATCGATTATCCAAATTTCACTTTATAGTGCTTACAAACTCATTGCTACTAAGCCTTAGAAGGATTTACAACTCAACATTTTAACTCAAGAGAAAAGTTTAACAAAAGACTCGCTTTGCATGGAAACAAAACAAGGTTATATCAATTATTTTCCAACTTGATGCACAAATCAAAGGGACATACTATCTCTATTGAACCATGACTAGGGAGCAAGAGAGTAATAACATGGAACATGCCCCGCTACTATACTAAGGGTTAAATTTCACTAGAATATCCCATAACCAAGCGGTAATAAAATTTCATCTTTCACATGATAACCAAACAAGCCAAAGTTTCAACAGTTACAACAACAATACTCTACAATACATCTACTAGGCACTGACCCTTCTTCTAAAATGTCCAAAGGCCCTTTCCAAATTTTATAACATAATACACATTCGTACAAAGGAACATCATAACCAAGATTGATGCAATAATCTACAAGTCTTTCCATCATCTAACCACGTAAGCCATCTCGCAACAATTAGTAACCCGAGTCGGTCATGAGAACTCGAGCAAGATAAGAATATACATAAAGCAACAATAAGCTACTAGCTAACAAAATCATGAAAGGAAACATTCTAATTTAGGAAATGGATCAAAGTTCTAGCCTCTAACAACCTTTTGAAACAAGATATAATTTTCAACATATCAACTAAGAAGAAACCCATAAGTTTTAGTTATGAAAATACCTCTAAAACTACAAAAGTTTGACAACCAAATATGCAAGACTATGAAATTTAAATGATTAGACACAAGAGTTGAGAGTATTAGGATTTCAATCATATAATCCTCGTAGATTACGTGATTGAAATCTAAAGTGTAACCCATCAATCCACATTCTCAAGGTGAAGTCAAAAGATACAAACCAGACCCGATCTTAGCTGCCAAAAGGAATATAGTTTTGGGATCGTTCCGTAGGGCCATAGGCCAAATAGGCTATAAACGAACAACGAGGGTAAAAACAAAGTTCCATCATGTAATCAAAAAGGTTTAAAGGATGAAAATCTTATATTCAAACCCACAACCATTATATCCTAGGTAATAAGTGACTTCATAGCTAATAAGGATAAGTGGAAAGGACGGTAAGAATGTCCGGAATAGGCATTGCCTAACAGCCTACCTACTGAACATGACCAGGGCCGGAATAGCGACAAGCCTCATTAATACCCAAGTTGAGTAGGCAATCTAGCATTCTAAACACATCCTTGCAATTTTCATAATACCTTAGATTTATAATCCTCCCTTTCTAGAGGAACGTGAGCCATGAATCTAGACTTGGTTGATATTTTCCGACGTCAACTCACTTCCTAATATCATAAACAATGTAAACAAAGGAAAAGGTCTCTCAGCTCTCATTGATTTACATCTCAACACTAAGTTTATAGTAACCTATGCGCAGAGATTAAACACACAATATACCATCAAGATAGATAACCTCCAATAACTAACTTCTATAACGATGTAATTACAATTATTACACTCGACACATAAACAAACTATTCCAGAGCTTCTTTTCCCTTTTTGACAACAAAATATATTCACGACCTTCCATCACAATCATTCTAAATTTGCAATGAAAGGTCACTCATCAGGAAGGAAGTACAAGACAAGTTTGACTAAATTAAGGGACTTCATGTTACCTTAAGCAGTTGATGAAAACCTTAACTTTCACGAACCGTGAAAGGTATTACCTTACTCCATCAAGGCATTATGTCTATACATGATTAAATCGATCACACAAGGAATCATCAACATACCATATCTTAACACCATAAAGGTCATTAATTTTATCAAATTTTACTCATCGAAAGAGTAGAATCAAAATGGGGTTCTATCAATAATTTATGCCCTTCTATCAACCCAGGACATATTTTCGGCCCAAAACTTCCTTCTTAACAAGCATATAAATTGAACTTCTAATTTTCAAAAGCCCTAATACTTTGCACAATACACGAAGTGCATAATCACGCTTATCATAAAAAAGAAATATAATAATAATTTAACTGTATGTTTTCCTCTAGGGCAACAACATAACAGGAAACCAATACTAGTCAACGCTGCAACGTTCTAGGGGTGATTATGTACCTGTGTTCACAAAAGAAACAACGACATTTTTGCAGAAGGAAGTAACTTTAGAATTATATATACATATATATATTTCCCATGTGATCAATCGTAGCATACACTCGAGAACCTTTGTTTGTTTTATATATATAAAAGGGTTGAACACATCAAAAAGAACAACCAATAGAGGCAAATCCGTAAGTAACAAACCTCATAACCTTGTACAACGCAAATCCACAAAATCACATATTTAAACCAATTTCTAGAAAGAAAAAGTTTCATTTCAAGAGGTTATTAGATACTAGCATATTATGTATATGGTTAGTCTATCTTGCCTGTTTTAACGCATCCACCAGTCGTGTACATCCAGCAAGGACTGCTACAGCCACACGCCCTTCACTTTATCCTCTGTTTCCTACTCTTAGTTGCTCCTGATGCAGTCTTTGACATACAACAAACAGACGGAGTTGAATCCTCTTCCTGCAAATGAATATTGAACAGTGGCTGAACTTTTCCCTTAAATTTTTTTCCTCTTTTCAATAGCACCATTGGCTTTGAGAAGCATAGAAGCCATATCGAAATGCATTAGCACGAACTGCAATCTCTGGTTGGGAAGAAGAAAATAGAGCTCCCCAACCTGCAACAAGTCATCCTCATGGAGGACCTGAGAAATATGTTCACCCGTGTACAGACCACCAGAACTACAGATGAAGTGGCCTCCGCCTGAATATTTGCTGAGGATCTCATGGCATTTCACAGGTTCTGAAAACTCCTGGATGCTCCCGTCCATCAATATCAATTTTGCTGGTTTTGTGATGGACGAGCGACAATGCAATGCAGATAATCTGAATGCCCTTTAAATGTCATTGTGATTTTTCCAACCTCCATGACAAATGTTTGATGATTAATCACCCAAACTAATTCATACCATAACCCAACAATATGCATGTCTATCTCCTGCAGCCGAAAATATGCGGTTCCCCTGCTTATCTATTGCCAATGCATTTGTTTCAGGCATTGGAGAAAGTGCACCCCAGGGCCCCTTTTTGAGGATTCTTCATCTCAATAACAGGTTGCAAAGGACTTCTACCACATTGAACCCCGTTTCTGAAGGCATCTGAAATTTCTTTCCACTGCCAAACTTGAATACGACCATCATCTCCAGAACTTAATAACAGTGCGTCATCCCCTTCGCCATAGAATTTAAGATCATATGCAGGGCCTTCATGTCCTGAAGATAACAAAGGGGTTCTCCCACTGGAATGCTGGTCACAGACTCGTGCCATTTGCCTGCTGATAAACCCGACACATAGGCAGAAATGCAGGCAGGAATAGAATAGGGGGCAACTGTACCATCGCTGGAAGCTGCGAGTAGAATATCAGGTGAGTTTCCTCGATTGGAATTTGGGGCAAACACTGTGCGGAATACAGTGCGTGCCTCCACCGCCCTTTCTTGCAGAATACTCAGCCTATATTTCTCTTCGTCCCATGCAGTTGCATCCCCCATTACCATTGCCTGTTTTTAATCTATTTATGTCGTTATATATATTGAAGCGTATATTCAAATTGAATTTCGAGGAATCCAGATCCTGGGAACAGATAAATCCGACTGTGAGGTCACGTGCAACTAGAACATCAGGATCAACACCAACGGTTCCTTGAGCTCGCCCTGTAGTAGCTGTCGCACTCAGCTCTCTCTGGAGGCCGCTGGTTTTCTGAGATAAGTTTACCTCCGACCCTGTAGCTGCTGCATACAGCTCAATCTTCCTCACGGCACTTTCCTAGGAGGATTTCAGTTCAACGCTCCTCGGATACTACCTGCACAGCATGATTTTGAGGATCCAAACCCTCTCACGCAACACCAGGGCGACAGACCTTCATTTCACCATTAATGCATCCACTGTTCAGAACACGCCAAGGAGGAGAAGGTCAAAATGAGGTGACAGGGAAGAGAAAAAATGTCCAAGAAGGAAACGCGCCCACCACCCACCTGCACGCATTGAAGGAGAATAAAAAAATAGATTATGGCAAAGAAAACGGGTCTCCATCCATTCCTCACGCAAGGACAGACAGGAAAATGTGGCAGCCAGTACAGTCGGTCAAGGTGGCAGGTAGAACAAAAAAACTCCAATGTCCAGCGGGGCATTACAAAGAGAATGAATTCAATTTATAAACAATTGCAAGTTACATTATTTAATCAAAATTCATGATCATTTGTAGTTATATAAATAATGTAGTTATACAAATAAATTAATCTAAATAATTTTATGGAATGGAATTGATTAAGATGGGCAGCATAATGTCGGTAAAGAACATGCACAAATTCTTCCTTTTAGTTAGGTTGAACAATAAGTAAAAAAGTATGCCCATATGCTTCACAAACACAAGTGTTGACCAAATTAATAAAGGAAAGTGATGAGAATAGCCATATTCTATAACAACACAACACGAAGATGATGTTAGCATTCCCAACCTTTTTGAGACCCATAAGATGAACAAGGATATAAATAGTTTGATAAAGACCTTACACCAAATGCACACATCATACAAATTATCGTACAACAACATATCTAACCTATGAAACTAAAAATAAATATATATTTTAAACATATTGACTGGTGAACTACACATTCAACGAATAAGAACCTATTCTACTCATGTTACCAATTATGCTCCTGCAAGATTAATCGTAAATTAATATATATTGAAAACTTTGAATAATAATATATATGTCATGTAAAGATGTAAAGATTTAAAGTTGTTATCTTCACATAATAATATATCTGTCGTTACAAAGATATGTTATTATTCAGATATATTATTATCTTGACAACATGGATATAAAAAATTTCTTTCTCCATCATGAGATGTTGCTCATAGTGATTTTGAATCAAGTATTAGATAAATCCAGTTTGAAGACCAACATACCTTCCAGATTGTGGCTAATTAGTGATGCTCACAAACAAAAGACTCCAATGCCATTGCATTCAAATAATTTTAAAACAAATAAATATCTATAGTAAAATTTATTGCAAATAATTTACAAACCTTCTTGCTTCTATCATTCAACAAAATCAATGACTTGGATCTTGCAACCAAATGACTACATTATGTTACATCATGGCTGCTAATCATGACATAAGGAGCTAAAAGTTGTGTTTTTCTTGTGCAAAATAAGATGAAATGGAAGTTGTTTTTTTCTACAATACAGAATACGTTGATGATCCAACATTTTCTTAACAAAATCCTTAACCGAGAGTAACACTAGTTCCTGCAGTTTTTTAAAAAGTAAGCTTTCCAAATGGATAGGCACTAGAACATATTGTTCCAACATCTTCAATAAATTTATCAAGTTTCTTGTTTAATGAGATAAATGTTGTAAAAATAACCCTACCCAGTGAATTTATAGGAGAAACGGGTGTCTTGAAAAAAGGACCTCGCTATGACAACCACTCGCTTAATACAGTTACCCACAGAATGTGTAACTGTAGATACCTTTTGAAGTATCATGTAGGATACTTGTTACAGATGTATTGATGAAGGAAATCATTTTTCAGTAGTCACATCTACTGATAATTCAAAATACTCCATGCATTGAAAGTGTTTTCTACTAAATTGATTCCACTATTAGTTCATAGTCATATAAATATCAGATCATGCTCAAATTACTCAATCTGTAACTTGAAACATTCAAAGAACGATGAAAAGAATACAAGAAAGGTTTGAGAGCTTGACCTGCTAATACGGATGAAAGCACACCTCTGCAAACTAAACCCTGCCATGTTGACAAAAATCAAACAAATAAACACAACATAAATGTAAACAACAATCCCAATTAGAATGTGTTTGGGCCCTGATCACTACGATAAATAAATTCTAAACCAAAGAACTAAATTTGCTAGATCAACACTCACCACATAATCCAGATAAGGTGTGAACTTAACATCTTTAAAGAAAAGAGTTACTGGAGCAAGTAAGAAAAATGACATTATTGCTTTCATTGAGAACAAGTTTATATTGTCAGGGATTCCTGAAATAAAAATGGTTCAAAATGTCAACACATTAGTCTTACAACATCAATCTCACTAAATAATTCAAAACTTAGCAAGGGTGAAACCAAATTATTAAAACAAGGCATGACCAATGTTTTAAAAATCGGAACCGGACTCAGAACCAGCTGAGTGTTGGACTGGACCGGAGTCAGACCGGTTCAAACTTTATGGAAAAATTATATTTTAATGAAAACAATATATTTGAAAGATTAGAAACCATGATTCCAACAACTACACACAAAATATGCAAAGTTTGCTCATGTATATACCATACAACATGCAAGAAAGGTGTTTAAAGAAAAATAGAAAAAAAAGGTTTAGATCAACTAAAAAGATGAAGTTTTAATTAAAAAAATTATTTTCAACTTTGGTGCCATATTATGCAATTTTTTTCTGGCTCGGCCAGTAGGGCCAGTTCGGTACCAAAATTGGTCCACTGGTCCGTTTTTTATACCGGTTTGTGCAAAAAATAATGAATCGGTTGAACTGGCCAATTCCAATTCGACCAGTTTTAAAAACACTGGGCATGATATACATTATATCCTCAAACTTAATAACACAAAAAAATAAATTCAGTCTACTCTGTTAGCTATTACAAAAAAAGAACTAATAGGAGGGAAAATATGACCTCTTTCCTCACCATCTATTTCTTGCTAAACACATTACGAGACTGAGAAGTCACATTTGAAGCCATTGCACTCCAAAATCCTACATGTAATCCAAAAATAGAGAAGATTGCATTTCCAATTATTTTTGAAATCAGCTGACTTCTATAAATATCAACACAAATTTGATTTATTGATATTGGATTCAGTCTTCAAGACAATATGAATTGAACCGCAGACCAAAGTTAAAATTTACAACTCAATATGTTGTACTATACAAGTATTCTATTCTACTGGGAAAGAATGTTTTTCCCAGAGACACGCTTCATCAGATTTGGCAATTTTGGGCTTCAAGAATAGAGATATATCAGTAAATATTAGTTTACAAGGTAGGAGTAAGCTGACTCTAATGAGGTGAATTCACTTACCAGTTAAAAGAAGCCTCTGTAAGAGATGCCAATGCTACCCTGCCAACAATAAGTGCAAGAGAAGAAACAACCAATGGATTTGGTGTCCGTATATGTCCACACATGCCTCATTAGGTAACTGAATTTTCACTAAAAATATGGCAAAGTTATTTGGTAGATATATATGAAACACATCGTATACAACTTAAAATAAGAAAAGAAGTCTCCAAAGATTGTAATTATACATCGAACTTCAAATAGTGAAAAAGATAAAAATATGCATTCTTATATTACAAAGGTGATTGTGCATGTATATTCTTCCAATTCAAATCATGAAGAAAAAGGGGAAAATAATATATTTGTCCTGAGAAAAAGAAACAGTAATCGAAAGCAGCAGCCTAATGAGCCTCACTGAGATGATGTGTTGAAGATAAATTCAAATTAAATGAAAATTATCACTGCTGATAAGAAATGAGAGCAATCTATACCAGTTCTATTTTTTTCTAGTGTAAGACAGATGATGGCTAACTATTCACTTGTCCTCACCTAATTTAATTTGATTGTATCCTAGTTATGTGGATAGTCTCGGTGATTACTTATCCTGTTATCTGAGTTTACAAAGAACACTTATTTTTCAAAGCCCCCACCTTGTAATTGAACAAACAAACATGAAATGGAAGTTGTGTTTTTTCTACAATATAGAATACGTTGATGATCCAATGTTTTCTTAATGAAATCCTTAACCGAGAGCAACATTAGTTCCTACAGTTTGTTAAAAAGTAAGCTTTCCAAATGGATAGGCACTGATACATATTGTTCCAACATCTTCAATAATTTGGTGTACGGGACACTAATTGTTGGAAGTTGATGAAGAATTTAACACAATAATTGTAGCATAGAGTTAATTGCAAAAATTGTGAAGTATATGCCTAAATTCAGATATGTTCGAGAGGCAATTCAGATATTCAGTGCAACTGCAGATTTCTTTACCAGAAAAAGATAAAAGAAATATCTACAATAGTTCCATAGATACACACAGAAATACCTTGGGTAAACAAATTTTAGAATGAATATAACTAAAATGGAGGAATCAATGATATTGATCCACATAATTGAAGTCAGAAACATAACTATCTAAATAAAATTTTAGTATGAGAGTTTTGAGAAAGCTTAAACACACCTTGAAAGCTAACCAGGCGATAGTTATGGCCTGTATGAAGAGTATCTTCAGGAGAAGAAGTTTGAGTTGCTTCTGAGCTATTGATTCACTATTCTTTGTAGAAAGTGTTGTAACAAGAGCCACACAGTGCCCAAGATTTGAACCCATCACCTCATTTGCACAAACAGACCAATAAATCCTCGAATCTTACCCCCTGGATGCTCCACAATTTCTGATTGCAGCATCTGAAGCTTGACAGTTCCCTTACTTTGCAACCACTGAGAACAATAAGAACAAACAAAAATCAACTACATTTGGGGTATTTTAAGAAATTAGGCATCCGAATAATATCTAGAAAAATAGTAGTTTCCTCACAATAAGCCCAAAAAGTCTATGGGATAATGATTTCTTTGACAACAACAGGGATCGAAGCGGAGGCTTACTAATGCTACCCTACGGAAAAAAGGAAAAAGAACACAACGAAACCCCAATTTATGGTTTATTTCTTTGGAGAAAAACACTTTCTGTTATTTATGGGATTCTTCATAAGCTCAAGTGGTAAAAATGGCACCGAACAGGACCATGAGCCTCTCACAAATGAAGGATCTCCTCGTCCTCCAAAAGACAGGTTTAATTTAGCCTACATCTCCGGCTTCATACGAGGCACAAGGTTTTTGCTCCCGTGGAACGCCTACATAATGGCCATGGATTATTTCAGTTATATTTAACCAAAGCAGATAGACAATTATTTTTTGATTCCCGCAGAGTTTTAACCAAAAATTCATTGATTTCTAAACAAAAATGTGTGGAATTTGGCAATTTTCAATAAAATATAAGAAATTCATTTAAAAACACAATGCGTTTGCGCATTCATTTTTTATTGGTATTTTCACAACTCCTGAAAATCGTATAACACATTTATGGCATAATATCTCCAAATAATCTTTATTGATTTCAACTACGAGTTAGGGCTTGTAATTGGTATTTAACAATCTGAATTTCATCTCGAACCATAAATATAGTGAGCCAAATCCAAACTGTAGCTGAAGTGAAGCATTAAGCTTTAATCCTTTTCCGATTGCAAACACTTGTGTGAAGCTTCGACCTGTCACTTGTGAAGTAGCCGAAGCGTGATAGACCTACGTGAAGAGCTTCCCAATCTGTCGCTAGGTCTGTTTGGACATAAATTAGGTATTCGCCATTCATAAGGAAACCTAAAATCGACACCTATTTATCTACCCTTCGTAAGTATCGAAACGGTATTTATATATTTTTATCTACCATAATACTCGTGAATACTAAAAAGCAAGACAGACTCTGAAAAGAATAAAGCCTCAGCGACCCTCTGAACACAGACATCGACAAGCAAACTCCAAGCACTTTGAAAAATATAAAATTGCTCAGCCATAAGGCCGGCAAGTTTGTAACCCACGACCTCCATATGCACACCCTCAAAACTCTTGAGCACCTAAATAAAACGTATTTACAGTTAAATAAATCCTACAAGAGTAAAACACTACCAAATTTGAAATGCCCGCTTAAAATAGCCAAAAAAAAAAACGTCCAAACGGCCGTCAAACCGTCAAAATTAGCATAGTCGCAGAAACGTCCGGAAGTGCCTTTCCCATAGGGGAATGCCTTCTGACGTAATAAGTATTATAATATATATGTATGTGTATGTATATGTATATATTATTTGTATTCACACAAATATATATTGGTTGAAATATTATTTAAAATGGTCTTAAAATAATAAAGTAATACATTAAATATGTATTTACATATATATGCATACCTAAATGATAGATATATACAATGTGTATATATACAAGTTTGCAACCAAATTTTTTACAATGAGCATGAATAAAAGGGGTAAATACCAACAACCCAAATAGGGTAGAAAACAAAGAAAAGGAATGAAAACATACAAATTATAAACAGATTTCAAATAAACCCTAGGAGAGGGATGCACACAAATATTTATCTTGTGTGTATACATCATTGATCTAGGAACAAAACTCCTTGCTTCATCTTCTCCTCCTTCTTCCTTAACCTACAAATCAAACAAGAAAAAATGAGAGAATATGTTTAAGAAATGAATATATGGTTTTCCATAAGGATTTCTAGGGTTACTTTTTCCAAACCTAAATCTAAGGGCTAGGAAAGATTAGATCCAATGGTGTAGGATGAACCGTACATCACTTAAGTGATGGGGTATTTAGGAGGGAGTGAAATAAATAAAAAGATGTGTGTGTAATGTTAAATGGGGCCTAAGGGGTTAGACCAAGTTGTGCACACTTGACCTTTTTAAGAAATAGACTAACTATTATCATGATAATTTTTTAAAACTAGAGGATTATTAAAGCTAATCTAATTATAAAATATAAATTTAATTATGATCCATTAAATAATTAGTTTAAAGAGAATTTAATCGCCACAATAATTAATTGTGAAATTATCTTTTTTTTTTTTAATGTATAAATATTACTATCATATATTAAATTATTTCAAATGTTGTTAAATCATATCACAAGAAAATGGGTACTTTATCCACATATTTTCCACAATTTATTAATGGATTACTTATTCAAAATTGTGAATCTAATTTTGTGAATCGCACGCAAAATATTTTTATGAAAATTTTAAATGTGACAAAAATTGTGAAAAATACACAATGGAAACTATTGCAAACAAATCACAAAATTTTAATCGTGGAATTTTTACCATGTCTCGATATTGTTATATGTCCATAATTAAAAAAATTGTGACAATTTCACATACTTTTAAATATATGGTAACAAATATTTTAAATTAGCATATTATAAATAAAAAATAGTTTTGAACTTTTTTGTAAATACATGCAATATATATTATTTTTGAAAGAAATGTGTTAGGTTGTTGAACTTATATATAATGGCTAAGAGAGTTGGTTGTAGTGTTATATTTTGACAAATATTGTTCTCCTTCATCTCAATCCTTGAGGTACATTATCATATCCATCCATCATTTTCTGTGAATTATTTCATTCATAAATGAAACATGGATTTATTACATTTTTTAAAAACAATCATCATTTATAACAAAAATAAATATTAAATTATTGATAGATATATACTTTAAAAATAAATCAATAAATATTTAACTTTAAATATTAATAATAACCCTAAATACTCTATAATATTCTATACACTAGAATCATAAATATATTTCCACTAAATATGAATGTGACTCTTTTAGGTGCAAGTAAAATTTAAAATATTTCTTGGGGAAAAATTAATTATCATGGAAGCAGTAGAAATCGTCTTAATATTCTTCCCCAGTTTACAAATCCACAATTTTTTTCCCTGGTAATACCAAAGATAATAGAAAATCTAAGTGGGGATCGATTATTGCAAGGTTTTATGTTTGGAATTTGCTAGAATAGAATGTAAAAATATCAAATACTCCTGATTCAATGGGCATTTGGGATGAAATGGATAGTGTTCTGCATAAAACTTAGTGGAATATCTATTACAAATATAATCATCGCTATCGACTATCATACCTTCATCTCTTCCAAAAACTGTAAAAGTACTTACAAATCAAGTATAGAGGAATCATGTATGAAAAATAACATGGAAACATCTATATATATGTCCTAATTTTTACTGGAAGATAGGTCCACCGAGAGTAGATCTGTAGATCTCTAGTGAGCACTTCTCAAATCTGCAAAATATATTTAGATTCAAAAAAAAGTGTCGAAATGGAATAATTGTCAAATAATCTATCCATCCATGAAGCATTGAATATTTTATTGAGCTCATTGAATGGAGAAAATTCAACCCTCTAATGTATCTGCCGCTACCTTTGGCCCACTCCAAATTTGCTTTCTATAAATGCCTCCTTCCTATTTAGGTATTCAACTTTTTGTGGGCATCGGTCAACTTCACGGATTATTACGTAGCTCGCATTTCAAATTGATAGATTGTTTCTTATCATTAAAACAATGGCATTCAGTTATAATATCTATAATTCAAGGAAAGTTATGTGATCTAGGAAATAGGACGAAATTGTTTTAGTAGTGAAAATAAATGCAGCGATTTCATCTAAAAACATTAAATTTGTGTATTCTAGTCGGAAATTAGTAAATTGTGATACATTATTTTGGGTTGTTAAATAATCAATAAATTTAGTTTCAAAAGTCTTATTTTTTCAAAGGAGTACCTGCAGTAAAAATAGAATGTGGACAATCCACAATTTTGAGTATTACTATTATAAAAATGTAGAATACCTACATTATATTTACAAAAAAACCTAGTTCTAATAATATTCATATTAAATATTATGTGTGTATTGTATCCACAACTAAAATTTAGTTTATTTTTTATATTACTAAATATGTATTCTACATTTTGTGAATAATACACAATGAGTATAATTTAAGTGTGTTGAATTTTCACAATTTTTATTTCTAAAAGATTTAATGTATATATAATGTTTGGTTAAACCTTAGATATTGTGTGAAAAATTAAATGAGACTTATATTTGGATTTTGGTACACAATATACATAATTCTATTTTCAAATGTATCATTTATTGAAATCTTGAGTTGAAATCCTGATTTTTTCAAAATAAAATTTTATGGATGTGAATATTTAACAAATTCAAATTTGATAATATGACATTTGATTTAAAAATATATAGTAATAAGTGTTTCATTTGGATAATATGACATTTCCACACTATCTTAGTTGTATATTTTATTTGATTTAAATATACAAATTTGTAAAGTTGGAAGTAATGTTATATTTTCACATTAAAATAGTATAATATTAGTATTCTTATAATAAATGCATGTATATTGGAAAATATTTATAATCAATTTTTAAAAAAAATTGTACAATGTATAATTTTCATTGTATTTAATCTAGCTTATTTACATTATTATAATTTTCTAAAGTATGTTATAATTCACATATGTTTCATGTAATGTAACATTTCCACATTATATATTAGTCTTCTTAAATATGTAAAACTTCAAAAAAATCTAAATTATTTAATGTGACATTTCCACAATATTATAATTTTATATCAATCTTCATAAAGAATGTCAACGTGTGGTGGGTAATATTTATAATAAATTCATGGCTTAGAAGAATGGCAAGATTACAAGAAAGTTCAAAGCCTCAAACTAGGGACCCCACTATCACCATTTCCCTAAAATTCTATCAGATTTCAGGGTGGTTGTTAAATTTTTTAATAAATCATTGGGTAGTGTTGTTAGCTCCTTGTTCTTAGTGCAGTTGTTTTTGTGCTATTTTCTAGCTGCAATTTTGTTGTCAATGTTTTGTGTTGGCTCGTTGTAGGTAGATCGCCCCTACTTTTTTTTTTCCTATTCTTTCCTCTTTGGTTAGGGTGTGGGCATCACGGATCAAAAAACCACACCATTTTACATTGCTTTTCTAGGTTGTTGAACCTTTGTTGTAATACTAGGTAAGGTCCTACCAAAATATTTTACCAATAATAATAAAAATACCTATAATAAATTCTAATATTATTGACAAAAATTGTGGAATTTCTATAACAAAGGTTTGGAGATGTGGGTTTTCTACAAATTATTAACAATATAAATTTACTATAAAAATATACAATAATTAAAAAGTAATAACTAAATTATCATAGAGATGTGATGAAAAATCTACAATTATACTAAATTATGAAAAAATTGTGGAATAATTGTGGTAAAAATTGCTTGTTTGTTATAGTGTAGGCGTACTCAAATCCTTCACATTTGGAGGTTGCAAATATTGGCTGTAAAATTTAAGTTTTTCTTTACACTTTTGGAAAATTAGATGAAATTTTTAAAATCATGTACATTCCCGCACTATAACCGTATTCGAGAATCTCTTCTCACCTAAGCTTATGTAATACTTGTTCCAAAGACTCACATTACTAAATATTCAAGCTTGAAAGATCTCCATTATATTAAACATACTTTCTCGAAGAACTCGTGACTATCTCGTGAGGAACCCATGTCTCTTGTAGATTTCATTCACTACAACTATCCAAATATTGCTAAATTTTCAATGTTAACTTGGTTTTAGCGTGGTCAAATCCTAACGATGTCAATGAAGTGTTTGTATTATTAAGAAAAGAGAATGACAGTCCGACCGCCAATGAGAGTGCCCATGTCCTGTGTCGAGAGGTCCATGTGCCTTGACATGGAAAAAATTACTCCACTCACCCACCTACCACACACCTTTACCTAACCATCACTTCTACCAACTCCAACATGTCTTACTCCACCTCAACATCTACTTCCCCTTTTTTATTTAGTTTTTTTATTTATTTGCAATCGTATTTCCTACGGGAACTAGAAATTGATATTTTTCCACGACCCATTTAAATAATAGCAAACAATTAAATTTGATGAATGTTGTATATTGTTTCTTAACGGAGTTGTATTTTGCTTTTATATAGAAAGGTATTAATTGAATATGAATTAATTTCCGTGGGAACTTGCAAATAACATTTGTGTGATGCCCACAATTTTTGACATTCTAAAACCACATTAAACCTTAAATAATTATCTAGAAATTTTGAGAATTTTTTTTGTTTTAAAAGATTACTGCAAGGGTGTCAAACCCTATAATAGATTTAATTAACTCCTACTAGCAATCTGCTACATTACATTGGATGGATCAGGTCTATATTAATAATTAAATATTCTTAACCCATTTCTAAAGTCAATTTTAGTTACAATCCTCTAGAAATGTGTCCATTAATTCTTTTACTTGGTTAAATAGTTTTTCCATCTAAAATTATCATTAAAAACCACATTTATTAAACCCTTATCCTTAGTTTTGCTAGTCCCCTTAAATTATTAGCTTTAATGTCCATTGAATCATTTACTAAAACATACTATGAGAGTTTCATAATTAACTTAACATACTTGGGTACTAAGTGGCCCCATTCACCATTCTCACATGCATTTAAATTATTTAAAATCCCATATATATAATCTCACCTAAAAATTGTTGGGTTGATGCCTAATCATTATATTAAATCAATTTTGGGCCACTAGATCCTAGAGTTCCAAACTAACCCTTACCGTCCTTATGAAATTTCATGTAACCCTTTTCCTTGCCCTAGCCTCCTCATTTGGTATTTTTAATTTTCTTTGATTTGTAGGTTGGAGGAGTGGTAGCCATGGAAACAAGGATCAAAACAATGGAGGGATTCATTTGGCTCTAGATTAGCTTAATTTATTAATGGATTTTTATCAGTAATGTATTTTATTTGTTAATTGTAGAGATGTCACCCTAATCGAGTAGTTATTTCTATTTTTGAGTTCTTTATTTGGGAAAAAATCCATTACCATTGAATCTATGAGATTTAATAAATTTAAATGACCTTTCAAGGATTGAAATTCTTAAACAATGAGTTTGTTCCCCTATGGTTTGGTTGGAGGTTTCCATTTTTTGCTTTATAGGCTCATGTTTTAATTAAATCAAGTTTAAATTTGCACGGTCGTAAATTTTACTTCTCCACCGAAATTGATGAAACCGCCACCTGTGCAAAGCCAAGGTGTGTTGTGACCACCACCCTTCTTAGGTGATGATTCTGAAACCGCTACCCCGCATGGGTGGTGGTTCAAAGACCACTGATCGATCGGCAATGCGATCCGTAGACCTCCGCTCTACCTAGGGTGGCGGTCCCGTGCTTCTTCCAAAATAGAACCATAATTTCTTCAATTTTTCAAAAAAATTTACTAGGCTAGTTTATAGTTTAACCTTAGCTTAAATTTATATGCCTATAGTCACTAATTGAGAGGTTAACAACATTTAGTCATTTCATGAATTAATTCACTAAGTACATAGATTTAATATTTTAATAGTATATAAGGAAATAACTACAAGAATACCTTTCCAATAAAATGGCTTTTAAACTCAAATGAAGGAATGGTATTTGATATATTTCTAAGTATCATTTCTTTCATTTCCACAACAAGAATGTAATCCTTCAACAAGGTAATTCACTATAATTTAGTGCATTCTTCCATTACAACCACAACCATGTATTTAATAAAAGCACAAGCAGCTATATTACATTTTAGATTTTCTACGAATACATTCTTAATGATTTGCAACTTTCAATTTCTCCATTCTTTCTTACAATAATGAAAACTCCTAAAATTAACAATAAACTTTATTTTATTTCATGAGCATATCTCATTTCCTTACAATACAAAAATATTTCTTTCCAACAATACATTACAACTTGATAAATAAAATATACAATACAACCTTCTTTAAAATGCAAGATTACTAGTTGTCCACCGTAAGTGGTAACTACATGAAATGATTTTACACTAAAGGATTTAATTTTTTTGACTTCTACAAATGCTCCAATTCCCAAACCTTCAAAAAGCTCCACCATTTTCTTCACTTCAAGAAAAATCAAATAAGGGGGGTAGGATACGTTCTTTTCTTGGCCACTAATTCAATGAACATAACAAGATATCCTCCTCACTAGCCCTCAATCCCCACCAAAGTGCAATAAGAAATGGAAACAACCCATGGAAGCTAACACAATGATTCTACATCACAATACATGTTTTTATAACCATTTAACACACATTCAACCACAAAGATAACCATAAAAATAATGCAAATTTCAAAATACACAAGGCTTGATAACTCAAAGCCAATGGAGCAAGGAACTATGGGGAGATCACTTATGCCTCCCAATGGGATTAGGTGTCAACCTTGAAATCCTCCAAAACATAAAATAAACCCCTACACACCTCTTAATACTCCCTCAAGATCCTCTTATGCCTCCCATATTCTCTCATGCCTCCCTACACTCTCTTATGTCTCCCTTAATTGAATCATATAAGAAAATCAAGCATTTTTCTTATCAAAAAGGTGGGGCACCCAACCCAACTCCCTCCCAAAACATGAAACAAAAATCTTATGCCTCCCTCCAAAAGAAAATCCCCATAGCCTTCTCCTACACCATACTTAGGCATTCTACCCATGATCCCAACAAGCACACAAACCATTCACTTGAATGAAATATAGACAAAAATAAGTAAAACAAAGGTGTAGTTCCTACCTTTCCATAGTAAGAACTTGCTCAAAGAATCACACTCCAAGATCCTTCAAGCTCAATCCAACTCCAACAAGCTCCAAGACTTCAAAAAGCACTCCAAAAATACAAGTGCACGATAAAATAAACTAACCCCATAACCAACAAATAAACTTGCATATAAAGAAAAAGACAAGAGGAGGGTGAGGTGGCTCCATTTGTTATGGCATATCACTTATCCTAAACTCCACACACAAGTCAAACTTGAACCCTAAGGCACAATAAATTGTTGGTTAAGAAAAATGGCAAGCCTCTTACACACACAAACTCATACCCACACCTCAAAATGACATAATTTAAAACTCGTGTAAGAAGGTGTAATAAATATCACCTTTTTATCTTACAATTCACATAGGTATAGTTGGTAGATGAAATTAAGAGGTGTGGGAAAAGTCGAACTTGTCCCACAAACCTCCAAAATGGCCGTTAAGCCTAAATATGAATTTCCCAAGCAAGGTAAAGTGCACAACACTCAAAATCAAATACACTCAACTTAAATAACAAGATCCAAAGGACCAACTACTCTAATAAATGGACCCTTTTATCAAATCCCCAATTAAATTAATAAACATGATTAATCCACTTAATTAAGGAACATTAATCAATAATGATTAAATGAATTACATCACAAAATAAATCACATACTCCATGATAAATAAAAGAAAAGGGGAAAAATTACACACATAGCCCATGGTAACATTTGAGGTCATCCCCCATGGTGACCCCCCAAAAACTAACACAAAAAAAATAATTTTACATAAGTTTCCATGGTGACCATTGGTGTATCCATCATGTATTTCATGTGGTTTTTCTCCTAACACCCTTTTGTTTTTTGTTATATAATTAACTACAAAATCACACAATACCTCCTTCATTCTCATGGCCATGTAAAATACATCAAAGATAAAATATACGCTCATCCATAAATTAACATCCTCATATAGCTAAATCATCATCTAAAATAAGCACACATTCATCAATAAACATCCATATTAGAGTAGGTCTAGATGTTTTCATTGCACTCCAACAGATCAGTTTGAGAAAATCGAATAAGGGAGAAGTTTCCAAGTTTCATACAACGCTTCTACTCTCAAAAATCTTGAATCCAAGATTTTTATGCAAAGATAAGAGTGCATGCAATGGAAGGTAGTTCCAGACTAGATTTGAAATTACTAGGTAAACTCCATGCCCAATGAATACTTCTAAGGCTACTGGTCTATAAATCTATCAGTGAAGATGTCCCCGTGAGTTGCACAAACTATTATCCTAATTTTTCCCCCACCCACGTAAAAATTTATCAAACATGACCATGCACAAGAAAATCGAAGGTTCGATTCAGCTTATGCAAGCCCACATTTCAGATCCAAACCTAAGGGGTAGGTATGCCCGACAAGTGAAGAGTAGGGTAAAATATGAGGGCGAATGACATAAAGGGAACCAGAGGCTCAATACGAAAAATCAGAGAAAGACTCAAAGTTTTCTACTTCACACATGAATCGATTCGAGAAAAGTAGCGTGGTTAGTGGAAGCCTCCATGTGGTCGAACCTTAAGATGCAAAGTGTTCGGCCTGAGGCCTTAAATTGGCTAAGTATGGAAGAGCCACTGAAGCCTTCATGCATCCCAATGGAACATGTCTAATGGTTAGGGTCCAAATAGGGTCCATGGACAAGTGCCAACTCACCACGTGGTCGAGTAAAAGGGAACAGAACCGACCATTGAAAAGTCAAGATGGAAAAATCCTCCACACATCATCTCAAAGACAACTTCAAAGGAAAATCCAGGGTAGGTCTCAAATGTGTGCTAAGATTCAATGTGTCAAGAACCCAACATAGTTGCTCCTAAATAGGTAGAAGGGACCTAGCCAAAATGGAGAAAGTGGAGCAAACCCAAATCAACTAAGTATAAAGGGGCCTACAAAAGATGCCATGTCTCTCATTGGTGTACCTTCAAGGGTGGAAGCCAAAAGATGGTTCCCAAACTTTATCCAATCCTCCATGTGTCCAAGGTAAGAAAAGGCAACAGAGCCATTCTTTTAATCGGCTAAGTATAAGAGTGTCAGCAGGCTTCCACGTCCCTCATCGACATAAATCCAAAGGAAAATCAAAAGCGGGGACCCCAAATAAGCGCCAAGCCTCCACATGGTCGAGCCTCAAAACTTTAAATCATCTCGTTGAAAATTCTAAGGCCAACAGAAATAACCACGTGTCATCTTGGTGCATATTTAAAGGTGGGGCCCAAAACAAAGACTCAATTGTGTGTGGACTCTCCATGTGTCTAGGGTCCATCAAAAGTCAAATGGGTAGCGGGCCCAAATTGTTTAAGTATAAAAGAAGCAAATGGAAGCCTCCATGTGTCTCAACAAATTCACCTTCAAGGGTCAAAGAAAAATGTGGTCACCTATATAAATTCCATCTTTCCACGTGTCCCAGGTCTAAAAAGGAAATAGAGTTAGTCATTGAAAATTACAAGCTCAGACAAAGCAATTGAAGCCTCCATGTGTTGACTTGGTGCAACTTCAAAGACAAACTCGGGGCGCTTCCTAAACAAGCATTAAGCCTCCACATGTCTAGGGTTAGACATATGGCCCCACTAAACAAAAGGGACTTAGCTAAAACAAAAATACAAAACATGCCCGCAAAGGGACATGTGGCCATGTTTTATGTCAAAGTAGGAAGGCGGGCCTTGGAAGGATTTTTTGTGAAAAGTGGGCCAACAAGCTTGGGAAGAATTTTCACCAAAGGTGAATTATTGTGGACCAGCGGGGTGGCCGGGATATTTTTGCATTTTTTCACCTTTTCGTAAAAGGCCCAAGTTATAATTGCGGGCTAGCAGCCTAGGGATGACAAATGGAAAGTGAGAAGGTTACGAGAGACGTTTGCACTTTTGTAATTTCGGTCCCATGGATCTATTTTACAAAACCGGGTTTTTTCGCCATTTTTGTACAGATTCGATTCAAATATTCAAATGGGCATAACTTTCGACCTAATAGTCAAAATTAAAAAAATTCATCCCATTGGAAAGGTCTCGACCTCATCTATGCCATGGAAGCCTAAAACTTTAATTTTTACAAGGTTAGGTGGGTGAAAAATAGGAAAACATATTTCATAACATTAATGTATGATCTGATTGCTTCAACAACTAGATCAAATTTGATTTGATCTATCATTCTTCCTTCTTCAACACACCAAAAAAACATGGATAGGCACACTTGAAAGATTGTAAGTGGGCTACAGGGGCATTGATGGCTAGTAGTTGAGCTTCCAAATCATATTTCCTACCTCCTTTTCTTCTCCTCTCTTCACTTCATCTATAAAGGTAAGATCTTGGCTCATTATAAAGGGTTGGACATTTTGGTTTTGTACCCTCCCTTCTTCTCTAGTCTGTAGACAAATTTGTGGAGTTCGAACCTTCTATTAAGACTGTAATGCAATTTTTTTCCTCTTGGCCATTGTAATGTTCTGTATCAATTTGTGAAGCAATAATACATGTTTGTGGATGATTTCAACCCTCTCTTGTGTTCATTGCCTTTATTTGATCTTTCATTGTAATATTGGTTATCTTTGCATGGTGGTTGTATTACATTTTAATGGTTTGTGTTTAATAGCAAAGCTGGTGTTCAACATTCCTTTGGTGCATCACTCTTTTATTTTAGGTTTAATTTCTTGCATCTTCTTAACCCTATCTCCTTGGCAAGTTAGAATAGATTTTAGAATAGATCCTATGGAAAATTTATGTGTGCACTCGAACAGAGAATTAGAACTAGCCATCATCTAGAGATCTCTCTCATTTTCAAAGTCCCCACACTTTGAGAGATGCTCCATATTATGTAATCACACCGAGAGTATCAACACATCAAGTCAGCAGATATCTGTGGGGTGTTGTGATTTTGCAAGAATAGCTTTTGGCATGCCCAAGTGGGACAAGAAGTCTTCATTTTTAGTACATCAAGATTTATCCGCACTTGTTATAAGTTCATAGCTTGTAAGAATCCCTAAAATTGCACATATGGGGACCTCAAAAGAGGAAGAGTCCACTAGTTTCAAAGTGGTCAAATCTTGTCAAGTTCATGAGAAGAATACAAACAAGGTTAAGCACTGGAGAGGAGGGACTATTTGTCTATCTACATTAATCCCTAGATAGAGCATGGAGGGGGACAAAATTCCAAAGGTCTCCATCTCCACCAAGTAGGACATTGTCAACGCCTCCACCTAGTAGACCCTTTATTCAATCGACTAGAGTCCTCTGACCAATCAAAATGGCACAACCCAACCCCTACGTCAACTTTAATAAAGCAACATCCTACTAGCTCTCAATGTAAAAATCTAGTTCCAACTACAAAGACCTTTGAAGAGCATCCCATATTTTACTAGAGATAACATGATGACTCCAATTGACTACATCCAGTGATATTGAAAATATCCGCGAATTCATGAGATCATTGAAATGGATGTTGTGGTCAAGTTTTTGGCTTTATCTTTTAAGGGTAAAGCTTTACAGTGGTTTAGGATTCTAACCGCGAGATAAATCCAGAATTGGGACCATTTGTGCATGACTCTTCATAATCAATTTGGATATAATTTATCCTTGTTGGAACAATTGACAATGATCAAGAGGGCTCCTAATGAGCAACTCACCGAACTCAACTTCTTATTTTAGAGTACGTGGGATAGGATTCTCGTGGCCGTGAGACCAACAAACTAAAGGTGATTTTCTCTACTTCCTTAAAGCTTTCAATACTAGTATTTCCATGATTATTCAGTCCATGGGGCATAGAAATTTACCCGCATCTTATAATATTGACATTAGAGCCGAAAATTGCTTAATATACGCTGGTAAACTTGCACCTAGGCCACCTATGCCTCTATATCTAGAACTAATAGCTCCAAGCACTAGTCAAACACCCACATTAGCTCCCATACCTGCTCCAAGGAATTAGAGTTCATTCAAGCTTCCACCTAATTTTTAGCTCCTAAAAAGAGTACTTTGAAGCTCTTGAAACAACTACAAAACCTAGGAAACAAGATAGTGACTATCGAGAGACAACAAGCTTAGAGTTCTAGGCCATATTAGCCTCAAACTCAATATCAAGCTAGGCCCCCATACCAGCAAAATAAACCACCAATTCATGCCACAAATCAAAATTTGAACCAAGGACAACCTCAAGCTACCAGTCATTCCAACCATATAATCCAAATGCAACTTCAACATCAAAAAGTTAGTTCTAACACAAAACAACATGGCACAAGAGTACAAATGGTGTTACCCCTGCAGTCTACCTCACTATCAATCAATGTGTTTCAATGGTGCACTAAACTAGGCCTTGATGGTATAGACCATTGGTGTGTCCCAAGAACCTAGTCAAGAGGAAAATCAACAGCAAGAAGCTCAGCAAGAGACACCTCCAACTGAAACTATGTTGGTTAATTGGCAAACAGAAGACTTCTGTGGAGTTAACCAAGCCCCTTCTCAAAGTGTAGCTGCCAATACATGGTCCAAGAAAAGGAATATTGGAGAGGGACAATCATCAAATTCAGGTAATCCATAACCCTCTATTACTCCACAAGGTATTGGCAATCAAAGTACAACTCCTAATGTGCAAGGTCAGCCCAAGCCACCCCCTAGACCAGCTCAAGTGCCAATTATAACAACCCATGTGCAAGAGAATAATATGCAAGGAAAAGGGAAATAGAGAGATAACTCATCTCCATTCAACATCATTGAGCAGATGAAGATGACAAATTTACACATCTCAATATGGGAGTCATTAGCTACCCTGAAATAGAGACCTATTACAAGCTGCTATGGAAAATTGGTCAACATCAAATTAGTCACCCAATCAACAAGAGGAAGTGCTTACCAGTGTAGCTCATCCTGAAGGAAATCATAGAGATCGCAAAGGTAAGAATCTGAAGCCTCCTCCCTTCTATGTCTCATTGATCATTGGAGACAATCTAGTGCATAATTACATGATTGATTCAGGAGCAAGTAGCTCTGTAATGCCAAAACAAATAGTTGATCAGCTGAGTCTTCAATATGAAGTCATTTCCAAAGGTGTGGTATAATTGGATGGTACAATTAAAAAGTTGGAGTAATCAAATATTTGAGCCTCACATTGCATGTATGTCCCAATGTGACCATCTTACAAAATGTATCAGTCATAGACTTTCCACCACACTTTGCATTGTGTTTTTCAAGAGACTTCACTACTAAAATTGGAGGTTATTTTTCTACTGATTGGTCACATATGTTATTCAAAACAAGGTATGGTGCTAAGGCAACAATCATATCTAACCCTATCACAAATTTTAAGATAAATCCTCATACTACAAACCTAGTCAATTCAAATTGTTCAACATTTGATCAAGAGGACTATCGAAGCACTCATTAAGCGTATACAAGAGTCGATACATTCCAGACTTGACTCTTGATGAATGGGCAAGCAAGAGGCATGCTTTTTACCCTTACAAGGAAATGGAAGAAGTGGAGCTAGGAGTCTATTTCTTACATGAAGAGAATCATCCTCTTCCTAACATCACTAAGCCAGACCACAAGGATGATAATGAGGTATGGTAGTTATTATTTGATGGCTCAAGAAGTAGATAAGGTGTAGGAGGAGGAGTTATGCTTGTTTCACCTCAAGGCACAAAATATTACTCAACTTTTTGTTTCTAGTTTTCTTTCTCAAACAACACAGCTGAGTATGAGGCTTTGATTCATGGACTTCATTGGGCCAGGAGGAGAGGCATTAAGAATTTGCAAATATTTGGTGATAGTGAGATGATTGTGAACCAAGTCAGAGGAAAACATGCTTGAAAAGAATGACCTACTCAAGAGCTATAAAAACTAGGTATGGGACCTCATTGAGGACTTTGAAGCTTTCAACATTGCGTCCCATACCTGTGAAAAGAATGATGCAAATGACATACTAGAAACAATTGGGGCCACATTTGATACTATAGAAAGTATAAAAGTGATAAGTCTCAACCCCATATCAAGATGGTTATAACGCCACCTATCCCATTAAATAACACAAGTTGGCAGGTCTTTGAGAATGATCGCGAATTGTCGATTTTCTACAAGAAGTTGAGTTCTCCTCCGTAAATAAAGACAAATTGGAACAACAAGATGGTGACCAAGTGGTGCAGCTAAGAAATTGTAACCTTGGATTCAATCTTCAATCCAAATGATCAGTTCCGGAAGGATAAAGAAAACATTCGTAAAAGGTGAAGACTCGAGCTCATTTCAAAAGAGATTAAGGCAAGACATCGCAAATTGGCAAAGTACTCCACAAGAGAAAGCTGAATTTGTTCAACTTTTTCAAGAATTCCTAGATGTTTTTGCATGGAATTATAAGGATTTAAAATGTTTCAACCCAAGATTGGTTTAGCATATAATTGAATGAAAACTTGAATCCAATCCTTTCGACATAAAGCAAATGCCAAAGAAACCCTCACATTGAACCTCTCATGAGAAAAGAGTTGAACAAGATAATTGAGTCCAACATCATCTTCCCTATTAAGCATTCAAGTTGGGTTGGAAACTTGGTGCATGTGAGGAAAATAATCTGGAGAAATCGACTATGTGTATACTTTGGTGATCTAAATATAGCATCACTAAAATATCACTACCCACTTCCAACGATGGAGCAAATCTTGCAGGTCAGAATCGGATCTTAGATGTTTTCCTTGCTAGATGACTAATGAGGCTATAATTAGATAATGGTAAAAGAAGAAGATCAGTTCAAGATAGCCTTCATCACCAAATGGGGTACATATGCTTATAAGAAGATGCCATTTGACTATCAAATGTCAAATGCGCAACATTTCATCGAGCTATGGACACGGCATTCAAAGGCTTAATCAACAATATAGTTCTCGTGTATCCAAATGATATCACCATCTTCTCGAAAGAATTTTATAGATCATCTCTTCCACCTAAGATAGGTATTTTAGAGGTGTAGAAGGTTTAGAGTGTCATTCAATCCAAATAAGTGTGTATTCTTGCCATGTGAGGGAAAATTGTTGGGCCACATTGTCTCAAGAGACAGATTAACAATTGACCCTGAAAGAGTTGAAGCCATTCAAAAAATTTCATTTCCACAACACAAGAAGTCTCTCCAAAGGTTTTTGGGAATAATAAAATTTGTTCACATAATTGTGCCTAATTTTGCCACTCTTGTGAAGCCTTTAACAATGATGTTGAAGAAGAGTCTTGCATTTAAATGGATAACAGAAGGAAAAGAGAGTTTTGAGGCTATCAAGCATGCAATATCACAGGCTCCAACTCTTATCAACCAAGAATTCTCAAAGGACTTCATGTTGTATGCTTTTAGAGGATCAAGCACAATCTCAACTATCTTGGTACAACTGAATAGAGAAGGATCGAGAATCCCATAACATTCTTAAGTGAGATCCTCAAGATTAAAAAGTAAGGTATTCAGTTATTAAAAATAATTTCCTTGCTATCATTAGGAGTTTGAAGAAGTTCGACACTGGTGTTGAACAACAAAGATTCAACTACTTGTGTCTCATACTGGTGTGAAGGATTTTCTCCTAAAAAAGTACTTGAATGAGAAGAGAGTAGGCTGGATCACTTGTGTAATGGAGTATGATATTTAAATCAAAGTGAACAAGATATTTCGTGGAAAGGGCCTATGTGAGAAGGTTGCTTCCAAGAAACAAACTAAGTCAGCAGATGAAGAAGAGGATGTCGTGCTACTGCAAAATGATCAAGAGCAGCCAGCTAATGATGCACCCATTCCATGTTGGACTCAAGCCTTGGTGCATTATCTCCAAATAGGTTTGTGCCATCTAGAATGGAACAAAGTAAAGAGGAGGTACTTTATATTACAAGCCATCCCATTGTTAGGAAATAAGGGATAAAATATGCGGACTAATCCTCATAGAATCTCAATAGTAGAAACTAATATAGAGAAAATATTACGAGATCTTAAATACAAGTGCAGAATAAAATAACATAACACAAACATACAAAGATTTAAAGTGGTTCACCCAATTTGGGATAAATCCACCAAGAATCACTTGCTTGGATTTTATTGCAATCAACCAAATCTCTTAATACAATACCTAGTTTTGTTTGGAGCTATCCTCAACAAACACTATAGAATTCACACACCGAATTCAAAACACATCTGCAATGATACATCATGCCTACCATATGTACAAAACAATATAAATAGAAAATTTCTTAAGTAGTTTTACAAAACCATGGGTATCAAAACCATGGGCCAAAATTGTCCCATACACCTATGGGTCAAAAACCCGCCATATGAGAAAATCACGTTACGTGATATATCGAGCACATTTCAAGGCCCAATTTTTTTTTACAAGACTCTAAGAAATCTTCAACATTTTGGAAAGTGTATAGTACTCTTAGTGTATAGTTTTCAACACTTTCTCACATGAAAACATGCTCCACAACCTAACAATCTCCCACTTGGAGACTATTTTTCCTCCGAGCAAGCTTCTCAACCTTTCACTTGTTTCCATAAAGACCAAACGAGTTGAACACAGCTTCAATTTTTCCCTTGTGACCACCTTGGTCATCATGTTTTCAAGATTCTAACCGATATGAATCTTCTCCAACTTCAACTTCTCTTCCTCAAAAGTTGTCTTGATGAAATGGTACCTTCTCTTCCTCAAAATTTGTCCTGATGAAATAGTACCTTAACTATATATGTTTCATCCTAGATTGGAAAGAAGAGTTCTTAGCTAGGTGTATAGCACTCTGACTATCACTATGCATCTTTCCTTCCTCCTGCTTATGCCCCAACTCCTTAAGAAATTTATGTAACCAAATCATTTATTTTCTTTCCTCTATGGAAGAAACATACTCAACCTATGTAGTTGATAAATCCACTTGCTTCGTAGTCGTGAAATCCAACTTACTTTTGTCCCACCTATACCGTAAACATAGCCTATCCACTCCTCCTACTATCTACATATCTAGCCATATTTTAATCTACATAACCACACAAAGTGGTGTCTCGATCCATAGTAGCACAAAAATGTCCCCATGGTCCCTCTCAAATATCAAGGATCCACTTTAGTACTTGTCGCTGATCTCTACATGGATCACTCATAAATCTACTTAGCACTCCCACCGCATGGACAATATCAAGCCTGGTGCACACCATGGCATACATTAAATTGCCAACCGCTGATGAGTAAGGTACCTTGGTCATCTCGGTTTCTCATATGCACCTTTGTCTTGGGACACTGCTCCTTTGATAACTTGAAATGGCCTCGCCAAAGGAGTCCAAACCGATTTAGCATCCCGCATATTAAACCTCTCCAAGACCTTCTTAATGTACTCTTCCTGAGATAAAGTCAGCTTTCATTCCTTCCTATCCAGAGATATCTTCATACAAAGGATTTTTTTGGCTGCCCCAAAATACTTCATAGGAAAGGATTCACTTAGTTGCTTCTTGAGTACTTTTATTTCTTGTATGTTTTTACCCGCAACCAACATGTCATCCACATACGGACAAAAGATAATATAATTTCCATCCTCAAATTTCTTTGTATACATGTAATGGTCAAATGAAAACTAATATAAAATTTCTTCATCATGAAGCTATCAAATTTCTTATACCATTGATGTGGAGATTTTTTCAAGCCATATAAGCTCTTCTTCAATTTGCACACCATTTCCTATTTAACTTTGACCTCATAGCCCTCTCGGTTGTTGCATATATAGTTCCTCCTCCAAATCACCATGGATAAATGCAATATTTACATGAAGTTGTTCTAAGTGTAAGTCTTCTGCTGAAACTATTCCTAGAATAGTTCTAATAGAAGCCATTTTTACTATAGGAGGAAAATTATCATCAAAATCTATACCTTTTTTGTGAAAACCCCTTGACCTCCAACTGAACCATGTATCTTTTCTTACCTCCTTCTTCCTCTTTAACTTTGAACACCCACTTATTCTCGTAATGCTCTTTTTCCTTTGGGCAACTTCACCAAATCCCATGTTTGGTTCTCCATGAGAGCCTAATGCTGCTCATCCATGGATTTCTCCCACTTCTTCCCTGGCATCTACCTACATTGCTTCATCAATTATCTCTGACTCTCCACTATAATTGAGTAATAAATAAGAAATAGAAGGAGAAAATGTTCAGTTATCTTCTTACCCTAGAATACCTCCTCAATATAGGAGTTTGGGGTTCCTGTTGAGGAGGTTCTGAACTAATTCATGTTTCACTTTCCCATATGGAAGATCCTCTACTACTACTACATATTATTTCTTGGATTATTCCTTGTTTTCCCGCAATCAAGCTTATACATGACTTTCTCATTAAAGACCACATCCCTAGATCAAATGATTTTCTTGTCCTTAATGCTCCAACATTTATATCCGTGAGTCATCACAACTATAACTAATGAAAGTAAATTTTTTTATTTAGCCTCTAGCTTGGTCCTATCATCCTTGTCTATATGGAAGAACACCTCACATCTAAAGACTCTAAGAAATGAATAATAAAATTTCTTACCATAACAAGCCTCCTCAATTATTCCTCCATCTAAGGCACTTGAGGGTCCTCTATTTATTAAGTACACAACCTGTGCTCACCGCTTCTCCCCAAAAATAAATAGACAGTCCTACATGTAACCTCATGCTCCTAAAATGTTCCATTATTGTTCTGTTCATCCTTTCTCGACACCCCATTATGTTGCGAATTTCCCGAACCATCTGTTTCCCGAGGATTCCATTCTTAGAAAAGTAATCATCAAATTCATTACTTTGCAATACTCCCCTTCATTATCGACCCGAGACATTTTAGCTTAAGACTTGTTTCATTCTCTACCAAGGCTTTCAATTTAACAAAAGTGTCAAATACATAAGATTTGTTTCTAATACAATAAACCCAAAATTTCCTTGTTGCATCATCATTAAAAGTAAAATAATAACTTGAACCCCCAAGACATGATACCTGACTCCGACCCTCATACATCGAATGCACAAGCTCTAACTTACCCTCTTTCTTTTAAGGTCCAACATTGAGAAACCTTACTCACTTCTATTTCCCATATATGTAGTCCTCACGTAACTAGAAACTTGTTTCGTATATCCGAGAAAATTCTTATTTATGATCTCCATGCCCTTATGGCTCATATGACTAAGCCTATAGTGCCATATTGTTGTATCTACTTCTAAAGTAAGAAGATTATAAACATTAGTGCTATAAGTGGTTAAATACAAGGTTCCAACCTTCTTACCTCTTACCACAAGAGCACCCTTGGTAACCTTCCAAGAGTCTTTGTAAATATTACAAGATAACCATCACTTCCCAACCGTCCTACCAATATAAAATTTCATCTTAATGTAGGCACATGTCTAACATCCTTTAATAGCCAAGTATTCCCATTCTAAATCTTAACCTAAATAGAACCTTTTCAAACTATTCTGTAAGGCTCATCATCACTAAGAAAAACATGGTCAAAATCTCCTTGAACATAATCAACAAAATAATGCCTATGTGGAGTAGCATGGAAAGAATCCCTGAATCTAAAACCCAAGATTTAGTAATATTGTGCAAAAGAAAGAATCAAGGCATCCTGGCATACATTACCAATTGCCACATTTGCCTCTTTATTTTCTTGTTGTTGTTTCTTCTTGTTCCAAAGTTCCCAACAGCTTCTTCTTTGCATGCTCGACTTTCCACAAAGCCAACATACTATCTTTCTTTTGGATTTTGACCTTGCTCGATCCTTTGATTTTCCATGACTTCCTCTATTCTTCTATCTTCCTCTAGTTTCCACTCACAAAGAATTCCCTAAAGTAGAATATTCCCTAGAGATTTTCTTCACATTTCCTCTCTTAGAATTGCCCCTACAACATCCTCAAATTTCAACTTTGAGTTAGCTAGAACCGATTTGCTTATCGACATTACCAATCTATTCCAAATCTCGGGTAAAGAGCATAGAACTAATAACCCCCAAACTTCTTCATCAAATTCTATTGTAATCGAAGCTAGCATATTTACAACCATACTAAAATCATTTAAATGGTCTCACTCAACCACTCTCATACATATTCATATATAATAAATCATTAAAAATATCTTATTTGAGGCGAGGATTTTTCATACAACTTCCCTAATGCATCCATGAGTTATTTTGTAGTCCTTTCCTTTGAAACATTAAATAACATTAAAGATTCAAGACACGGTTGGATTTTCCAAAATGCCTTCCTATCAAGAAAATCCCATTATGCATCTCACATGCTCGAGGTTTTGTTCACCTTATTAAATAGCGAGAATATAAAGATCCTTCGATAAAGGTAATATTCCATCTGCATCTTCCAGAGACCGAAATTATGCCTGTTGAATGTATCAGCCCTAGACCTTCCATCATTTGTCATATCTCCTACTCAAGATAAAACTTTCCTGTGATTCAAAGCTTTAGTAAACCAAAACCAGTCTTTGATACCAATTGTTACGAAATAAGGGATAAAATGTGTGGAATAATTCCTCATAGAATCGTAGCGAAAGAGAAACTAATATACAAAAATATTACAAATCTCAAATAAAAGTGCAGAGTAAAATAACACAACACAAAGAGACAAAGATATAACGTGGTTCACCCAATTTGGTCTACATCCACCGAGAATCACTTGCTCGATTTTATTACAAGCCACCACTCTCTCAATACACTACAGAGATCTGTTTGGAGCTATGCTCAACAAACTCTACAAAATTCACACCCGCATTCAAAACACATCTCGTAATGATACATCATGCCTACCATATGCACAAAACAATATAAATAGATAATTGCTTAAGCAGCTTTTACAAAACCATGGGTATCAAAACTATGGGCCAAAAGTGTCCCATAAAAATATGGATCAAAAACCTTCCCATATGAGAAAATCACGTTTCCTAATATATTACGAACATTTTATATCAACTGTGGAAAGTGTATAATACTCTTAGTGTAAAGTATTCAACAATTTCTCACATGAAAACAAGCTCCACAACATAACATCCATATGTGCTTATTGGTGGTGTCTTGCTCAAGAAGGACATCAATAATGTTCTATTGAGGTGTATTGGGATAGGCCAAATTGAGAGAGTGTTGCATGAGTTTCATGATGGAGAAGTAGGAGGCCACTTTACTCCTTGAGTAATAGTTCTCAAAATCATGAAAGATGGTTATTATTGGCCTACGGTGTTTAGTAATTTCCACTCATGGATCAAGAAATGTAGGAAGTGCACATTCTTCACAAGCAAGGAAAAGTTAGCAGCCCTATCCCTTTGTCCAATTTCAATGGATCAACCATTCATGCGCAATGGGATTATACTTCATCAAGTGATTAACACAAATTCAAGTCAAGGCCACAAGTGGATACTTAGAGCAACAAACTATTTCACCAAGTGGACTGAAGAAGTGGCACTTAAGGAGGAAAATGAATCTAATATCTTGGATTTCTATGAAGGGATAGTCACTAGGTTTGGAGTCCTTGCCACTATCATATCAGATAATGCATTGGCATTCCTTGGTATAATGATCATTGAATGGGCTATCAAAAATGGTATATACCTTAGCACTTCATCAAACTATTACCCTCAAGGTAATGGCCAAGCAGAGTCCACAAAAAAGAACCTACTAAGAATTATCAGAAGGAATCTTGATGAAAATCAGAGAACTTGGCACACAAAGCTCAAATCAGCTCTATGGGATGATAGGATCACATCTAAACGGTCTCCAGAAACTCCCCATACAAGCTTGTATATGGAAAGGGGGTAGTATTGCCCATATCATTGGGCTACCCACTTTAGAGCTCATGAAAAAGTTGAACCGGCCCGGTTTGAACCTATGGAAATCGTGTATGCAGAGCTAAAGGGAGTAGAAGAAGTAAGAGAACATGCAATGCAGATCATGGAGAAAGATCAAGCATTGATCAAGAAGAGCTTTGATAAGAAAGAAAGAAAAAGGAGCTTTCAAGAGGGGGACTTAGTTCTAAAATGGGATGTAGATTTGGAAAACCAGAAGGCATTCCAAGTTTGATGCCATTTGGAGTGGCCCCTATATGGTCACATGATGTAAAAGTAGCAATTCCTTCCAACTGGCTAAGTTTGATGGTGAAGAATTACAGATTCCATTCAATGGGATCTACCTCAAACACTACTACTAAAAGGATAATTTCTCACCCTTGTAAATATTATCCTAGGTTTTCAATTTCTCCAAGTGCATATGCACATTGTCTTGTTATAGTTTAGGTTTCAATTTTGCTAAATGCTTTGGTGCACATGCTCTATTGCTTTTGGTGTATGTGTGTATACAGTTCATCTCACTCATGGAAAAGACTTGTGGCCACAAGAAATTAAATCTACAGAGTATCCATATTGGAGTAGGTATGGATGTTTTCATTGCACTCCAATAGATCAGGTTTGTAGAAAATCAAATGAGGGAGAAGTTTCCAGGTTTTCAAACAACTCTCTACTCTCACAAATCTTGAATCCAAGATTTTATTGCAAAGATAAGAGTTCATGTACCTTGGAAGGCAATTCCAGGACTAGATTTGAAATTCCCAGGTAGACTCCATGCCTAATGATTACTTCCAAGGCTACTGGTCTCTTCATCTAACAAGAAGATGTCCCCGTGAGTCACCAAACTATTATCCCATTTTTCCCCTAGAAAATTGATCATTTAAAATCCAAACCCGACGGGCTGGTGGGTATGACAAATGAAAAGGTCAAATATGAGGCCAAATGACACAAAGGAAACTAGAGGCTCAACAGGAAAATCGTGACAAAGACTCCAAATTTTCAAACTTCACACACGAGTCGACTTAGAGCCAAGCAGCAAAGGTCAGTCGATTGAAGCCTCCACATGGTTAGAACCCAATGAGGTAGTTTTTACTCAAGGCCCTAAATTGGCTAAGTATAGAAGAGCTAGTGGAATCCTCCACATGTCCCAATGACGCATATCCAAGGGTCGTGGTCTAAATATGGTCGATGGACAAGCACCATCTTGCCACATGGTCGAGTCAAACAGGGGACAGAGCTAGCAATTGAAAATTTAGGACTGGAAAAAGCCTTCATGCGTCATCTCGACCTAACTTCAAAGGAAAAATCTAGGAGCAGGTCCCAAATGTGCACTAAGCTTCCATATGTCCAGAACCCAACATAGTCACTCCTAAATAGGTAGAAGGGACCTAGGAAAAATGGAGAAAGTGGAGCAGACCCAAATTAGCTAAGTATAAAGGGGCCTATAGAATGTGCCACGTCTCTCATTGGTGCACCTTCAAGGGTCAAAGCTAAAATGTGGTTCCCCAAACTTGAGCCAGCCCTCCACGTGTCCAAGGTAAAAAAATGGGACAGAGTCAACTGCTTAATCGGCTATGCATAAGAGTGTTAGACGAAGCCTCCACGTGCCTCATCGGTGCAATTCCAAGGGTAGAATCTAAAGTGGGGACCCCAAATAAGTGTCAACCCTCCATGTGGTCAGAGCTAAAAAAATTTAAATCCTTCGTTGAATAGTCTAAGGACAGCAAAAAAAAAAGAACCACATGTCATCTCAAACGACTTTAAAGGTACGGCCTAAAGCAGAGACTCAAATGTGTGTGGAATCTCCACGTGTTTAGGGTTCATCAAAAGTCAAATGGGCAGCGGGCCCAAATCAGTTAAGTATAAAAGGACCGGTGGAAGCCTCCACGTGTCTCAATGGTGTACCTTCAAGGGTTGAAATAAAATGTGTTCCCCAAGTAAAGCGTTAGCTTTCGACGTGTCCTGTGTCCAAAAAGGAAATAGAGTCACTGTCGTTGAAAATTCCAATCTCGGGTAGGCCGGACGTAAGCCTCCACATGTCAACTTGGCACAACTTCAAAGATCAACTCGGAGGACACTTCCCAAATGAGAGCCGAGCCTCCACATGTCTAGGGTCGACATAAGCCCCTACCAAACAAAAGGTACTTAGCTAGAACACAAAAATATAGTAATGTGCCCGCAAAGGGACATATGGCCATGTTTAAGGTCAAAGCGGAAGGCGTGCCTTGGAAGTATTTTTTTGCTAAAATCAGGTCGGTGGGCCAGGGAAGATTGTGGACCAGCGGGGAAGTGGGAGATATTTTTGCATTTTTGCACTTTTCGCAAAAGGCCCAAGTTATAATTGTGGGTGCACGGGCCCGGGAAGGATTTCTTTTGCTAAGTGGAAAATGTGGGCCAATGGGCCTAGGGATGACAAATGGAAAATGAGAAATTTACGGGCTTGCGGGAGACTTTTGTACTTTTGTAATTTTTGTGCAAAAGGCACAAGTTTTAATTTTGGGCCCACGGATCCATTTTACAAAACTAGTTTTTTTCACCATTTTTGTACGGATTCGATTCAAATATTCAAATGGGTATAAATTTCGACCCAAAGGCTTGAAATTCAAAAAAAAAATACCATTGAAAGGTCCCTAACTCCTCTATGCCATGGAAGTTAGAAACTTTAATATTGACAAAGTTAAGTGGGTGAAAACTATGAAAACGTATTTCATGTCATTAATGTATGATCTAGTTTCTTCCTTATTCAACACACCAAATAAACATGGAGAGGTAGACTTGACAGATTGTAGGTAGATTTGCAGGGGCATTAATGGTTGGTAGCTAAGCTTCCAAATCAGATTTCCTACCTCCTTTTCTTCCCCTCTCTTCACTTCATCTATAAAGGTAAGAACATGGCTCATTGTAAAGGGATGGACATTTTGGTTTCACACCCTCCCTTCTTCTCTCGGTCTCGTAAATGAATTCATTGATTTTTAATCTTCTATTAATCTTCTATTGACTATAATGCAATTTTTTTTTCCTCTTGGCCATTGTAATGTTCTATATCAATTTGTGAAGCAATAATACATGTCTTTGGATGATTTCAACCCTCTCTTGTGTTCATTTCCTTTATTTTATCTTTCATTGCAATATTGGTTATTTGTGCATGGTGGTTGTATTACATTTTAATGGTTTGTGTTTGATAGAAAATCCGGTGTTCAACATTCCTTTGGTGCATCACCTCTATTAGTTTAGGTTTAATTTATTACATCTTCTTAACCATGTCTCCTTGGCAAGTTAGAATAGATTTTAGAATAGATCCTCTACAAATTTTATGTGTGCACCTAAATAGAGGAATAGGAATCGGCCTTCATCCAGAGAGCTCTCTCGATTTCAAATTCCCACACTTTGAGAGATTCTCCATGTTATGAAATCTAATTAAGAGTCTCAACCCATCGAGTTAAGGTGCAGACATTGGGGGTGTTGTGATTTTTGACTAACAATATAAGCTAATAACACATTTTTATCATCAATATAACATGTCTCTCTCTTGCTGTATCAATCCACACAAATCATACTATGAATAAAAACCCGTCAATAGTCATAAAATATCTATCATCTAACATCATGCTAAACCAAAATTATACTATAATATTCATGTCTATAGTCAATAGTAATTGAAATAAAAATATAATAAGCATCGAAGAGGAGTAGGCACTACATCCCCCCCTTAGACTCAACTTCCTCCACGGAATTCACCGAAATAGGTGTGAAACCGGTCTTGTAAGAATGTAGCATTTTCCCATATAAAAACAAATCATCATACCTGTCCCACTAGACTCACACTTGATCAATCTCTTGGCCTCGAAGGCCCAGGGTCCTACACTCTAAAATATTCATGGGATCCGCCACCATATGCCCCTACTCCTACACCTAAAATGCAGTCCAATCCAATATGTGAGAAGGATCTTGGATATATCACCTAAGAACATATACATGGAACACATCATTCACGTGAGACAAGCTAGGTGGCAATACTAGACAATAAGCTAAGGGAACGATGCACTATAGGATCTCGAATGGACCCAAAAATCTAGGAGATAACTTAGATCCTTTTCCATAACAGATATGACTCTTATGAGGTCTGACACAAAGGAACACCTTCGTTCCCACCTCATAACTATGGTCAACTCTCCTTTGATCTACATATCTTGTGACTCCCGTAGCCTCTCGTGGATCAAAACAACCTGTTGCTCCATTTCCTATAACATATCTAGCCCAAGAGATACTTTTCCTCAAGTATGTCCTAACTCAAAGGTGTCCTGCACTCCCTACCATAAAGTTCCTAAAATGGTGTCATCCCAATAGAACTCTAGAAGTTGTTGTTGTATGCAAACTCAACCAAGTATAAGTACTCCTCCCACCTTGACTGATGATCCATGATGTACATCTAAAACATGTCCTCTAAAATATTATTCAACCATTCTATCTAACCATTTGTCTCTCGGGTCATCGGTTGTGCGTAAGTTTATGCTCGTTTAAAGGGTATGTTGCATGGTAGTCTAGAAGTGTAATGTGTATAAGGGATCATAGTAGTCAACAATCTTATCAAAGTACACTCTAAATACCGCATGATCTATATAGGTGGTCTTCACTAGAGAAAAATTAGCCACTTTCATCAATCTATCCACCGTGACCATGATGGCATCGTGGTGGTATCTCAACATCAATAACCCTACTATGAAATCCATGGAAATGGTGTCCCATTTCCACTCCAAGATAGCATGTGGGTAAAGAAGGCCAGTTGGATGTTGATGTTCAACCTTCACCCTCGATAATCTAAAAACATGAAAAAAATTGGGTTACATCTCTCTAAAAACCTCTTCAATGGTATAGTTGTCTCAAAGTGGCGTGCATCTTCTTCACCCCTAGATGGGTGAATAAGGTGCACGATGAGCCTCTTCCAAGATATCTTGTCTCAAACCTCCATCCCTAGGTACATAGATCTAGCCTCTGTGTCTAAGAATTCTATCTGAATCTAATGACAAACCCTCAAAATTCCCCTTAAGGGGTCTCTAAGACTCAAGCTTTGATCTAGCTATAGGGTAGAAACTGTCATGTGGATGTTGTTGCAAAATCCTTCTCCGCAAATTTGTACTTTTCACGATGTAGCCATAACCAAATGTATCTATCTACTTAGAACATCATAAAAAACATTATCCTTCCCTTTCACATTCTCTATCTCCATGTCATAATAACATAGCAACTCCATCAAATGCCACTAATGAGCATTCATATTAGATTGCATGAAGAGGTGACGCAAGCTCAAATGGTCATCCCGAGAATAAATATTCTACCCAAAAGGAAATTTCTCCATCAAACAAAAAGAATGCACAATTGTTGAGACCTCAAGGTCATGAGTTGGATAATTGAGCTCATGATCTTTGAGTTTGAGAGACTCAAATGAAACTACACATCCATTCTACATCAAAATACGACCTAATCCTACTAAGGAAGCATCCATACATAAATAAATACCTCGAGGATATGGCACAACTGAGAATTGATGCTGAAATAAGGCATACATTTAGTGTGTATCAAGGAATTCTCATATTCATCAGACCAAACTAACTTCTTCCCTTTCTGTTGAAGGGAAGTGACAGGGTGCATAATCTAAGAAAAGTCTTGAATAAATATCCTATACTAACCTACTAACCCCATGAAACCGCACACCTCGGTCATAGTGGTTGGTGTGTTCCAATCCAAATAGCTCTAATCTTGGAAGGATCGACCGAGATACCTTCTTTAAAAATGATGTGAACCAAGTACTACACCTATGACAAAAAGAATGCACACTTCTCCAGGTTTTCATAAAGATGTTTCTAACGAAGCCACTAGAGAACCTCACAAAGGTTCTCCTCATGCTCCTTAAGAGTGTGTGAGTAAATCAAAATGTCATCAATAAATATAAGCATGAAGTGATCTAAAACTATCCGTAATACCCCATTCATCAAACTCATAAATATTGTGGGGGAATGCGTCAGACCAAAAGGCACTATTGTGAACTCATAGTGGCCATATCTCATTTGAAAGGTTATCTTATGAATATCTTCATCTATGATCCTCATATTATGCTATCTAGACTTAATATATGTCCTTATTCTTTACAAAAATCATCGGTTAACACCAAGGGGATACATTACGATGGATTAGGCCTTTCTCAAGAAGGCCCTCTAGCTACAACTTGAGCTCACTGATCTCAGGGGTAGTCATCTTATATGGTACACGTGAGATAGGGTTTTCTCATGGAACTAAATCAATTTGAATGTGTAGCTCACATGGGGAGGTAACCGTGAAAACTCCCCTAGAGAAAAATATGAAAACTCCCTCAAGATATGATGATCATCAAGTGATAGCCCATTAGACTCATCCTCTAATTTTTCATTAACCGTGACAACATACAACTAGCAACATTTTCACGCACACCACTTAAGATGCATAACAAATATGGTGCAAATTGAGGTGGGTCTCCTAACTCCCACTATCAATGTCTCCACTCCCAAATTAACTTCATATAATATCATCTTACTATAACAATCAACTCTAGCCCTATGTGCAGATAACCAATCCATGCCCAAAATAATCCCATAGGAACCCAAAGGAAGGATACAAAGATCCAAGGTTGTGGAAAAAGGTCCTAGGTCAACTATACACTCCTTAACTAAGGAGTTGATTATGATATTTTCTCTAGAAACCATCTCCACATCCCAACTATGACTTTGCCTAACTGTCACTAGCCTACATCGCTCTACTACAAATGGAGAAATAAAATAATCTGAGGATCCTGAATCAAATAAAATAGAAATAGAAATTCCATCAATTCTACCTATAGTCTCAATCATCGCTCCCTAGTGGTCTACCTAGCAGCTTCTCAACCACTACATATATCATGTGGCACCTAGCCATATCACCTACTGTAGGATCTGAAATAGGTTTTGTACTCTTATTATAAGGGTTTTGTGGACACTCTCTCTAATGGTACCCTTGTACACCACACCCGGAGTAACTACCTACTTTCCTCCAATGAGAAGAGGCTATTCCAGGTGTACTCTAGGTAGGTATGAGCCATGGATCTTGATGATCCTCGCTATGGACTATTATGGTCACTATTACCGAGATCCTAGGTATTGAGCTCTAAATGATGCCTAAGTCTTGAATGTTCCCAGGAGGAGGCACCATAATACATCCCCTTTGATCATCAAATCTCTATGGAGGTCTAAATGGAGGATGAGTTTGCTCACGCTTAGGTGGCTATTGTGGTGGCCTAAATGAAGAATGTGCGTAGAACCATTTCTACCACAAGGAGGATGAGATGAACCCCCAACCTATTATCATGCATCTATTGGATATAGCTTTGCACTCTATCTCTTATTTGTTGTGTCTTCCCCTAGTCTCCTCCACAATATATGCCTTCTTTACATGACCTCTTCTAATGTCTCGCAGAAAATAAATGCGTACTTCCCCTCTAATTCTAGGTCCAGGCCCTTGATAAACCTGTGGCTCCTCACTTTCTCATCCTACATGTAATATACCTATTGAATAAAGTTAATAAAGTTACTCTCATACTCATCTATGGTCATGGAGGCCTATCATAAATCATGAAACTCATCGATCCTCGATTTAAGAACCTCCCCGGAAAAGTATCGAATCTTGAAATGCTCCTCAAAGAGCTCCCATGTAACTATCTTGGAATCCACATGGATCTTCTGCTCCTTGGTCCACCACCAAACCCCAACTTTGTCTCTTATAAGGTGGATGACAACATGATCCTTTGTGTTGCTGGTACATGGACATAGCTTGAAGCATCCGATCAAGCTAATTGACCATGCCTCTTTCTAAAATTTATCACTCTCCTGTAAAATGAGATGGATGGAGTTTCATAATCTCTCTAATGTGATCTGTCATTGTAGACTATCTACCTCTAGGTCTCTCAACATGATCATCACATTGCCTAGGGCTCCTAGATCTATCTCTCGTAATGTAGCAATTTCTCCATGACCTCTCTATGGTGAATCTCATCTAGCTGACTCCACGTGGGATTTCTCTACCCTATACTCATCACTATGTTGGGAAGGTGCATGAGTCTCTCACCGATGGCTCTTTTTCGTATCTGATTCGCTAGGTTGCCCTCCTAAAGATCCCCGCATATAAGCAGCATTAACATCCTGTAGAGTTTGCAGTGATCTCGAGGCACATGATGGTTACTTTTGCCTGATATGGGGGTGATAAGTATAGGTCCATGTGTAAGAACCCCTCATATGTTCCATTCCTCCTAGATAGACCAATGTGAGAGTTATTATATCATTCTAGGTTTTGTTTCAGCTTTTCTAGGTTTTCTTTATTTTAAAATAACATGAAAAGTTGTATGATCTTAGAATTGTAGGTTGTAGATCGGGTTAACTATTTGTGTTTATTAGTGTGACCAAGGGTCCAAGCATTGAACCGATGGCTTTGATACAAAGTGTTACATCCCCAAATTTTGACGTTCCAAAACCACATTAAACCTTAATGTCCATTGAATCATTTACTAAAACATACTAGGAGAGTTACATAATTAACTTAACATACTAGGGTACTAAGTGGCCCCATTCACCCATTTTCACATACATTTAAATTATTTAAAATCCCATAATATATATTCTCACCTAACAATTGTAGGGTTGATTCCTAACCCTTGGATTAAATCAATTGTGGCCACTAGATCCTAGAGTTCCAAACTAACCCTAACCATCCTTATGAAATTTCATTTAACCTTTTTCCCTTGCCCTAGCCTCCTCATTTGGTCTCTTTTCTTTTCTTTGATTTGTAGGTTGGAGGAGTGGAAGCCATGAAAGCAAGGAGTGAAACCATGGAGGGATTCATTTGGATCTAGCTTAGTTTAGTTTATTCATGGATTTGTTATTGTAATGTCTTCTATTTGTTGATTGTAGAGATTCCACCCTAATATAGAGTAGTTATTTAGTTATTTCTATTTTTGAGTTCTTTATTTGGGAAAAACACCATTACCATTGAATCTATGAGATTTAATACATTTAAATTCCCATTCAAGGATTGACATGCTTAAAAAATGAGTTTTTTCCCTTATGGTTTGTTGGTGGTTTCCTTTTTTGTTTTATAGGCTCATATTTTAATTAAATCAAGTTCAAATTTTCACAGTTATAGATTTTACTTTTCTTCCAAAATTGATGAAACTTCCGCCCTAGGATGGCCGAGATAGTCATGTGACCGCCACCCTTCCTGGGTGATGATTCGAAACCGATTTCCTTCCTAGGTGGTAGTTCGAGACCGTTGCTCGAACATGCCAGCCTAGAGACCACCCCTCTACACACAACAACGGTCATGTTCTTCGAAATAGAACTATAGTTTCATCAATTTTTCCAAAAAAACAAATTATGAGTGTGGTTTATAGTTTAACCTTAGCTTAAATTTATATGCCTATAGTCACTAGTTGAGAGGTTAAAAACATTTATTCATTCCATGACTTAAATCACTAAGTACATAGATTTTCTATTTCAATAGTATATAAGAAAACAACTACAAGAATACCTTTCCAATATAATTTAGTGAATTCTTCCATTTTAATGAAAACCATTTATTTAAAGAAAGAAAAAGAAACTATATTACATTTCAGATTTGTTAAGTATACATTCTCAATGATTTACACCATTCATGTTCTCCTTAATTCTTACAATAATGCAAACTCCTACACTTAAAAATGAAATTTCTTTTATTTTTTTCTTTCATGAGCATAGCTCATTTTCTTACAATACAAATTTTTTTCTTTCCAACAATACATTACAACTTGATAAATAAAATATACAATACAACCTTCTTTAAAATGCAAGATTACTAACCTTCCACCTTAAGTGGGAATGACATGAAAAGTTTTTACAATAAAGGATTTCCTTTTTTGACTTCAAAAAATGCTCAAGTCCCAAATATTAAACTATAGCTCAAAAATTTTCTTCACTTCAAGCACAACAACAAATAAGGTGGGGTAGGCAATGCTCTCTGCTAATCAATAATCCAATGAGGAGAAAAACTATTGTCCTCATTTTTCCCCAAGCACCAACAAAAGTGCAATAAGAAGTGGATATAACTCATGGGAACCGTAGTGCCCACTTCCCTTGAAACTTTTATTTATTGATTTTGATATTGTCGATTATACTTATCGATATTATTGTAGCTTTTGATTTAGCATGATGTTAGATGTTAGAGATATTGGACTTTTGTTGACTTCGATTCATATATGATGCGTGTGGATTATTAGAGACATTTTATATTGATGTTTATATGTTTTTGACATGGATATATATATATATATATATATATATATATATATGTTTCAGACATGTGATATTTCGTCATATTGAGTAGACCTAGACAATTGAACTAATCTTATGATCATATGGATATTGATGAAATGTAAAATCGAGATGTTGTTAGAAATTGTAAATGATATTGTTACTTTCTTAGATGATGTTTTGATTCATATATAGATAATTGTGGAGTTATATTGTATATTTATTTTGGATGTTTTGATGCCTACAAGACCAAAGGAGTTATGTGTTTTGTAGAAGAACATGTCACAACAAACATCAGGGGGATTAGAGACCAACCACATTAGAATGCTAGATGAATTCAACAAGGGTCACCATGGAAACATGCATTTTGTTATGTCTGCGTGTTTGAATTTTGGTTAGAGGGGGGGGGGTATCACCTCTAATTGTGACCAAGGGGTCATGTGTTATTCTTTCATTTAGTTTCCTTTATTTTAATTTTAGTATGTGAATTATAGTGATGTATTCCCTTTTGTTAGTCACTTGATTTATATCTAGAATAGTAAATTAATTAGTTTACTAAATTAATTAAGAATGGGTCAAAAGAATTCATTTATTATAATTTATGGCTCTTGTATTATGTGTTGTAATTTTAGTGTTTGTGACCTTCAGTGTTGTACACTCTACCCCTTCATTGAAATTCGAATTTGGCATTAACGGCCAATTTTGGAGGCTTGGGGACAAGTTAAACTTTTCCCACACCTCTTAAATTGATATACCAACCTGACCTATGGGTTGGGGGATCAAAAATATACCCCATTATGTGTTTTGGGATGCCAAAAATGTAAAATATTATTGGTCTTTCCTTCTTGAAATTGAAGTTTGTCCTTAGGGGGTGTGGGCTTGGATTGTGTGTGTAACTAACTTTTCATTCCTCTCACCCATAAATTTATGGTGCATTGGGGTTGAGGTTTGACTCGGGAGGTAGAGTTGAGGATGAGTGATGTGGCTTCCTACATGGAGCCACTCACCCTCCTATCTCCCTTTTCTATTTATTCAAGTTATTTTGCTTGTTTGGGGGTTACTTCATTTCTTTGTGCTCTTCAATTTTTGGAGTTAGAATATTTTGGAGTGCTTGTGGATTTTTGGGATCTTCTTGGTGATTGTTTGGGCTTGAAGAAGCTTAGTGTGGGACTCTTGGATCAAGATCTACCATGGAAATGTAGGAGTTATACTCTTGTAAAATAATTTTCTTTTAAATTGTGTATATGTGCATGTTTTTGGTTGTTTTGGTATGCTTTTTGGGTTCTTGTGTAGATTGCTTAGTTGTGGTGTAGGATGGGACTATGGATAACTTACATGTGAGGAGGAATAATATCTCATTTAATGTTATGGATGGATTTGGGATGGGTTCCCACCTTGGAAAATAAATTTCTTGTATTTCTTACTTCTTATTTTTATGACGGGCATAAGAGATTTGTAGGGAGGAATAAGAGAATGTGGGAGAAATAAGAGGTACTTGAGGGAGGAATAAGAGTGTGTAGGGTTTTGAGATGTTCATTGAGGGTTTGTAGGTGGGTACCCATTTCCCATTTGGAGGAATATGTGACCTCCCCATAGATTGTAATCCTTTGGCTTTTGTATGATTGAAGGCTTATGTATTTTGTTGCTTTCCTCCTTGTGATTGTAGTTGTATTGTTTGAATCATGGTATGGTTGTAGAATATAGTTTTGTGTTGTGGAATCTTGTTTTCTTGCCATGATTTGAATCTATTTTTCATTGTTATGTGGTTGGGGCTCGGGCCAATGAGGAGGATGAATTCTCCTCCTCATTGGAATTCTTGGTTGGGTGAAGAGTATTGCCTTTCTCCCCTTTTTTGGTTGTGATAAAATAAAGCATGATGGATCTCTCTAGTTGGTGATGTGAATATTGGAGCTTTTTTTGGAGTCCTTAATAAATCCCTTCTTTTGAGAAGCCTTATTGTTGTTCACACTTAGGGTGGAGGAACTTGTAACCTTGTATTTCTTTTTAGCTTACATTCTTATATTATTTCCCACTTTAAGTGGAAGACATTGTAATAATCTTGTGAAGAAAAGTTACATTCATTACTTAATATGATAATTGTATTGTATATTGAAAAAGAGAAAGAAAGATATGTGTTGTAAAGCTAGTCTTGTGAAATAGAAAAGAAAGTTTATTATCTTTATTTGAAATTTTAGCATTGTGAAGAGAAAAGAAAGAAACTAGAAATTGTAAAATTGAGTATGGTGTATGCTTGGAAAACTTGAATGTAGAACCAAGTTGTTAGTAGTTGTTTGAACTAATAGGTTGTAGTGGAAATGGAAAGAGGCAACAAATTTGAAGTATATTGTTATGTTGGAATGTGGCATTTTGTAGTAAGGAGAAAGTAGCCTAGTTTGTTCATTTACTTACATTGTTGAAAGAGAGTAAAACTATGTATATTTAAGATGGAAATAAATTAAATTGTAATTGTCATTTACATGTTCAACAAAATAGTTAAATTCCTAAATCTAGTGGAGAAAAGAAATTACCCATTTGCAACTTAGGATTTAGCCTCTTAGAATGTGTACATTATTATTAAGTCATTGTAAAAATACTTATAAAAGCATGTCAGCCAATATTATAACAAGTGAAATTTGTCTTGTCATTTAATACCCTTATTAAAATTCTAAAGAAATAAGGAAAACAAAAAAAATGGGAATAGAATTTTAAGTGTAATACTTTTAGACTTGTTAATGCCATCAAGAACATAACTATTATTACTTATTGAAATATTACTACTATTCAAAAGATTATTATTATAAAAATAATAATATTAATATTAGTATTATAAAATAAAATAATAGCGATATACTTATTATATATATTAAAAGTTATATATATACATATATATATATATAAAGTATTAAAAAAGTAATAGGTAATTTATATTCAAAAAGTAGTATGTAATAGGTAACCAAAAGATTTGATTGAAGTTTTAAGTCATATATGGTTGCGGCATGTGAATTTTAGCGTACGTGTTGGTGGGAGCCTCCCCTAACCCCAAAATATTGTTTTCTAACCAACCTAAATCTAAACCGCCCACCCCCATACACCACTAAATGCAATATAAAAGCCTTCCTATGGGTATTATACCCCTGCGCATTGCTTGTTTGAGAGAGACTGTATTTATTTAAACCACAACCAAACCTCACATACACACACACACATTCCAAGAGGCATTATTTTTTATTATGATTTGCAAATGTTTTAAATCATTGTATTAATAGTGATTCTAATTTTTTTAAATCTCTATCAAAATTTTAAATATGTGTGTGTGTGTGTGTGTGTGTGTGTGTGTATTGGTATATATGTATATATATATACATATATACTAATACACATACATACATATATATATATATATACATATATATATATATATATAATAATATATATATATATTATAAACCCAAATGAAATCACTTATCAAATATAACTATTTAATCAAGATACGCAAAACCCACAAACCCATATGGGAAAATCCTTGGAAAAATGAGCTAAATAAAATATATGAATAAATCTAAAACCATATTGAGGGTATACAAAAATAAGAAAATAAATGAATCAAGTAGGTGTTATCACCGAATCACAACACCCCCATAGGGGTGCATATACTTGAACTCACGGTATGATTGGATAACATGGGTACTATCTCCAATTGTGGGACTTGCTACTGAGATAGACCTCCGAGAAAGTCACTTCTTGCTCCTAAACTACTGCCAAATCTACTCTAATGCAGGGATAAGCTAACTGTTCTAATCTAAATTTTCAAGGGACCAGGGGAAAGAGAATGCATAAAATGAAAGCCTACACTAAAGTGGTGATACACCAGAAAAGGAGGATGTGAGAGTAGTCTCCAAATGTGTGAAATACGAGAGGCAAAGTGCACACTAGAAGAGGTGATGACAGTTCTCCATAATCTAGCAAAATGCATTCAAAGCAATATTCCAAGCACACAATGATAATGAATTCCTGCAAAGAACATAATAATAGACACAATATTCTTGTAGAAAGATAAAAGGGGCAAGAATAATGCAAGAAAACACAGCACACAAGATACATCCACAAACTTGTATTTTATTGCTTCTGGTATGCAGATTCATATATTACAAGATAAGGGCCTGGATCACCATGCAAGGAGTCCACTACAAGGGCCTACAACACATATGGCTTCACAAAGCAATTTTGGCGAGCTTTTCACCCAAAAACTCTCTCTTTTACAATGAGCCCAACACTCCAATTTATAGAAAATGAGAAGGAAAAGAGAAGGAAAATGGGAATCCCAAATCTGTCCTTCAACCACCTATAAGAGGCATTAAATTGAGTGAAATGGTTATACATTACTTGAAAAAGTCTCCCCATATTGTCCCATGTGCTGCAGAAGAAAACAATGATGACCATGCCTCTTAATTGCACTCCGGGCTACCAAATAAAACAACATTTCCATGAACCCGGCCACGTTTTCTTAAAAATCTCAATCAATATCTAATCAAATCTCGAATTTCTTGATTTCTGTGCATCGGGCTCAGAACCAAGATTCCAATTTACCAATTTTGTGTGATTTCGTTGAGAAATGCAAAAGTTATGGCCTTCTCGAGTGCGGGAAGCTATTTTGGAGTAAGCAGGTGTTTTTCTGTCATTTGACGGGAATGAGCATTGACTGACTGGAGAAAACACTTTTCCTTAATTTAAATATATCTACCCTTATTAAAAATAAGAAATCCAGTTTTTGTGGCGTAGAGGACATCGTGCTCGTTCTGCAAGTCCAATTTTGTGAAAATCGGAGCTCGGAGTCAAAAGTTATGGCCGTTTGAAGTTCCACGGACCAAACGTTGACTTTTCTTCTCTGCCTTCGGCCGCTTCAGCTTTTCGCATCCCACGCGTCCCTTTGTCCCATTTGGCCCAGGCTGAAGTTCCCTGTTTCGGCCGAACCGGCTGGTTCGCGTACTCATGCGCCCGGATGTCCCATTTGCTTTTGGACCGTTCGAGACAAATTTTCCCGATCGCCTTAAGTGGCCGGGTCGCGTGCACTTTTGTCCCATGCGTCCCAAACTATTTTAGGCTGCCTTGACTCATTTCGCCCCAATTCGGCGGTTCGCGTACTTTTGTCCCGCAAGCGTCCCAAACTGTTTCAGGCTGCCTTGACTCATTTCACCTGGTTCGGCCGGTTCGCATACTTTTGTCCCAACTGTCCCGACTATTGCAAGGACTAGGACTTAGCCATTTTTATGATTTTTCTGGCCCGAGCTTGTTTTTCAAATTTTTCCACATTTTCTCGTAACTTGTTCCCTTCTTCTATAGAAGGGAGTTAGAAAAAACCCAGGGACCCATTTGAAACATGACTTTTTGCCTGGACTCAATATAATTGCTTGGGACTAAAGAATTTGATGCATGTTATCAAAATTACCTTGAGGGGTGAATTTTGGATAAAACTGAGTAAACTATCCAAAATCTTGAGATGGCCTCCAATGGCTTCCCTTCCTCCTACAACAACCTGCAAAACAAAAGTGAAATAATAAGTCCAAAGAAGAGAGAAAGAAGACTTCATAAGCATTCTTTAGGGTTAGATTGCCTTTTTCCTCATCAAGGACCTTAATTGAATCCATCCAAGGGATGAGATTCATCCCTACAAAAATTAGTTGGGAATGGTTGAGTGGAAATTACCTTTTAATTTAAATGTTTTAATTTTCAAAATATGGGTTGAATTTTAAGGGGTCACTTTTAGGGTAAGGAATATGTTTATTAATTCTAACCCCATGTCAAATGGGGACCTTATTATGTGTTTAAACTGTAGAACTTAAATAACCCTTGTATTTAATTACATTGGCCACGTTTACCTTTGACACCCCATGGGGAAATATTCAACTATAGTAGGAATTAATTTGTTATTTAAGTAACACTTATGAAGATTAAATATGCTTATTCAAATAAATGTATTAAAGTATAATGTAGATTTCAAACATTGTGTTATCATGGGAAATTATTTATTAATTGCCTTAGAAAAATTAATGTAGCATCTGTCATTTTCGAAAACTTTTTGTGGGCACATTTTTCAAAAAAAAATATTCCATAATTTTTTCTAGCTAACCCTAGGTTATTCTTGGGTCTCATGTGGGTGTTTTAGCGGGCGTTACACTTGGTATCACCGTTGTAGGTTCAAAGCTTATACCCTTGGGCATACAGGGAAAATGTGATACATGAACATTGAACATAGTACAATATGAAACCTAGAAAATAACTTGTCTCGAAAATTGTATATTTTAGTAAACATAGAATACTTGAATAAAACCTACGGTGATCAACTAACTCTCACCTTGGTCTATGCGGAGATGCGAGATAAGACTAGGGGTCCTTTCGCATAGACCTAGACTTACCACCTCTAGAGAAGGTTGCAGAGTAGCCATTTTACCCCATTTTACAGAGGCGCTTCAGGACATCAATGTCGCATTTATACGCAGAGGGTCCTTAGGAGGAAGATCAGCAAGACATGATAGGGAGCCATATATTTAGCATCGTGCATCTCCTCGACATAGTGAGGAGTTTAGGGAAGAGAACTCCCATATGGAGTCGTGAGAGAAAAGTCACCACACGGAAATATGGAGATAAAAATTCAAGACACGGGGATAGGTCTCGAGCCCTAGAACTAGAGATGAGCATAGAAAGAGGCCCGGGGTCACAAGTTGATAGTTGTAGACCATATCGGAGAGATCCTAAAGCTATGAACATCTCACTATTCTAGAGATACGAGGTAGATTTCTGGCGGAGGTCTAGTTGGTGAGCTTAGACATGTGCTTCAAGCTCTTCCTTGTACTAGCAACACAAACGCTTGTGTTGTAATCCATATTTTGAGGGATGGAGTAGGTGTTTGGTGGAGGACCAAGGAGCGGAAGATCCACATTGATTTAGAAATGGTTTCTTGGGAGCTGCTTGAGGAGCAGCTTAGGAGAAGGTACTTATCTCGAGGGTTTATTCAAGAAATGGATAGACAGTTCCACAATCTCTGTTTGGCATCTATGACTATATCTAAGTATGAGAGTCAATTTTGGACCTTTTTACTATGTTGACTATATACATAATGAGCAAGTACAGATTAATAGGTTCATCAGGGGCCTAAATTTGAATTTGGGTGGTGCGATGCGTATTCACTACCCACAGGACCTTAATAGAGGCCATGGAAAAGGCCTATATTGCTTTGAGGAGACACAAGGAAGGATGCAACGAGGCCGGGGACAATTTTCGAGCCACATCCAACAAATGCATGATAGGAGATCAAGGGGCTCGGCTCCTCCTACTCGTGGTGGCAAGGGTTCAATCTGATCTTCTTCAGGTGACCACATGCCACCTCGGTAGTAGTAGTAGTAGACTCGTCTACCATTGGACCTACTCGGAAGTTTGACACACAGAGAAGATAGAGTGTGGGGCTTCCTCCTAAGGGTCCCATTAGGACACGGGGGTTCACCGAGAGCTCGTTCGGTAAGAGCTCACTAGCATAGACCTTCGCATTCCATAGCTCGATCATCATCGGATCGACATCATAAACCTCTAGAGTACTGGCTAGAGTTGAATCTCATTGGAGAGGACCAAGAAGTTATTATGGTTGTGGCATTTTTGGACATCATTAGAGAGTGTTCCCATAGAATCCTAACAACAAGGGTAAGAAACACATTTTCGAGCGTAATGTTAGTGACATGGGGTGCAACCATTACATATATGTAGCATTCGCGAACCACCAGGCTGAGCACCAGAGTACCATCATAGAGATGACATGTAGCATTCGTGGTATTATTACCTCCATTTTGTTTTATTTTGGTTCATCATATTATTTTATTACATCATCCTTAGTAGAGAATTCTAGGATGGTGGTAGTTAGGCAGGGTCTTAGTTGGGATGTTGAAATGGCTTCTGGAGCAAAAATTTCTCTAGAATCCTTAGTTAAGGAGTGTGTAGTGGATTTGGGACACATCATGACTACCTTGGATAGTCACATCCTTCCTCTGGGTTCTTATGGAGTCATCTTGGGCATGGATGGGTTGTCACACACGAGAGCCAATGTGGACTATTACCATAAGACTATATCATGTACATGTGATCTAGGAGTTGAGTCGGTGATAACTTGGGGTTATGAGGCTTATTTCTATTCACACCATCTCCTCTATGCAACTTAAATGGTGTGCGCGATGAGGTTATCAGATGTATGTTGTTACGGTTAGTGACAGGTCGAAGCATGAGTCTAGTGGGCCATTCCTTGATGATCATCCCATCTTGAGAGAGTTTTATGATTTTTTTCTAGGTGAGCTAGTGTGCTTACCTCCCCCACATGAGATAGATTTTCACATAGATTTGGTTACGATGCAGAGCCTATCTCACAAGCACCTTGTCGAAAGACTACTCCCGAGCTATGTGAGCTCAAGTTTTAGCTTTAGGGCCTTCGGAGAAAGGCCCGATCCATCCTAGTGTATCCATTTTAGTGTACTGTTATTTTTGTAAATAAGAAGGATGGATCTCTGTGGTTTTGTATTGATTACCACTAGTGAACAAAAATGATAAAAAAAATTTACCCCCTTCCACGCATTGATGATTCATTTGATCAGATGAAGGGGGCCATAGTTTTCTCCAAGGTAGATCTTAAGTCGGGATATCATCAGGTGAGGATCATGGAGGCATATGTTCATAAGACCACCTTTACATAGAGATATGGCCGCTATGAGATCACGGTAGTGCCTTTTGGTTTGACAAATACCCCATGCAGTGTTCATGAGCTTGATGAATGGGGTGTTCGGGACCTTTTTGGATCGCTTCATCCTCATTTTCCTTAACATAATTCGATTTACTCACGTACGCTTGAGGAATATTAAGAGCCCCTTCATGAGGTTCTTCGGTGTCTCCATGAGTAGCATCTCTACAGGAACCTAGAGAAGTGTGCATTCTTTCGAGATGAAGGTTCGAGTATTTAGGCCACATCATTTCTAGGGAAGGTATCACAGTCGATCCTTCCAAGATTCAAACTATTATGGATTGGCCAGCACCCACTAATGTGACTAAGGTGCACAGACTTCATGGACTTGGTAGGATATTACGAAGATTTGATCACAATTTGTCTCGGGTTATGCACCTATCACTTCCCTTGGTAAAAAGGGAAGAGGTTTGTATGGTTAGAAACATGTGAGAAGGCCTTTAGGATGCTAAAGTAATTCTGACATCACTTATTCTTGTAGTGCCACATCCTCGGGTGAGTTCTTCATTTGTACAGATGCTTATTTAGTAGGACTTGGAGGTGTGTTGATGTGGAAGGGAAGGGTAGTTGTTTTCGAGTCTCGCAAACTCAAAGATTATGAGATCCATTATTCAAATCGTGATCTTGAGCTTACGGTAGTTGTACACACCTTGGTTCATGGAGACACTTCCTTCTGGTCGAGATTCACACTCGGGAATAATCACATGAGTCTTCACCACCTCTTCATGCAAACCAATCTTAACGCTCGTCGGCGGTGTTCGATGCGGTTGCTTTGTGAGTATGACATAGAGATAGAGCATGTGGAGGAAGGAGAAAGTGGATGCATATGCTCTTAGTACACAGAGACATGTGGTTATGGCCACTTTAGTAGGCACATATTTGCGGAGCAATATTTTACAATAGCTTCCTCACGACAACTTCTACCTTGTAGCCAGAGTAGAGATTGAGTCTCAGAGACCCCTCAGGGGGAAGTTTTATGGATTTTCATTGGAGGAATATGGCCTTCTCACGACATATATTTTATATAAATGTTCCTAGAGATGGAGGCTTGAGACAAGAAATTTTGACAGAGGCTCATCATGCACCCTATTCAACGCATCCTAGGGTGAAGAAGATGCATGCCACCTTGAGACAGTTGTACCATTGGAGGGGACTTTGGAGAGACGTGGCTCAGTTTGTGTCACACTATTTAGAGTGTCAGAAGGTGAAGGCCGAGCATCAACATTCATTTTACTTCTCTTTCCTCATGCTATACGGAGTGGAAGTGGGACACCATTTCCATGGACTTCATTATTGGGCTACTGACGTCAAGATACCACCATGACACCATCATGGTCATGGTGGATAAATTGATGAAAGTGGCTCATTTTTCTCTAGTGAAGACCACCTACATAACTAGTGTAGTGGCACGGGTATATCTAGATGAGATTGTTAGGTAACATGGGATTCTACTAAAGATAATTTGAGCTTGTGATCCTTTGTACACTTCTCACTTTTGGACTATGATACGCAAACATGCTCTCGGGGAGAAGATCAATTTCAGTATATCATATCACCCTAAGACAAATGGAAAAACTAAGAAGTTGAATTAGATTTTGGAGGAAATGCTTAGGATGTACGTCATGGATCACAAGTCGAGATGGGAGGAGTATTTGTACTTGGTGGAGTTTTCCTATAATAATAGTTTTCAGAGTTCGATAGGCATGGCTACTTTTCAGGAACTTTATGGCAGAGAGTGCAGGACACCTCTTAGTTGGGACAAGTTAGAGGATAGGGTTTCTCTTGGGCCAACATTACTACAGGACATGGAGCAGAAGGTTGTTATGATTAGGCATAGGTTACAGAGGCACAAGATAGGTAGAAGAAGTATGTAGATCAACATAGGACATATCATAGTTATGAGGTGGGCACGAAGGTGTTTCTTCATGTCAAACCACATAAGATCCCTATCCATTACGGAAAGGTTATAAGCTTGCTCCTATATTTTTGGGTCCCTTTGAGATCTTGGAGTGTATCGGTCCTTTGGCTTATCGTCTAAATCAGCAGTGTCACCGATCTTGTCTCACATCCACAATGTGTTTCCTATTTTTGTACTTATGAGATATATTGTAGACCCTTTTCATGTACTAGATTAGACCTCCTTGCAAGTGTAGGATCAGGGGAAGGTGATGGTGGAGGACATCCACATTTTAGAGTGTAGGACCCTAGGCCTTCGAGGTAAAGAGATTGACCAGGTTTGAGTCTAGTGGGACATATATGATGAGACTGCGGCTACATGGGAGGATGCTACATTGCTATGAGTTCAATTTCCACACTTGTTCCAGTGACTTCCATGAGGAATTTGAGTCTAAGGGGAAGCGGATGTAGCACCCACTTCCCTTTGACACCTTTTGTTATTGATTTCGATATTGTCGACTATACTTATGGATATTATTGTAGCTTTTGATTTAGCATGATGTTAGATGTTAGATATACTTGACTATTGTTGATTTCGACTCATATATGATGTGTGTGGATTATTAAAGACATTTTATATTGATATTAATATGTTGTTGACATGGTTATATATGTGTTTGTGTGTGTGTATGTTTTGGAGATGTGATATTTCGTCACATTAAGTAGACCTAGACAATTGAACTAATCTTATGATCATGTGGATATTGATGAAATGTAAAATTGAGATGTTGTTAGAAATTGTAAATGATATCGTTACTTTCCTGGATGATGTTTTGATTCATATATAGATGATTGTGGAGTTATATTGTATATTTATTTTAGGCGTTTTGATGTGGCCACTAGGTCGAATAAGGTCTTGTGTGTTTTCAAGTAAACATGTCACAAAAAATATTAAGGGGATTAGATACCAACCACATTAGAATGCTAGATGAATTCAACAAGGGTCACCATGGGAACATGTATTTTGTTATGTGTGTGTGTTTGAATTGTTGTTAGAGGGTTCCCATGGGAGAATCACTTCAATTGTGACCAAGGGTTTATGTGTTATTATTTCATTTAGTTACCTTTATTTTAATTTTAGTATGTGAATTATAGCGATGCATAACCCTTTTGTTAGTCACTTGATTTACGTCTAGATTAGTAAATTATTTAGTTTACTAAATTAATTAAGAATGAGTCAAAAGAGTTCATTTATTAGATTTGATGGCTCTTAGATTATGTCTTGTAGGTTGTGTGCTTGTTACCTTGAGTGTTATACACTTCACCCCTTCATGAAAATTCTAATTTGGCCTTAAAGGCCGATTTTGGAGAGCTTGTGGGACAAGTTAAAAATTTTGTACACCTCTTAAATTGCTATACCAACCATACATATAGGTTCGTGGGTCAAAAATATACCCCATCGTGTGTTTTCGGATGACAAAAAGGTAAAATATTATTGCACATTCCTTTTCAAAATTAAATTTTTCCCTTAGGGGTGTGGGCTTGCACTATGTGTGTAAGTAACTTGTCATTCCTCTCACATACCAATTTATGGTGAATTGGGGTTGAGGTTTGACTTGGGGGTGGAGTTGAGGATGAGTGATGTCGCATCCTACATGGAGCCACATCACCCTTCTCTCTCCCTTTTCTATTTATTCAATTTCTTTTGCTTGTTTGGGGTTACTTCATTTCGTTTGTGCTCTCGCATTTTTTGGAGTTAGAAGATTTTGGAGTGCTTGTGGATTTTTGGAGCTTCTTGGTGATTTTTGTGCTTAAATAAACTTAGTATGGGACTCTTGGCTAAATCTCTACCATGGAAAGGTAGGCATTAAACTCTTCTAAAATAATTTTCTTTTAAATTGTGTATATGTGCATGTTTTTGGTTGTTTTGGTATGATTGTTGGGTGCTTGTGTAGATTGTTTAAGTGTGGTGTAGGAGGGGACTATGGGGATCTTACATGTGGGGAGGCATAAGAGCTCATTTCATGTTTTGGAGGGAGTTGGGGTGGGTGCCCCACCTTGGACAAGAAATTGCTTGCATTTCTTGCTTGGTCTAGTTTATGAGGGATCCATAAGAGATTTGTAAGGAAGAATAAGAGAATGTGGGAGGAATAAAATATACTTGAGGAGCCATAAGATTGTGTAGGGTTTGAGATGTTTATTACAGGGGTTTGTAGGTGGGCACCCTTTTCCCATTGGGAGGCATAAGTGACCAGCCCATAGATCTTACTCCTTTGGCTTTTACATGATTGAAGCCTTGTGTATTTTGTTGCTTTCCTCCTTGTGATTGTAGTTGTATTGTTTGGATTTATGTACAGTTGTAGAATCTTGATTTTTGATGTCAAAGCTTCTTTCATTGCCATGAGTTGAATCCATTTTTCATTATTATGTGGTTGGGGCTCGGGGGCCAATGAGGAGGATTGATTCTCCTCCTCATTTGAATTCCTTGTTGGGTGGAGAGTGTTGCCTCTCCCCACTTTTTGTTGTAATTAAATGAAGCATGGTGGATCTCTCTTTATGGTTATGTGAATCTTGGATATATTTTTGAGTCCTTAAGAAACCCCGTCTTGTGAGAAGGCTTATTATTGTTCACACTTAGGGTGGTGGAACTTGTGACCTTGTATTTCTTTTATCTTACATTCTTGTATTATTTCCCACTTTAAGTAGAGGACATTGTAATAATGTTGTAAAGAAAAGTTTCATTCAATTATTAGATATGATAGTTGTATTGTATATTGAAAAAGAAAGAGAAAGATATGTCTTGAAAATATAGTCTTGTGAAATAGAAAAGAAAGTCTATTATCTTTATTTGAAAGTTTAGCATTGTGAAGAGAAAAGAAAGAGAATATAAATTGTAAAATAAAGTATGGTGTATGCTTGGAAAACTTGAATCTAGAACCAAGTTGTTAGTAGTTGTTTGAACTAATAGGTTGTAGTGGAAATGGAAATAGGTGACCAATTCGAAGTATATTGTTATGTTGGAATGTGGCATTTTGTAGTAAGGAGAAAGTAACCTAGTTTGTTCATTTACTTACAATGTTGAAAGAGAGTAAAACTACGTATATTTAGGATGGAAATAAATTAAATTTTAATTGTCATTATAAGTTCAAAAAAATAGTTAAATTCCTAAATCTAGTGGAGAAAGAGTTACCCATTTGAAACTTTGGCTTTAGCCTCTTGGAATGTGTAAATTTATTATTGAGTCATTGTAAAATTGCTTATAAATCCATGTAAGCAAATATTATAACAAGTGAAATATGTCTTACCATATAATACAATTTATCCAAAATTCACCCACAGAGGTAAATTTTGATAACATGCATCAAATTTTTGAGTCCTGAGCAAGAAAAATTGATTCAAGGCCCAAAATCATGTTTTGGGGCCCCCTTGGCTTCTCTCTAGCTTCCCATCAAAGGAAAAATCCAAGAAGTTAGGAAAAAATAAAAAATGAAGTCACAGGCTTGTTTTAAAGCATTGCGGGTCTAAAGGCTGTGGGTTGTACCAGTGTGGATCATACTAAGGTTCATCATACCAAGTTTGTGGCCAAAATACAAAGGAATCAGCAAAGTTGGAACTTTTTGTCTAGGCGGTCCGCGGGACAGTTGGGACGTTGGGACGCCTTGAAGACGAAATGGCTGCAGAGCGGTGAAAATCGAGTAAAAGCATAAACTTTTGATCCACGTGGTTTGGGAAAGCCAGGAAAAAAGTACATTTGGGATGTGAATCAGCCAATTTTCCGTGAGCTTGAGTCTATTACGGGTGGTGTGGAGATTTTGGTTCGGAGACAACCGGGATAAAAATACGTGCGGGATGCACGGACACGAAAAAAGATAAAAAGGCTACAAAAGGAGCCAAGGAAACCCGAATTGACTCATGCGAGAAGAATGTATGCAGGACAGCCGGGACACGCAGACCCAATTTTTCTATAATACACCGTAATTCAAAGGAAAAGTTAATGTTTGACTCAGAGAAACTTCTAACGGCCATAACTTTTGACTCCAAGCTCCGATTTTCACAAAATTGGACTTTCGGAATGAGCACAATGTCCTCTACATCACAAAAATATATTTATTAATTTTAATGAAGGTATATATATTTAAATAAAAGAAACATAATCAGCTCCAGTCAGTTAATGTTCATTCCCGTCAAATGACAGAAAACACCTGCCAGACCCAAAATAGCTTCTCACACTCAAAATGCCATAACTTTTGTATTTCTCAACGAAATCACACAAAATTAGTACCATTGGAATTTTGGCTCAGATTCTCGGTGGGGTATTCTCTTTGCTTTCAGAAGCTTGTCTCATGTCAGCATTCTTGGAGCATTCTCCAATTTCCATTCCCGCACTAGGATAACCCAAACCTGCAAAAAGCGAGGGCGATCCTCGACCTGTATTGGGTTAATAATACCTTGGCCATTTTTACCAAGGCATCTTCCATAAAATCCGATTTTATATAGTAACTTGGATCCAATGCCTCTAGTATGCTTTTCAAACAAACCAAAGACTTCATTACCTAAATCCAAAACCGAATGGGAGGAAGAAGAAGATTCCCGTGGTGAACAAATTATAGTGCAATCATCTTCCATGGCCTCTGCATCTAAAGTTGAAGGTATTTCCTTCCTCTGATCACCACATTGCAACCTTGCCAAGAGCTCATCCTTGGTTTGCAATTCTGATTTCAAATGAGCATTCTCCTCTTCCAGGAGTAATACATTGATCGCAGGAGAGAATTCTCTTCCTGGATTTGGTGATTATAAGCTTCAATCTCATCGAGCTTCACCTGTTTAGACATCTTTCCCATAGTGCACTTGTACCCTGTTCACACAAATTGAACTAACTGCACCAACTTGAAGCAATCACTCTGTTAATCAGATTTACCAGCTCTGATACCAAACATGATCCAAAAATAATCAGATTATTACTACACGATCTCGGACTGTCATCACCAATCCAACACTATGATAATTATTCACGGGAACTCCTCGTCTATGATTATTTACTAATGCAAAAACTTTAGTTTGGTGGATGTAATTTGGAAACAAAACAACAACATAACACAAGAATACCATCGACTATGATAAGACGGAATGATGAAAATCTGAAATATCAAAATAAATTATAATATTAACATGAAAGCTATTCAATCTCACCCATGAGGTACTTCAAGTGTTATTGACTTCACTTGCCTTTCACCAAGATTATGGGAGAAACTTACAATTACACCTCTTAATGGCTTCTTTAACACACCTTTAAGGCGATGGCTTCCTTCGCACACTTCCTACAATATTTCTCACTACTTCCTTCTATGCTAAATGAGGGGGGTGGCCTCTCTATTTATAGAACTTCCAGGCTTATCCATCTTATCTCTAAGATAGGATAAGAAATCCACTCTGACGAATCATATTCCATACCTTAACTCTTATCTGTACATGTAAGCTTATACTGTTAGATAAGATAAATGTTATCATTTTACATGGGTTCCACATTTTTAGACTATTTACAAATAAAATACACAAAATATTTATGACCTCACTCCTTGTTTTTATTACCAATATAATATTTCTAATTCCTAATCATGTAGACCCTACTTCTCTAATTACCCAAACTTTGACATTTTAACATTACCGGACCACTTCGACGAATATTTACTTTTTACAACATTCCTATTATACTTTGGTACTTACCGTACTCCACATTATTGGCGGCACCGTACTGGCGGTGCCGTTATCTTCTATCGGACGCTACTACTAATTATACTTAACAACATCCTATTCCTAATACATACATTAATGAAATAGAAATTACGGAGGAAAATTTTAGTGTCGACATCTTCCCCTTCCTAACTTCTACTCCGTCATGGAGTAGACTATTTTGGTGCTTGGAATATCTTCAATTTGTCGTGGTTGACCCATTTCATAATGGGAGTGCCATCCAATTCCTCCAGTCGGTATGTACCATTTTCATGCACAATTGCTATTTTGTAGGGCCCCATCCATTTTGGAAGAAATTTTCTCTGTCTTCTTTTTTTGTATCTGGAATCATATACTAGAACCAAGTCATTCACATGAAATGGAGACCACCGGATCTTTTGATCAAAGTATTCCTTTTGCTTCATTTTCTTCTTATGGCTTGTATCCTTTGCTATTCCTCTCATTTCCTCCAGCAAATGATGATGTACCAACCTTTCTTTTTTGAATCACTTTCATCCATCCTTTCATTTTTCATAACTCTCACAAAGTGGGAATATCAAACTCAATAGGAAGAAGCTGGATCAATTCCATAGGCCAACTGAAATGGGAGTATCCTGTTGCTGACTTTGATGTTGCCCTATATGCCCACAATGTTGTATGAATCCTTTTATCCCATTTATGTACCGCAAGGCTGCATCTTTTGCTAGAATTTGACACAACACAAAATTTGTTCATTCCACTGTCCATTTGTGCTTGGCTTGTATGTTGTTGCCTTCACATGTGCTTAATAGAAAAATTATTGACTAGGGCTTCTACCACCTCATTAATGAAGTGGCTTCCTTGATCTGTTACATTTCTAATGGGCAACCAAATCTGGTGACAATGCGTTCATACATGAACCTTGCCACTTCATCCATGGAAGTCTGTTTTCAATGGCACTGGCTTCAACCCACTTGGTTAAATAATCTATGGTAACTACAATATACTTATTTTGGCATGATGTAGTTGGAAGTGGACCTACAATGTCTATTCCCCATTTTTCAAAGGGACCAAGGGGATGAATAGGACATAATGGAGCTGATGAAGTCTTACTGATTCTTATGTGTTTGACAAATATCACATGTCTTACAATAATTATAACAATCTTTAAAAAGAGTGGGCGGTGATAACTGCATCCAAGATCCTTCTTGTTGTAAGTTTTCCAGAGAAGTGCCCTTCACATGTACCATTGTGGAATTCTTCTAGTAGTTCCTTCCCTTGATCACGTCCAACCGCCCTCTTGTATCTTGTCCATCGAGTCCTATTCAAAATAATACTCCATGCATAATAGAATATGGGCGAGTGGCTTGAGTAATCTTTCTCTTAGTCTTTACATTGGCACCATCGGGAAACTTGAATTCATTCGAGAGAATTCCGAATATCTATGTATTCACTAGGGATTGTGTCGAGGGATAACAATCTTTGCATCGGGAAATCATCATCATCACAAGATGATCCTAAACCATCATAGGCTTGAGAGAGTGCATCTGCATTGACATGCTTCTTTCTGGCCTATCTATAATATCAAATTCAAACTCTTGTAGCAAAATTATCCATCTTGCTATCCTCCACGATGGGTTAGGCTTATTTACAATATATTTTAGAGCACGATGATCTGTTACAACTAGAAATTTTTCCTAGTAAGTAATTTCTAAACTTCTTTATAGAAAAATGATAGCGAGCCTCTTTTTTTAGTTACGATATAATGTACCTCAATTTGCTCATTTGTCTGCTCCCAAAGTAAATTGGATGTTCATTCCCATTTTCATCCTTTTGGCTCAAAGTACTTCCTAGTGCTGCATCTGAGGCATCAGTGTACACAATGAATGGCTTGCTCAATCTGGATTCTTCAAAATAGGTGAAGACACCGGGCTTCCTTGAATTGTCCAAAAGCTTCATGCACCTTATTTCTGGTTCATAACTAACATCCTTCTTCAAGAACTAGGTTAGTGGCTGTGCAATCTTTGAGAAATTCTTGATGAACCTTCTATAGTAACCCACATGGCCTAAAAATGATCTCAACTTACTTCTATTAAGAGGAAATGGTAAATCTTTGATTTTGAAACTTTATCAGGGATCGATTACCAATACCATCTCTGGATACAACATGCCCTAACAAAACACCTTGAGAACATCCAAAGACACACTTTGTAGGGTTTAGTGAGGCTTGTGCTTCATCTAACCTTTGAAATACTGTCTCCATTTGGTGTAGGTGGTCTAACTTGCTCCCATAGATGCAAAAATCATCCGAAAATACTCAGATGAAGGTCCCATGTAGGGTTAGAACACCTATTCATCAAATGCTAGAATGTTCTTTGGAGCATTACACAACCCAAAAGCATAACTCTATAAGCAAGCGTTCCCCAAGGAGTGGTGAATGTGGTCTTGACTAATCTTTCTCTACTATCTGACGAACTTGGTTGTAGCAGCTATATCCATCAAAGCAAAACTATAGCACTCTGGCCAGCTACTTCGTCCAATCTACGATCTGAAAATGGAAGAGGGTAATGATCCTTCTTTGTTGCCTTATTAAGCTTCCTGTAATCAACACAAATGCATAGCTTCCCATTCTTTTTTATTGAGATCACAATGGGAGAAACCCATTACAATTCTCCACAAAGAAAATATGAATCCTGCATCAAGAACTTATCTATTTCTTCTTTTGAGTCTTAGAAAAATTAGGATTCATTCTATATGGCATTTGCTTTATGGGATTAGCACCATCTACCAGCTCAATACAATGTTCTACCCAACTTACTTGATGGAGTTCCTTGTAATCAAAGTGAATAGGTGTATGTACCTTCGAAAGAGTGGAGGTAGGATTCCTTCTCACTCTCCATCACAACATTACCAATCTTTATTTGTTGGAGACGATCATCAACTTCTTCTTCGAGATAATTTTATGGGGTCATGAGTTTGTGTGACTGGAAGGATATCCATGACTGAAACATCAACCTCACTTTTTCATCTACGAGTGTCCACTTCACTTGGTACTAGAGTAATGTCGAGAGGATGTCCAATCATCGGTTTCATCACTTGAATCCACGAGGTTCTACCTTATGATGTCGAGGGATCACATTTATCTTCACCCTCTCTCTACCACGTCCAGTGTCATGAAACCTTCATTCCAGTAGTTTCTTGCATGAACTATCCTTAGCCATGGTCTTCCCAAAAGTGCATTGGGTATGCAACAAAGTTACCATTTTCATCACATGAAATTTTACCACACATACCACACCCATAACAGAGATATTGCCACATTTGAAACTACACCTTCACGGTTTAGTTTTCCTTTATTTAATGACCTTAACATAAGTGTTGAAGGGCGATCAATTTTTAAACCCAACATATTCATTACAGACTCGGTCATTACATTAACTACAACACCTCCATCAACTAAGACATCATGAATTGAAATACCATTACATAATACCTCATCTTGTGGAGCATAGGGATCTGCCTCTACCTCCAAAACAGGGACCTCAACCTCCTTCCTTCTTCGAGCATTGAGTCCACCTCGCAACTCCCGCCTCTTCTCAGAAGACATAGCCAAGAGTTGACCATATGTAATATTTGCAGGCCTTTTGGACAGATCTTCCAAGATGGAGTATGGTCCTTGCCCTTGTGAAATCAGAAAATCCTGCACACCCAACTTTCTTCTCCTATGTTTCTTACTAGTTTCTTCTTTCATCTTCTTAGGATCATTTCCATCTTGATTATCTTTTTCTTTCTTTCTTTTTGTTACAAACACATCTACTTCATTATTTCTGCTCTTATCTACTACATCAAAATAATTCACAGGTGCTTTTCCTTTATCATTATCTCCTTTACCAGATGTAGAAGCTCTATCTAGACAATTATACTTATAATGACCCTTTTTATAACAACCATAACAAACAACTTCAGAAATATTTCTTTTTGGACCTCTATCTCCTCCCTGAGAACTAAATTCCTTTCCTTGAAGAAGATTAATAGTTAACTGACCCATCTTTTTGAGCAGATCTTCATACTCAGTAGATGTACTAGGAGAAATATTTGTGCTCACCGGGAGTGGTTGTGGATTCTGGACCAAAGGTGCTAGTGTAGGCTCTACTTTAGCAACAATTTCTTTGGGCTCCTCTTCCATGCTTTCTTCTTGCCTTCTTGCAATCTCCTTTGCTTGTTCAATGGTAGTTGGGCGGTCATACTTCACTCGTTGTCTGATCTCTAGCTTCATCCCAAGAATGAAGTGCTTACAGAGGAGATTATCCATGCCATTCATCAACCCATCCGCTAGTCCTTCCTTCCGGATCTAGGCATCGAGATTCCTCCTTAGCTCTAGAACACGAGCATGATAATCCCTTATCTTCTCCTTCTCTCCTTGGGATAGCTTTGTGATCTCGATCATGAGATCTACATATTTCTATTGTTCACCAAATTCTTCAAGAAAACTTTCAGTTAATAAATCCCATGAATTTTTCACATTATCACCTAGTGTTTCAAACCACCTAAGTCTTTGAACCATCCAAAAGGTAGGAAAAAATTTAGTCCATTGTTCCCTTCTTATAAGGCCATTACAAATACAAGATCGCTTAAACTCTTGAATGAAAGAAGAAGCATCTTCATTAGATTGAGCTGAAAAAACAGGAATCTTTCCCATTTTCAAAAGTAACCACCGTGAAATACCAACTCACAAGTACAATCAACAAGACTTATGTGTACAAATAATTGGAATCACTATACTAGAAAGTGACTTTACACCTTTCTACAGTAAAATAGAAATGACCACGGTAAACTATGGTAAAACTTGACTTACTTGTGGTAAAATTGACTTTCTTGTGGTAAACACTATTCACGATAAAAGTGAAGTTCTTTGCGGTAAATACTATTCACGGTAAAAGTGACTTTCTTATGCGGTAAATACTATTCCAGCAAAAATGATTTTACCATGGTAACTACTATTCATGGCAAAAATGACTTTACCATGGTAACTACTATGCACACGAGTAAAAACAAGGTTACCCTCTAATTGATTTCGACTAAGTGGGAATATCTCTCCGGAAAATCCACCATGAGGAATGGTCCCGTAGAACCCGAACCAAAATGTCATCACCAATCCGACACTATGATAATTCTTCACCGGAACTCCTCGTCTTTATGATTATTTACTAATGCACAACCTTTAGTTTGGTGGATGTAATCTGAAACAAAACAACAACATAACACAAGAATACCATCGACTATGATAAGACGGAATGATGACAAATCTGAAATATCAAAATAAATTATAATATTAACATGAAACTATTCTGATCTCACGCATGAGGTACTTCAAGTGTTATTGACTTCACTTGCCTTTCACCAAGACTATGGGAGAAACTTACAATTACACCTCTTAATGGCTTCTTCAACACACCTTTAAACTGATGGCTTCCTTTGCACACTTCCTACAATATTTCTTACTACTTCCTTCTATGCTAAATGAGGGGGCCTCTCTATTTATAGAACTTCCGGAGCTTATCCATCTTATCTCTAAGATAGGATAAGAAATCCACTCTGATGAATCATATTCCATACCTTAACTCTTATCTGTACATGTAAGCTTATCTGTTAAGATAAGATAAACCTTATCATTTTACATGGGTTCCACATTTTTAGACTTTTTACAAATAAAATACACAAAATATTTATGACCTCACTCCTTGTCTTTATTACCAATATAATATTTCTAATTCCTAATCATGTAGACCCTACTTCTCTAATTACCCAAACTTTGACATTTTAACATTACCGGACCACTTACGACAAATATTTACTTTTTACAACATTCTTATTGTACTTTGACTATTACCATACTCCACATTATTGGCGGCACCATACTGACGGCACCATTATCTTCTATCAGACGCTACTACTAATTATACTTAACAACATCCTATTCCTAATACATACATTAATGAAATAGAAATTACGGAGGAAAATTTTAGTGTCGGCAGAGACCCTTGTAGGCTTTATTTATTCGCCGATAATTTACTCCTTTTAAGTAATCAATTTTAAAATAATACAAGACAAAAATGACAATTGCACACAGATTGATTATGGAGTTCAGCAATTGCCTACGTCTCCGGGTTCGTGGTTGAACCGTTCCACTAGTCAAAACTTGTAAGTTACAATAGTACTTTCACAAGAAAACCTAATGGAATTTTACTTGCCTATCAGTACACCAGACCTTCGATGACAAGGGTGAAAAATAGCACCCGACTTCCACCTTCCTGATGCACAATCTCCTTCGGCTTCGATCGGCCTTCCCGACACTTTGAATGCGAAGCTAGCACTCCAGTAGACAATCTAGGATTTGCAAGTAACTGGTGTGGCACTATGGGCCTATTGGGTAGTTTATAATTTACTCCCAATCACAAATATTTCATCTCATATTGCCTAAAATAATAGGCCAATAGACAATACCTGTTCACACATCCCACAACAAGCTTAACAAATAATAAGCTTGAGTTGTGTGTTCTGTTACTGACTTTGTGTGTGTGTCACAACAATAGAATGGGTTCCCTATTTATACAAAAATAGGGCCCTTAAAAAAATGCATTAAAAATTATCCTAAGGCTAATAATAGCCTCATCCCGTAGCATGTGTAATGGGATTAAAACGGATTGCATTTTAAAATGGGTTAAAATCCCATGTGGAGCGCCTAGCATTTTAAATAGGATAAAAATCCCCATTGAGCGGCTAAGGGTGAAGAGGGCGGTTTTATATGCTAAAGTGGGTATTCATCCCACATTTGACGGCCTTTATATTTGGGTAAGGTTTTATTAAACCTTACCTACTCCATTCTTCACGTGGGACAGTCCACACATGCCATTAAACCTGCTCCCCACCACCGCTTCACTCCTCCTCCACGTGGAAATTTGGTGGTTAGTAGAGTTTAATACTTATGTATCAACATTAGATTTAATACTAATGTATACACATTAATATATACATGTGGCATTTGGAAAGTGGCCTTACCAATATAACCTTCACCCATATAATGTGGTATGGAAATAATTAACTCAAGAAATAGCATATAGCCCACTTGTCGTCTCCCGATAGGAAAATTGAGTGAATTTCACGAGTGGTGGCAAGCCACGTGTCACAAAGGCGATTCGGTCCAATATTGACCATTGACCAGAGTTGACTTTCCCGCTTATCTCGAACTTTGACCGAACATATCTAGAGCTCCCAATGTCCGTTTGTCGCGTTCTCACAGTCGTTGGAAATCTCTCGAGATGATCTTCGACACTCGACACCATTTAGGGGTGTTTAGGAACTTTTAGAAATGATCTTCTAATCAGTTTTGGACTCCTTGCATGGTGATCCAGGCCCTTATCTTGTAACAGATTGAACTGTGCATATCATGAAGCAATAAAATATAAGTTTGTGGATGCATCTTCCCCATTGTGTTTTCTTGCATTCTTCTTGCCCCTTCAACCTTGATTACAAGTGTATTGTGTCTATATTTATGCTCTTGCAAGGATCTATTATTATTGTGCATGTATGAAACATTGTTGTGAATGCATTTTCAGATTGTGGAGAACTGTTATCACCCCTTCTAGTATGCACTTTACTCCTAGTTTTCACACATTGGAAGACTACTCTCACACCCTCCTTTTCTAGTGTATCACCGCTTTAGTGTAGGCTTTCATTTTATGCATTCTCTCTCCTTGGTCCCTTGGAAAGTTAGATTAGATTGTGATAGGTGGTTTAGGAGTAAGAACCAAATTTCTCTACGGAGGTCTATCTCAAGTAGCAAGTCCCACAACTTGGAGATAGTAACCATGCTATCCAATCACACCGTGAGTTCAAGTATATGCACTTGTGTAAACATAAGAATACTGTGATTCGGTGATAACAATACCCTTATTAAAATACTAGCAAATAAGGAAAACAAAAAAACAAGAATTTTAAGTGTAAGTTTTAGACTTGTTAATGCCATCAATAACATAGCTATTATTGTTATGGACAATATTACTACTATTCAAAAGATTATTATTATAATGATAATAATATTAATATTAGTATATACATTACTATTATTATAAAATAAAATAATAACAAGTGATATACTTATTGTGTGTGTGTGTGTGTGTGTATTTATTCAAAATGTAATATGTAATTTATATTCAAAAAGTAGTATGTAATAGGTAACCAAAAGATTTGATTGAAGTTTTAAGCCATATATGCCTCTCTCGGCATGTGAATTAATAAGGTAACGGTTAGGGGGACCCTTCCTCCAACCCAAAACTATTGTTTTATAGCAAACATAAATCTCAACCCCCATATACCAGTAAATGAAATATAAAAGCCTTCTCATGGATATTATACCCCCTACACATTGCTTGTTTGGAGGATTTGTGTACTTATTTTAGCCATGGCCAAACCTTACACACACACACAAACATATATATATATATATATATATATATATATATAACAAGAGGCATTCTTTTTATTCTTGGATTTTCAAATTTTTAAATCATTGTATTAATAGTTATTCGATTTTTTTAAATCCTTTTTAAAATTTTAAAAATATATTTATACACACACACACACACACACACACGTATATATATGTATATGTAATGTATATGTATATGTATATGTAGATATATATATATATATATATATATATATATATATATACATATATATATACATATACGTATACACACACACACACACACACACACACACACACACACACACACACATATATATATATGCACATACATGTGTGTGTGTGTGTGTGTGTGTGTGTAATATCCACATACCCAAATGAAATCACTTATCAAATATAACTATTTAATCGAAATGGGGTAAAACCCACAAACCCATTTGGGTAAATCCTTGGAAAAATGAGCTAAATAAAATATATGAATAAATCTAACACCCTATTGAGGGTATACACAAAATAAGAAAATAAATGAAACAAGTAGGCCTCTCCAAAAGCTTGAGATGGCCTCCAATGGATTGCCTTCCTCCTCCAACAACCTACAAAACAAAAGTTAAATAATAAGTCCAAAGAAGAGAGAAAGAAGACTTAATAAGCATGATTTAGGGTTAGATTACCTTTTTCCTCAACAAGGACCCTAATTGAATCCATCCAAGAGATGAGATTTATACCTACAAAAATTAGGTGGGGATTGGGTGAGTGGATATTACCTTTTAATTTTCAAAACATGAGTTGACTTTAAAGGGGCCACTTTTGGGGTAAGGAATATGTTTATTAATTTTAACCCCATGTCAAATGGGGACCTTATTATTTGTTTAAACATGGTAGAAATTAAATAACCTTAGTATTTAATTACATTGGCCACTTTTAATTACCTTGGTATTTAATTCAACTATATTAGGAATTAATTTGTTAATTAAGTACACTTAGGGAGATTAAACATGCTTAGTCAAATCAATGTATTAAAGTATAATGTAGATTTTAAATATTGTGTTATCATGGGAAATTATTTATTAAAAATTATTGCCTTAGAAAAATTAATGTGGCAATCGTTTTGAAAACTTTTTGCAAGCACACTTTTAAAAAAAAAATCATTCCATAATTTTTTTCTGGCTAACCCTAGGTTGTTCTTGGGTCTCTTGCAGTGTTTTAGTGGGCGTTACACCAACTAAATAAATAATTCAACATCACAATAAACATTTTCATAACCATTTTACACACATTCAAGAACAAATATAACAACCACAAGAATGCAACTTTCAAAGTACACAAGGATTGAAAACTCAAAGCCACTTGGGAGCAAGGAATTATGGGGAGATCAATTATACCTCCCAATGGGATGAGGTACCCACCTTGAAAGCCTCCAAAACAAAAAAACAAACCCCTACACAAATCTTATGCCTCCCTATAATCTCTTATGTCTCCATCAAATGAATCGTATAAGAAAATCAAGTATTTTTCTATTCAAAAGGTGGGGTACCCAACCCAAATCCCTCCCAATACATGAAACAAAACTCTTATGCCTCCCTCCAAAATAAAATCCCCATAGCTTTCTCATACACCATATTTAGGCATTCTACCCATGATCTCAACAAGCACACAAACCATTCACTTGCATGCAATACACACATATAAACAAAAACAAGTAGATCAAATGTGTCATTCCTACCTTTGTGTAGTAAGAAATTGTTCCTAAAATCACATTCCAAGATCCTTCAAGCTCAATCCAACTCCAACAAGCTCCAATACTTCAACAAAGACTCCAAAAATTCTCTTAACTCCAAAAATACAAGTTCACAATAAAATGAAGCAACCCCATAACAAACAAATAAACTTGGATATATAGAAAAAGAGAAGATGGTGAGGTGGATCCATGTATGATGCTACATCACTTATCCTCAACTCCAAACACAAGTCAAACCTCAACCCCAAGGCACAATAAATTGGTGGTTGAGAGAAATGACAAGCCTCTTACACACACAAACTCATACCCACACCTCAAAAGGACATAATTTAAAACTCATGTAAGAAGGTGCAATAAATATCACCTTTTTACCTTACAATTCACATAATGGGGTCTATTTTTTACCCCCAAACCATAGGTATAGTTGGTAGATGAAATTAAGAGGTGTGGGACAAGCTTAACTTGTCCCACAAGCCTCCAAAAATGGCCCTTAAGCCCAAATCCAAATTTCCCAAGCAAGGTAGAGTGCACAACACTCAAGTCAAATACACTCAACTTAAATCACAAGATCCAAAGGACCAACTACTCTAATAAATGGCCCATTTTGTCACATCCCCAATTAACTTAATAAACATGATTAATCCACTTAATTAAGGCACATTAATCAACAATTATTAAATTAATTACATAACAAAATAAATCACATACTCCACAATAAATAAAAGAAAAGGGGAAAAATTACACACATAGCCCATGGTCACATTTGGAGGTCATTCCCCCAATATGGACCCCCTCTAATACTAACACATAAACAACAATAACATTACACAAGTTGTCATGGTGACCATCATTGTATCCATCTAGTATTATTTATGGTTGGTCTCCTAACCCCCTTTGTTTTTTTTATACAATTACCTATAAAATCACACAATACCTCCTTTGGCCTCATGGCTACATCAAATACATCAAAGATAAAATATACGCACATCCATCAATAAAAATCCTCATATAAATAAATCATCATCTAAACTAAACAATGTTATCATTTGTTTATAATTTCAACAACATCTCAATTCTACCATTTCATCGATATTAGTGAGATCATGAGATTAGTTCAAATGCTAAATCATAGTCAACATGATGAGAATTCGAATGTCAGTAAATATATATGCTAACAACACATCATCATCATCAATATAAAATGTCTCTCTATGTCTCTAAGAATCCACACAAATCATACTATGAATCACAACCCATCAATAGTTAGAATATATTTATCATCTAACATCATGCTAAACCAAAATGATATGATAATATCCATGTCTATAGTCAACAATAATCAAAATAAAAATATAATAAGTGTTGAAGAGCAATGGGCACTACAATATGCCTCAATTTTTGAAATAGGTCATCATGGGGCTCCTCAACACTTGTAGTATTAAGATACATTCTGGAGTCAACGTATTTACATTATGGAGACATGAATACATTTGTTTGAAACAAATTATAGTTTGGAAAATAATTATTTGACTTATTTTATGAGACTTTTTCAACAATATAACCAAGTATTTTATTCACTCAATTATTACATGTCACGTTTCTTTGATAAATTTATTTACTCAATCCTTGCATGCTAACTTTCTTGGACAAAAATAGTGGAACGTAAAATAATGGGTACTTTGCTAAACACCTAAGACAAGCTCAAGTTCATTTGAAAATTTGCCAAATTTATGGTATAAAAATTTCTCTCATATTTATGTTTGTTATTTTGGTAGTATAAAACAGTTCTAAGATTGATGTAAGGTAAATGAGTAAGGGAAAAACAAATTCAAGAAATGAATAATTTTTTATTAAACACTAAGTTGGGAATGAAGAACATTTTTCCTCATTTGATGCATTTGCAAGATCCAGTTTGTTATGAATTTTTTTCTTCTATAAAATTTTACTTCTCATTTGATTGAATATTTGAAGAAATTGTCTCGATCACATGTTTTAGATCTATTTTTGTTAGAATTAAATAAAATATCCCTCTTGAGACCCATGAACAACCTACGTTTAGTTACAAAATTATGGAATAAATTTTTTTTTAAAAGTGTTAACAACCAAATTCTCAAGGACAATTAAATTCAATTGATAACTTTTCCCTTTATAATAATTATTGATTCCACATTATAAAGTCAACAAATGTAATGAGTCTACACCTAGCTCAAATCTCCTTAGGGATTACTTTAATCACTTATTACATTGACAATTTAGCTAAATATTCCCGATTAAAATTTTAGGGTTAAGGGACCAAAACAATTAAATACCCAAGGTATTTAATTCCGCAAGATCTAAGACAAGAGCAAGGTTTAATTACAGTGGGGGAAAATAATACATATTAAAATCATCAGAGTAAATTCTTACTTGCCCACTCCAAGAACTCGATTAAAGATTCAATTTAATTTTTCCCATAATTAGTTTAATTAAAACTTCCTAAAACATTCCTATTAGATAGGAGTTTCCTCACATTTCCTTGATATAAAGAAGTCCTCCTTACTCCTCATATTTCTCAAGTTATGGGCCGACAGGAACTTGGGGTGAAAATTTTCCCAAGAGTGGGCTCTGGGGCCTAGGGAGGAAAATTTTCCCAACTCGGGCTCATGGAATTCGTAGAGAAAAATTCACCCAGAGAAGAAAATCGGACCGGCAGAGTGGGGAAGAAAATTTTTCCAAACGTGGGTTGGCGGAGAAAGGGAAGGAATTTAGCGCTTTATCCCTTTTGGGACAAAGAAAATTTTATACCCACACCTCACCAACACCCAGGAGACCACATGGAAGCTCCTTATTGGCCGCAGTCAGGTCGGGTTGGTGGGGAACATTTGGAAAATTTTACTATTCAAAAGGAAGGGACATAAGGTCAAAATGAACCCTCACCTCCATTAATGCGAGAAGATGCCACGTTAGCCATCCATTAGTTGTGGTTTGGCGAGCCAGCGGGGATAATTTTGAATTTTTTTGAAATTTTTTTCTCGAAGTGTTAAGGCTTAAAAGATCCGCTCCTCTCCCGCGACGCCTCGTGAAGCCATACAAGGCAACACTTGATTACCTCAGACCGATGGGGCTGCGGAGAAAACTTAGAAATTTTTCAAAATTTATTTTAGAAAGTGCTTAATGTTAAAATCAATATGAGCCCCCACCGATGCCCAACAAAGCCACGTGTCATTCAATGATTTGTGGTGGGGGGTCATGGAGAAAAATTACCAAATTAACCTTTTGGACTTAGATTATTTTTGAAAAAATGAAGGCTTGCAGATTAGCGGAGTGGTGGGAAACTTCATGACTTTGCGCCTTTTGGACAAAAAGAAAAAAAAAAAGTTTTAGCCCGCAGGTCCACCCAAGAATATTTTAATAATTAGATTTGATAGTTATAATATTTTTTGAAGCCAAATGAAATGAAAACTTCATAAGGCCATAACTTTTGATTGGGAACTTGATTTTGGAAATCAATGACTTTCTGGAAATCTCTCAACATCGTCTTTGCATAGAAATATTAAAAAATTATCTTGATAAAGTTTGAAAGGTAAATTTTGAGAAAACATCTTTCTGTCACTTAGAAAGTGAACTCGGTATTCTAACTTGCAAATAATTTTTCATATCTCGCCATTAATTATTTCTCAACATGTCAAATAGATATGGAGGATTTCACTTGGAAGAATTTAGGATATATTTCAAGGGTTAAATTGTTTGATTGAAGATCAATTCAAATTTTCCCAATTTAACAATAAAAACAAGTGAGAAATTTCTTGAACCCGATTTTGAAAGGTTTTATGAAAATTTCTTAAGTATTATAGTTTTTTTGGGATCATTTTGATATTTCTTAGGTTGTATTAATGTTTCAAATGTCTTTCCTAGTCTGCAGGGTTGTTCTATGCATTTGATAAAACATTTTCCAGTTTTGAAACATCTAATAGAGATCTAATTCGAAAGAATCTATTTTCCATTTATCATCTTCTAAGTATTAGAAATCATTCTAGATCTAATCTAACTCATTAAGTTGATTCAAATCAATGTATTCAAATGCCAAATTACAATTCTGATTTTCAAAACTTTCATTTCTAAAGAACAAAGCATTATGACATTTCTTCATACGTATTCATTTTTTTCATCTTTCCAACAGAGATTTCAAATTACATTCAACAATATTCCAATGAAAGCAATATCTTCTAATAAAGTAACCACTTCTATTTATATAGATCAAATACAACTTTACAATCACAACTCTTTCTCATCACATTCCTTTTTACAACAGAATACCGAGTATATTTCTTTCACATTAAAAGGGATTTCTTTTCCAAAACATAGTAGCTCTTTAACACAAAATGTATATTAAATTTTCATCCACATCAAGTGTGGAAATGGTTTACAAAAGTCATTTCGCAAGGGACTTTTGTCGAACTTTATTATCTTCTCCTTAATTACAATATACAAAATACAATTTCTTCCACATTTATTCAAAAATAGAGAACAGAGTATATCTCTTTCACAATTCAATTTACAACTTTCATAACCCATACAGACCATATTTCCATCACAAATAATATACAAGATCATCCACTTCAAGTGGGAAAAGGTTACATTAAGAAATGATCTCAGCAAGGACTGTCAAACTATCTTCTTTCTCAGTTCTAGAATAGTAGTATGAATTTCCATCATTCTCCAATTTGGTCACAACAAAATAGGGGAAAGGCAATGCTCTCCACCCAACCAAGACATCCAATGAAAAGGGAGAATCCATCCTTCTTCATTGGCCCCTGAGCCCCAACCACATTGCAATAAGAAATGTTTTTCAACTCATGGCAACAACAGGCTTCCACAACACAAAAGCAATCTTTCACATTCAACACACATATCCAAAACATAATGCAGTTTACAACCACATGAAAACAACAAACAAAACTCAGGCTTCATCATGCAAGCCAAAGGAGAAAGAACTATGGGGAAGCTACTTATGCCTCCCAAAGGGGAAATGGGTATCACCACCTGAAAGCAAACCACCAAAATATATATCATTTCAAATCCCTGACATGCCCTTATGCCTCCCCCTAGTACCCCTTATTCCTCACATTTCCTTATGCCTCCCCAACCTCTTATGGCACCCCATAATGAGTAAATAAATGCAAGCTATTTCTTTGTAAGGTGGAACCCAAATCCCAACTCCCTCCACACTTATACCTCCCCAAAGCACTTATGCCTCCCCAAAAAACTTATGCCTCCCCACAAGAATCCCCATAGTCTTCTCCTACACCATACCTAGGCCATCTACCCAACCAGCCAACAAGCAATATCAAAACATCCACAACATTTACATATGCATAAATAAGAGAAGAGCATTTTAAAGAGCCAAGCTCCTACCTCTCCATGATGGAGTTTGTTCCAAAGTTCCAAACAACAAGCTTTCCAATGTAAAACAATCCAAGATCAATAATCCACAAGCATTCAACAATCTCCAACTTTCTCCAAAATTGTAAGATCTCCCAAAACCAAAATAAGTCACCAAAATGAAGCAATGCAAGGTGAAGTAACCCCAAAACAATCCAAGGAATTTGAATATATAAGAAAAGAAGATGAGGTGGATCCATGTGGGATGCCACATCACACATCCTCAACTCTAACTCATAAGTCAACTTCAATCTCCAAGTAAAAATAAATAAGCAGGTGAATAAATGATAGTTTACTTACACACTCCAAAACAAGCCCACACCCCAAAGGACTGAAATTAAAATCATGTAAGAAAAGTGCAATAAAAACATTCAACTTGACTTACAAAAATGAATAAAGAAGGGCTAAATTTAACTCTCCAACCATAGGTAAGGTTGGTATATAAATTTAAGAGGCATGGGAAAAGTTTAACTTGTCCCACAAGTCTCCAAAATCATCCTCCAAGGACAATTTGGAATTTCAAAGAAGATGGAGTGTTTCATACTCCAAAATCAACTTACACATCACTTACACATTTCTTACAACACTTTAATTTTAGGCCAAAAACTCTAATAATTACTTTCTTATGACCTAATTTGATTAATTAATTTTTAACAATATGATTACTCACATTAATTAACACACCATTTAATAAATAAGGAAAGGGGTCAAAGCACCACAAAATAAACACATGCAACATTAAACCAAGGAAAATAAATAAAAGAAACATAAAACCCTTGGTCACATTTAAAGGTTATCCCCCATGGGAATCCCTAACAAAATCAAACACACACAAACAAATAAAGTTGCCATGGTGACCTTGTTGAATTCATCTAGAATTCCAAAGTGGTTGGTCTTTAATCCCTCGATGTGTGTTGTGATATTTTAACCTGCAAAACACAAATACCTCCTTTAGCCTCGTGGCCATATCAAAACATCCAAATGAATATAATATAATTTCAAAATCATCAATATATATATGAATCAAAACAACATCCAGACAATCAACAATATCACTTACAATTTCATCAAGAAATTATATAATCATCAATTTTAAATTCAATTTTCTTGGTCTACTCAATATATCCAAATATCACATGCCCTAACAACATCCATAAATAATATATATATAACCATGTCCAACAACATGTCAACATCTATATAAAATGTCTCTAGTAATCATCATGCATTATATATGAATCGAATCAACAATAATCCATGATCTCGACATCTAATACCATACTAAATCAAAACTATAATAAATTTCCATAATATAGTCAACAAGATCATGATCAATATCAAAAGTGTCAAAGGGAAGTGGGCACTACATCCCCTCCCCTTAGATTTGAATTCCTCTTGGAATTTAATGGAAAGAGAGATGGAACAAATGCAATAGAAAAATAATCACTCCACTATGGGATTGCTTGCTTCAAAAAAAGGTGGGTCTATAGAACCTAATTTTTGTCCAATGCTATTCAACAAGAAGAATGGAGATTGCAAGGGATGAGTTCTAAAATTTCAGCATTCAAGGTACATGAACATTTAAATCTAGAGAGTAAATTTACCTTATCAACCAAGCTACCACACATAACAATTTAACATGAAGAGTTCAAAAGAGTCTCAAGAGTAACCACCAAGTAGAGGAATAATAAGGATAATTCCATCATTTTGAGAATGACCACATAGTTTCCCAAGGAATACAACATACTACAATAATAAAAGTTATGGTTTATACTAAGTTTAAGCCCTGATTTCAAGGTTCATTGTCTAGAAAATTCTATCAAAAACCAACTATGACCAAATTTACAAGAGATACAAGTCTACTCAAGGTCCCACAATTTGAGGATCACACAGATGAGGTTAATTAACAAGGAAACATAAATCAACAAAAATTTAAAATCAAGGAACTATTTAAGGAAAGTACTTCTATAACTCGAGAGGGTATAATTAACTTTTCATGGTAATACAAGCAAAGTCAAGACCACAAGTTTTCCTATAGTCTGATTTTTACACTTTTGTTGTAAGAATCGAACACACCATACCAACCAAATCTAAAGAATTCAACCGTTTAGTTATATACATACATACATACATACACATACATACATATATATATATATATATATATATATATATATATATATATATATATCCCCTAGCAACTAACATATCAATACAAGTACCATACATTATAGCACAATGGGATTTATTTATATTATTTCCTACTCAAGCTTGAAATAACCATAAAGAGAGCACAAGAAACACCGAGGACCACTCAAGGTCACTAGGGAGAAGAACAAGTATAATAGAGTCCAACTACAATCTAAGGGTGCATCGTATCAAAAGTGAATAACATCATCTTGCACTTTTTATCCTAATGGAAAAGGAGCAACAATAACAAGGTGACCCAAGAAAATATGAAAAAAGAAGACTTCCCAAAGTTATTTTATATCCTTAACATATGTTTCCTAAAATTACAATAACTTAGGTCTCCAAGGACAAGACAACACACAATGAGGTTGCTTCTTAAACAACAGATCAATATCAATCCAAAAGGACCAAAATCACACTCATCAAGCTACTGGGATGATAAGGGTATGATGACCCAAAACTTCCACAAGAAAGGAACATACATCTATGAATAAGAAAGTACTAACAAACTAGACCACATTGTTATCCACTAGGTGTTTCACAATTTCAGTAGGTAACAAAACTACAGTCTAACTAAACATTCCACTCAATACACATAAATATTACTTATTTTCTAACTCAACTAATAAATTCAAAAGTTTTAGTTTCATATTCTAAGCACATTCCTTTACGATTTTTCTTAATTAAAATATTCATTTTTATTATGATAGCACATGTTTGCGTTTATAAAGAGCACCACTAACGTGTTCATGATATCTTGCCATTCTGTAAAGGTAGAAAAGAGAAAAAGTATTTATTTTACTCTTAGGGGAGGTAGATGGAAAAAAATTCCCTTTCTGTTCTTCTACATGGTTTTTATTTCTTCTATTAATCTACCAAGGTTAAAGCAAGGACCATTTTCTCTTTCTATGTTCCAGTTTATTTATTAAGCTTCAAGGCCAAATCTCCTCAATTATAGTTTTATGATGTTTGGGTGAGTCAATTTGTCAACAAAATTTAATGAGAAGGAAGGGTAAACATATCACACTATTACTTTTATGGGAGAGAGAGGTAAATCAACACACCACATTTTTAATTCTAAGGAAACAAGGGACATTCAACATAGAAAACACATTATTAATTTGTAAGAACTAGGAAACAATCAACCAACATGGATCATAAAACATTCCTAGTGGGTTTCTACAAGTTCACAAAGGAAGTTACAAGGAAGACCCATTAAGGAAGCATAATTACTTTTACTGATCTACTAGGGTTTAACAATGTTTGTTGTTTTGGTGAAAACATTTTTACTCACATGATAAGACAAGGAAAATTTTCAAATCTACACCCATATTACCACAGGATACCACCAACCAAGCAATCAAAAGGGCAAGGAAATATTTTAACTATAAGATCACCGCATACTCACTAGAAAGCATCAATTGTAAGCTACTAATCAACTATCTAATCAATACGCTTTATGACCAAAAGATATAGTTTCAAGAAGAATACCATTATAAGATACCATTGAGATTAATTCATCAAGGTCTAATTACACTAACATCACTAGTGGCATGGTCCAAAAGACTCAAGGCATCCATAATTTTCTCCACGTAATTTGAAATTAATAGGTCATAGAGTGTTATTCATAAGAACTAAAAAAACTAAGGAAAGGGTAGACTTTTTTATAGGTCAAGAGGGAAACCAAACAAACTTAATTTACACACACAATAATCGAATGGGATTAATTCTAACCATAATTATCAAGATGCATACAATCCTCAAGTCACTACTTTATATAATTAAATAAAGAAATCTAAACAATTTTTGATGAATTATTATGGCTCGAGGGTTCGTGCCATCAAGGTGATAAAACTTAGAATGCCATCGAAAAGAAGCCACTACCAGAACACACACTTTTCTAATAACATCCAAAGCCAACTAAAAGTAATTTGATCCTAACATAATTCATCAGCCCACAATTAAACACCTCTACTCTGACGAGGTTCAAGCTCTTACTAGATTGTAAGAGAATCACCACCACCACTAACAGACTACCAACTAGAATGCTCAACACAACGAGCTGTCTATCTAGCAAGGTCGAGCAATGAAAAAGTCACTCTAATATCCTAGACACCCTCAAGGTTCCATGCATCCAAAACCAAGGCATAGCTTTAAGCACCTAAGAGGACATTCAAGACACCCAGGGTGTACCCCCATATGACGAAATGTCACAATACAAAAAGCATAGAATGATCTAAGTAGCCAACAACATAATGATCTCTGAGTCACCAATCAAAATAAAATCTAAGACAAGGAAATCTGGCTAAGTAGCCATATTGGAAAGTCTTAAAATTCTCACCAAAAAAAAATAAATAAAAGAGCCTCGTAGATTCTCAAATAAATCATAAAATAAGATGCTCATCCTTGATAAAATAACACAATATTACGAATGTAAAACACAAAATTTAACACCACATTCACTCATGTAACCCATCATGGCCGCCAATAAGGGTACTCTACCTCAAGGTTGGTTTCAGGACACATACACAGATTGGGTCTTAAATGACACTTATAATTATTGTCCACTCTCCCATATGGGTAACAAAATGGAAAACTGAAAACCAAATAATCTTTCCTAACCACCGAAGGAAGGAAGATCTAAAATTTTATAATTAACTCTTCCTGACCTAGAACACAACCACTATTGTCTAACCACAAGAATCACACCATATAACTTATCATTCCAACAAATTTAATAAGGAAGGGTCTCAAAGGGCTTAACACATCATATAATTAAATCAAGATTTAGGACTTGTAAAAACAACACATTTTCAAAGGGGAACCAAGTTTCCACTACACTAGAAGTTCACAAACATCAATTTAATTTGACATTCTTAGTTACCCAGGTTTAGACAAAATGCCACTAAGCAAGCACAACAACTCAAACAACTTGTTATTTTATTATGATTTTAATTCTAAATTCAAATGAATAGAGTAATGTAATATTTCTTCACACGTATTTCTTTTTTTTTCAATTTTCAAACAAGGTTGTTTTCTAGATTTAAAAGTGTGCTAGGTTTACAGTTCATGTCTCAAGTTTTTCTAGTGTGCCCAAAGGTCCAAGATTTTGAACCCCGGCTCTGATACCAAGTGTAACACCCACTAAAATCTCCCTCTTGAGACCCATGAACAACCTAGGTTTAGTTACAAAATTATGGAATATTTTTTTTTTTTTTTAAAGTGTTAACAACTAAAGTCTCAACGAAAATTAAATTCAACCGATAAATTTTCCCATTATAATAATTACCGATTCCACACTATAAAGCAACAATTTTAATAAGTCCACACCTAGCTCAAATCTCCTTAGGGATTAATTTAATCACTGATTGCATTGACATTTTAACTAAATATTCCCTTATTAAAATTTTAGGTTTAGGGACAAAAATAATTAAATACCCAAGGTATATAATTCCAAGATCTAAGACAAGAGAAAGGTTTAATTACAGATGGGAAAATAATACATATTAAAATCATCGTTTCTAAATTCTTACTTACCCATTCCTAAAACTCGTATAAAGATTCAATATATATTTTCCCATGGTTAATGAAATTAAAACTTCCTAAAATTAGTCTCATTAGATAGGGAGTTTCCTCACCTTTTTCTTGATATAAAGAAGTCCTCCTAAATCCTCATATTTATGAAGTTATGGGTTGACAAAACTTGGGGTGAAATTTTTCCCAAGAGCAGTCTGCATGGGCCTAGGGAGGAAAATTGATGTGAATCCAATTGCAAGAGGTTGAAATACCTCCAAAAACACACATAAACAGCTTTGTGAATAAAAACCAGGAGTTTCACAATAGCTTACTTCTCATTCTCGGAATTCACACACCGATCTATTACATCATTACAATTCTCCTTTTATTTCAAGACTACTCTAAAACCCTAAAATGCTAAAAACCCTAAAATGCCAAAAACCCTAAAATGTAAAACAACTCGGATTGACCCCAAAATTTTCGTGCCAAATATGCAATATAAATTAGGGCTCACGCGAAATTTGGACTTATTCTAACAAGCACAACAAAAGTTATTAAAGTTCTAAGACCTAGAGAAAAGCGAAAAAAACATTCAAGCCAATTTTAGACCACTAGATGACGGAATCCGAGCCCGAAAACGTGCCAAAATGAGAACAACTTTGCAAGCAAGGTTGTCCCCAACATAGTACTAATGTATATCTACCACCCGTAAAATTTCAGGACGATCCAACTAACTTGATCAAAAGTTATGGCCTCTGCAAGTTATGCTCGCATCATTCTCCCCGGTTGAAAAGAATTCAGCTCCTGCAAATTCTCGCTGACAGTAACTCATCTAATTTTGCACTATCAATTTTCCTCAACTCCCACTCAGAATCCAAGTGTTTTCTTCTTGCTGCAAACCTTCCCACCGTACTCAAATATCTCATTGTAGCTCCCATGTCTAGTAGTGATTGTCTTTTGGTCCAAGACACGCATTACCCTCTCTTTTTCCCCTTCTAAGCATCTCTAAGCTTCTTCCAGTTTATTTCTTCCTCCTCTGCAACATTTTCATCATGATCTAGAAACTTATATAAATCAGAAACATTAAAAACTGGTGAGATAGCAAAGTTTTCGTGTAACTCCACCTTGTGGGCATTATCACTCATTTTCTTCTTAATCCTACATGGCCCAATCTTCTTATACTTGAGTTTATTATATGTTCCCTTTGGAAACCTCTCTTTTCTAAGATGAACCATCACCATATCTCCTTCTTCAAATACACTTACTCTCCTACTGGCATCTGCAGTTGTTTTATATTGTGCATTACTCACTTTCATCTTTTCCCTCACTTCATCTTGTAGCTGTAGAATGTGTTCTGCAAATGCTTCTGCATCATCACTAGTTTCATCTTCACCTGGTAGAACAATTAGATCAAGGACCCCCTTCGGATTCCTACCATATACAATCTGGAAAGGAGACCTCCCTGTTCCACCCTGATTGATAACTTGTAAAATCTGCTAGTATACTCCTCAATGCCGAGATCCTTCGCCTTAGGTTTTGGAACCTTCGAAAGAGTGTCCGAGCATAATCTATAGGAAGAAACTTTTCTTTCAAATTCTTTACCATTTTATTCCAGCTTGGATCTTGCCCTTTCCATCCCTTTGTCTTTCATTTTGTAGGTGATCCCACCAGATCAATGCATGTCCAACCAACTTAGTGCATGCAAACTTAACCTTCTTCTCCTCTAAAAGGGTTTTCCACTCAAATAAATTTTCCATATGATTCAACCAGTCAATCAAATCCTCTAGTCGTAACTCTTCACCATAATGAGGAACATTAATCTTGATGTCGTCATTCTATCCCTCTAAAGCTTGGATCAATCTCTCCTCAAATGGTGTCTCATTCAAGGTATCTTCGTCTCTCTCATTTTCTTCCTCATATCCTCCTTCATTCATTAATGGAGTCTCTTCTCAATATCACTATCTCGGGGTTCGCATCCCCATTTGCATGTCTCCTTCTAAGGTGGGTAACTTCCCCGTGAGCTCAAAGAATTTGTCTCTCGTAGCTCCCGCATATGCCTATTCATCTAGGCATAACCTCCTCCCACGTCTAGCCATGGTTATATAAAAACAGAGGTAAAAACTACATATAAAATGTAATATGTTACCTTAACTATTTCCGCAAGATCAAAATCCAGCTCTGATACCAATTGATGTGAATCCAGCTGCAAGAGGTTGAAATACCTCCAAAAACACACATAAACAACTTTGCAAATAAAACCAGGAGTTTCAAAATAGCTTACTTCTCATTCTGAATTCACACTCGATCTATTACATCATTACAATTCTCCTTTTATTTCAAGACTACTCTAAAACCCTAAAATGCCAAAAACCCTAAAATGCAAAACAACTCGGATTGACCCCAAAATTTGCGTGCCAAATATGCATTCATAAATTAGGGCTCACGCAAAATTTGGACTTATTCTAACAAGCACAACAAAAGTTATTAAAGTTCTAAGACCTAGAGAAAAGCAGAAAAAACATTCGGAGCCAATTTTAGACCACTAGATGACGGAATCTGAGCCCGAAAACGTGCCAAAATGAGAACAACCTTGCAAGCAAGGTTTTCCCAAGATAGTACTAATGTATATCTACCACCCTGTAAAATTTCAGGACGATCCAACGGTCGGATCAAAAGTTATGGCCTCTGCAAGTTATGCTCCCGCATCAAAGAATTTCCCCAACTCGGGCTTGGGGATGAGGAAGGAAAATTTTCCCAACTCGGGCCTATGGAATTAAGAGAGAAAATTTGCCCAAGGGAAAATCCGACCGCGAAGCGTGGGAAGAAAACTTTTCAGGACATCATGGGTCGCTGGATCGGTGAAGGCATTTAACACTTTTTCCCTTTGGGACAAATCGACTTTTATACTCGCACTCTACCGATGCTCAAAGAGACCACATGGAACCTCCTTATTGGATGCGAGCTAAGCGGGTTGGTGAGGAACATTTGGAAAATTTGACTATTTAAAAGGAAGGGAAAAAGGTGGAAAGGAACCTGTGCCTCTACCAACGTGAGAAGATGCCACATGTCATCCAACCATTAGCTACGGTTTGCGGGCAAAAAGATCCGCTCTCCGTTGATGCCTCATGAAGCCACGTGGTAAAGCACTCCTTACCTTTGCTAGGTCACGACGGGGCTTGGGAAAACTTACAAAAAATTTAAATTTATTTTTGAAAGTGCTTAAGGTTAAAATAATATAAGCCCCACCGACACCCAATGAAGCCACGATGTTTAATGATTGGCGCAAGGCTACGGTAGAGGAAAAAAACTGCCAAATTAACCTTTTTGGTCTTAGATCATTTTTGACAAAATGAAGGCTTGCATATTAGTGGAGCGGCGGAAAACATCAAGACTTTACGCCTTTTGACAAAAAGTAAAAAGAAAGTTTTAGCCCATGGGTCCACCCAAGAATAATTTAATAATTAAATTTGACAATTATAATAATTTTGAAGCCAAATGAAATAAAAACTTCATGTAGAAGGCCATAAATATTTATTCGAACTTGGTTTATTGAAACAAGGACTTTCTGAAAATCTCTAAACGCGTCTTTACAAAAATCTTAAGAATTTAATTTTGATAAAGATTAAAGTGTCAATTTTTAGAAAATGTCTTTCTGTCACTTAAAAAGTGACCATGGTATTCTAACTTGTAAATTATTGTTCAAATCTACCATTAATTATTTCTCAACATGTCAAAGGAAGACATGGAGGATTTCACTTGGAAGAATTTAGGATAGTTTTCAAGGGTTAAATTGTTTGATCGAAGATCAATTCAAATTTTCCCAATTTAATAGCAAAAATGACTGAGAAATTGCTTGAAACTGATTTTAAAAGGTTCTATGAAAATTTCTTAAGTATTATAGTTTGTTTGGGATCGTTTTGATCTTTCTTAGCTTCTATTAATGTTTCAAATGTATTTCCTAGTCTATAGGGTCATTCTGTATTTGATAAAACATTTTCTAGTTTTGAAACATCTAATAGAGATCTAATTCGAAAGAATCTATTTTCCATTTATCATATTCTAAGTATTAGAAATCATTCCAGATCCAATCTAACTCATTAAGTTGATTCAAATCAACGTATTCAAATGCCAAATTACAATTCTGATTTTCAAAACTTTCATTTCTAAAGAACAGAGCATTATGACATTTCTTCATACATATTCATTTTTTTCATCTTTCCAATAGAGATTCCACATTACATTCAACTATTAGACTTCTAATGAAAGAAATATCATTTGAACAAAGTAACCACTTCTATTTATATAGATCAAATACAACTTTACAATCACAACTCTTTCTCATTACATTCCTTTTTACAACAGAATACAAAGTATATTTCTTTCACATTCAAAGGGGATTTATTTTCCAAAACATAACAACTCTTTAGCACAAAATGTATATTAAATTGTCATCCACATCAAGTGGGAAATGGTTTACAAAATTCATTTCAAATAGATTGTCAAAACTTTATCTTCTCCCTCAATTACAATATACAAAATACAATTTCTTCCACATTTATTCAAAAACATAAACTAGTATATCTCTTTCATAATTCAATTTAAAACTTTCATAACCCATACAAATAATATACAAAATCATCCACTTAAACCTATCAAATTACATTAAGAAATTATCGCAAACCATTATTGTTCTTGACAGTCAAACTATCTTCTTTTCTCGGCTTCACAGAACATTAGTATGAATTTCCATAATTCTCCAATTTGGTCACAACAAAACAAGTGAAAGGAAACGGTCTCCACCTTGGCAACCAAGACATCCAATGCAAGGAAGAATCCATCCTTCTTCATTCACTTCTGAGCCATAACCACATTGTAATAAAAATGTTTTTCAACTCATGGAAACAATATGATTCCACAACACAAAAGAAATCTTTCACATTCAACATACAATGCAAAAATCATAATTGATTCTGCACCACACATGAAAACAACAAACAAAACTCACGCTTCATCATCTGCAAGCCAAAGGAGCACTAACTATGGGGAAGCTACTATGATTCCTCCCAAAGGGAAATGGGTATCACCACCTGAAGAAAAATGCCAAAATATATTTCATTTCAAATCCTTGACATGCCCTTATGCCTCCCCCTAGTACCCCTTATTCTTCACATTTCCTTATGCCTTCCTAACCTCTTATGGTACCCCATAATGAGTAAAGAAATGCAAGCTATTTATTTGTAAGGTGGAATCCAAATCCCAACTCCATCCACACTTATACCTCCCTAAAGAACTTATGCCTCCCCACAAGAATACCCATAGCCTTCTCCCCGCACTATACCTAGGCTATCTACTCAACCAGCTAACAAGCAATATCAAAACATCCACAACATTTACATATGCATAAATAAGAGAAGAGCATTTTAAAGAACCAAGCTCCTACCTCTCCATGATGGAGTTTGTTCTAAAGTTCCAAATAACAAGCTTTCCAACGTAAAAAGTCCAAGATAAATAATCCATAAGCATTCAACAATCTCCAACTTTCTCTAAAATTGCAAGATCTCACAAAAAAAAAAAATAAGTCACACAAAATGAAGCAATGCAAGGTGAACTAAACCCCGGAAGGAATTCAAATATATAGAAGAGGAAATATAAGAGGATGAGGTGGATCCATGTGGGATTCCACATCACACATCCTCAACTCCAACTCATAAGTCAACTTTAATTTCCAAGGCATAATAAATAAGTAGGTGAATAAATGACAGTTTACTTCACTCCAAAACAATCCCACACCCCAAAGGACTGAAATTAAAAGCAAGTAAAAAAGTGCAATAAAAACATTCAACTTGACTTACAAATTTGAATAAAGAAGGATAAATTTAACTCTCCAACCATAGGTAAGGTTGGTATATAAATTTAAGAGGCACGGAAAAGTTTAACTTATCCCACAAGTCTCCAAAATCAGCCTCCAAGGACAATTTTGAATTTCAAAGAAGATGGAGTGTTTCATACTCCAAAGTCAACTTACACATCACTTACACATTTCTTACAACACTTTAATTTTAGGCCAACAACTCTAATAATTACTTTCTTATGACCCAATTTGATTAATTAATTTTTAACAATATGAATACTCACATTAATTAACACACCATTTAATAAATAACGAAAGGGTCAAAGCACCACAAAATAAACACATGAAATATTAAACCAAGGAAAATAAATAAAAGAAACATAAAACCCTTGGTCACATTTGAAGGTGATCCCCCAATGGAAATCCCAACAACAATCAAACACACACAAAATAATAAATTTTCCATGGTGACTTGTATTCAGCTCCTTAGCTCTACTCCTTGTTGAATTCATCTAGAACTCCAAATTTGATGGTCTCTAATCCCCAGATGTATGTTGTGATATTTTAACCTGCAAAACACAAATACCTCCTTCAGCCTCATGGCCATATCAGAACATCCAAATGAATATAATATAGTTTCAAAATCATCAATATATATATGAATCACAACAACATCCGGACAATCAACAAAATCACTTACAATTTCATAAGAACTATATAATCATTAGTTATAAATTCTATTTTCTCGCATGTTACTCAATATATCCAAATACCATGTCCTAAAATATCCATAAATATATATATATATATAGATAGATATAACTGATGGGTGTCATTATTCCCTTCATTTAATCAACTTCTTGTCGATGTCATATCAAACTAGGGATGCATCTAAAGCTATATGTAACAAGAGTAATCTTATCGATATAGTAGTTGGAATTTGTTTATTTTTGTATTTTCTAGGGGATATTTTCAATTTCTTAAGGACTTCTTGGTATGACCTTATGTAAATCATACTATGAAAACTTTCTAAAGTAAAGACACCAAAATTTGCTGAAAGGAAACACACCCTGTGTAGAATGGAAACACACTTGCTACTTAGAAATAAACATGTTTTCTTTCCTTGAAAGTAAACACACTTGCTTTCAGAATTAAACACACTCAATTTAGAATGCTGGAAAACAACGGTAAGAAATATAAGAATCTATCTAAACACCTTAGGTCGTGTTAGAACAAGTATACAACGAAATTTAACCGAAAGAATTAAAACAATATAGAATTAAGATCTAAGCTATTTGCTAACAAAATATAAACACCAAATAAACAAATATCCCGGTCTTTGGGGGAGTGGGCCCTTGCTCCTTCTCGAATCAAGGTTTAACAACTTAGAATTATCTCAAATAGGAATGGCTATTTTATTGATAAAACATTTTGTATTACAAAATGTACTAGAATCTGAGTACTTAGTCTATATTTCTTCTAACTGTTTCTATTTCTTTCATATCATATTTTATATCTTGTCTATCTACTACAAGTCTTCTTTTATATATATTACAATCATAGTTGTCTTAATGATTTTGATTAAATCAAATCATGCCTAGAATAGATGCTTTGAGTCGATTGTAGCTAATCAGATTGCTATGAGATAACTTACCCTAGATCTCGCATTTAGAAATGTTCTCATCCTTTCCATTGAAAGGGTTGTATATGCAAATTCTTTGTATGTGGTTAGAATAGATAACTACAATCAGTTCCAGAACTTCAGAGAAGTTCCAAAACCATAAGAAATCATTAAGGATCAACACCGTGAGAGTTTTGGAGCTATACCTAAGAGTTCTGGAACTAAGTCCGAAAATTATGGAACTAAATATTGGAGTTCCTAACTAAGTCGAAAGTTATGGAACTAAATGATGACTATGTGATGGAGTTCGAACTAGATTGGAAGTTCTAAAACTAAGTTTTGTAGGAAAAAATATTATCAAAAACATATTTGCTTCATTTCCTCGACAAATTAGACCTACTTTATTACAAAATTGAATTTCAAACACACACTTGTTAAAGGATTTGAGCTTTCAAACATTAGAATCACAATCAATCAAAAGAAAGATAATTACATAGTAACTCAAATCGATGGACTAAAAGTTACAAAATGTAATCAAACTTAATAAAAAGAAGAGTAAGATGAGATCATATATTATACATTAATCGAGACATATTCTCGCCTCATCATTTCCCACAAACTTACTATTTTATAAGTCCCTTTACAAACTTCATTCTTCAAAAGTGGGGTCATATGTTCTGCATTCTATTTGATTGCTCATATCAAATGGCTGAAACTAGATTTCCCAATGCTTAAGCTTAGATGTACTGTACCCAGCTCCTACTTCTATTTTCCTCTCCCACTTTTCAAATTCAGTAGGATCTTGAGGTTCTCTATTTTTCCAAGGAGACATGGGGGTGAGAAGTAGAGGGGGCCTTGTTCGCATTCCCATCCATATTTTCCCATAGGTTTCATTAACTTGGGAATTATAGTGCATAACACTTTTGCCCTTTCTAAACTCCATATCATATTTTTAGGGAAATTAATTCCCTTATTTTCAAGGAAATAGTAAGGAGTTCCCACCTCTTTGAGCATCCTTCATAAATATCTTCAAATTTTTCCTCCTCATAGGAGGTGAAGGCATCAATACTCTTTTGTAGAATGGCAAGGTAATGTGTCTTGAATCTCATATCAAAGGCATGAGTTCTAAAATGCATGAGGAAGGTAGAAGGTTTACCATAGTGAGCTCTCATACAGAGACCAGTTGAGCTAGCTTTTACTAAAAACTCAGATTCCCTTTCCTTCCATGCAATTTGGTTTTGCAAAATAGAGACAAATGCATTGAGCTAGATCTCCCCCACATACAAATTGATCATAAATCCTATGTTTTTCTCTAGCATAAAATTACAAAGATAAAATTCACACAGGAGATTTTTCTCTCAGACTAGATAGAGAGTAAGTCGTCATGAATTCGATTCATCTTTTAGTTCATGTTGAATTCCACATACGATCCTTGATAGCTTCCAATGAATGAACTAATCTTTTAGAAATATACTATATGCAAGAGAGTGCCTCCTACATGCAAGCAATTTCTCACTCATAATACAGACCATATGAATTTTTGTAAGACAATTACATTTATTTCCTTCCTCCTTATAAAACATTTCTTCCCATTATTTTCTTGCCTTAATCTCTTCTTCCATATTGTTATTCATTTCTTTATTTGATGTTTTAACTTCTCTCAGCTCCTGCAAGTGTCATTCCATAGCTTTTTGAGTACCTAATAGGCTAACTCAGTGCATGAAAGACTATGAACACAACACTCTATTTTATGGAAGTCTGAATTTTTTTCTCTTTTCTATCAGGTTGTTTCATGGTTGCTTTGATAATTTCTCAATCCTAGCTATAGGCTAAGTTGTTAGCTCTCCAATGAGCATTTCCTTTGTTCTAATTTAAGTTTTAGGAAATCCAATTCCTCATCCTTTTCTCGATAATGAGCTCTACTCTAGACAAGAAAAATATTGTTTAACTTGATGTCTTTCTTCTTCCTCTGAGATTACTTGAGGAGTTGGGCATTCTTCCTCTATCAAAGGAAATTTTCCTTTTCTTCTCTAGGATGCTAAATATTCTTTTTCATTTGGCAATGCTGATGGTTTAGCCAATTCCTAAAATCTTGCTCTTCAAGTCTCTCCTCTCCTCTATCCATTTCAGCTTGACTTGACTCCTAAGAGTCATGGCCATGCTTACCCAAAATGTCGCAGCCTTCCTTTTCCATCCTTTCATGCTCACTCCTCTCTAGGGTTTCTCTTGACATCTTCTTAATTTTTCTTCTCTAGGAAATTTCAGCATGCCCAGTGGTGGATTTCCTTCTAGAACTTCTTCTTACTATTCTTTCTTGCTCTTACATGGGTGAGTTATCACCTTCTGAGATAGATATTGGCTCCTTACACTCGCTGTGCAAAAGAAGGAATTTCCTTTAATGGTACGGAAAGGCTCTATTGTTTTGATCTTTCTTATAGACCTTATTCTTTTTGGTATATTATCTATTTCTATTTCCCTATGTTCTTCTGTAGGGGCATCAATTTCCATATTAGTTGAAGGAGAGAATGGGGCTGGAATTGTCCTTCTGATAATATTAGGGTTTTCTTGAACTTGCCAAGAAACTTGTCCCAAATTTCTTCTCCATTTTTCTTTGTGAGAAAATGGTGCTTTGGCATATTAAATGAATTAGGCCATGATTTTTATTGTCCCAACCCCGGGAATACCTCGATCCATGGTATGGATAGAATCAAATAGAAACCCTAGAAGGTTTATTATGTACTTAGTTTTTGTGGCTCCATACTTGAGATATATGAGCATTTTTAGGACTTCTTTTCCCATAGACCCAAATTGACCATCACAAGTTAAATATTTCACTACCCAAAATGCTACCCTATCAAAGGGTTTGGGCAAACTAGCCCTTCTAACCCCTTTATGATTTTCTTGGTATTGTACATATATCTTTGGGATTTCTCCCTTCTGTAGTAAGACTTCAACAAATTTTCTCAAAGTCCCTTTGGCAAGTTATGGGACATGTACAATTGGCACTCCAGGACACGCATACTTACGGCATTTACGAAAAAGGAATAAAGATATTTCTCACCTTTGTCCTAGATTTATCTAGGTTTATAATGAATTCTCTTACTAATTCTTCATTATGCCTTGAAAATTTATTTAGAACTCTAGCCATCCTACATGCTCAAAGTTAGACACCACTTCTTTGTCTGTGAGCAAATTGGGAATCATCGTATGGTTCTAATTTATTTTTAATCCCCATATCAGCTCGATTTACTGTCTCTTTTGATTTTGTGTAAATTGGTTGCGAGACTGTTTCTTAGGTGGAAACTGATGACTTTGGCTTTAGAACCTCTATTCTTAGTTTTGGAACCTTTGTTCTTAGTTGTGAAACCTTTGGTCATAGCATTTGTTAATTCTCTCGTTCTTTGTTGCGGACACAAACTTACTTGCCTGCTTCTTCCTCAAAATATCTCTACACTCATTTCACTTTATTTTTGCAATAATGATTACTAATGATAACCATGCCACCACTTATTCCATCTAAATCATCTTCATGATTACACACTTGTAATCATAATGTATAAATAGATGACTCATCATACCTACGTTTAAATTAAGTCAAATCACACATGCAAACATTTAATTCAACCCTAAATAAGTTAAAAGATATAATTAGCGTCCTTGATGATGTAATCATTTTGTTATGATGACTCATCATTCCTACAAGTGGAACAAAACATGATTAGATAAGACAACTAGATTTCAAAAGAATTCCTTTTTATTTGAACTAGCCGAAAAAAAGAGGTCAACCACCATTTGTTAGTTGTTAATTGACCTTTGAGAAAAAATTATTATTATTTTTTATTTTTTGGGGGAAGAAAACACCATTTTATTGCTTTCATATTCTTCCCTTTATTCGGATCTATCATCTGGTTATTTTATCATTTTGGAAAAAGCTGGGTTCTTTCGTATGATCAAATTCTTTGTCTGCTTCAATCTTCCTCAAGAATTCATCCTTAGTGGGAGGCTTCCTATAGATTTTCATCCTATGTCCATTGACCAAGAGTGTTCTACTACTGCTATCAATGGGAAGTAACTAAATAGAACCATTGTCAAATATCCGGTCAATCATAGGGTCCCAACTATCTGTTTCTCAATTTGCCCTTGAATTGTTGGTACTTAGAATCAAACAATGAAATGCCTAGTCTCCTACTTTGAATTACATTTTCTTGATATGTGTGTCATGCCATTTATTCCTTTACTCTTGAATTATCTTTGTTTGTTGAAGTGGTTCCATCCTTAATTCATCCAATTCATTAATTTGAAGGATTCTTTCTTTTTGAGCTACATTCAACTCAATTCCCACCTTCACTATTGTCCTCGATGTCTAAAGTTCAAAATCTATAGGAAACAAGGGTTTTTTACATGACCAATTCATATGGTGAAAACCCTATTGTAGTCTTCCAAGTTGTATTATAAGCCCGGATAGCTTCAAGTAGTCTCTTTACCCAATTTTTTTCTTCCATCTTCAACCGCTTTGTTTTGGTAAGGATGTTCTCTAATTATTTGTTTATTACTTCACTTGTCCATTTGACCATTGGTGGTAACGAGATGACTTCTATTATTTATTAGGTAATACCTTGTAATACCTTAGATCATATTAGACATGAATTGTGGCCCCGATATGAAACTATGCTCCTTGGTGCTCCAAATTTTATCATAATTATGTTCCAAACGAAATTAGCAAATGCTTCTTCAATGGCATTTTTCAATGCCCGCACTTCTACCCATTTTGTCACATAGTCGGTACACATAAGAATATATTCCTTCCATTACGAAGGAGGATTAAAGGGACCAACAAAATCCAATCCCCATTTCTCGAATGGTTCAACCACAAGTTGAGGTTAAAGAGGCATTTCATTGGTGAAAGTTGGTTGTCCCATCCTTTGACAAGGATCACACCTCTTGATATATATCTTCACATCCTTGTCTGAAGATGGCCAATAATAACTTGATGCCAGTATCTTATGAGCTGTTCTTTTCACCGAATAGTTTCCTCCACTTGGTTCATCATGACATGCTCGAGGATGTCAAATATTTCATCCTCTCTTACACACTGCGTAATAAAATCAACACCATATTTAAATAGCATTCCATTTAACCATTTGAATTGTGCATTGCTTTTAATTAACTTCTTTATTTTTTTCTTAGTGAAAGAAGGAGAAAACTTACATGTTGCAAGATAATTTCCCATATCAGCAAACCATGGTGTACTTGCTTTGAGATTGCGAATAGTTGTTCATCTAGAAAGTTATCCTTGACCTGGATCTTGCTCCCCGTGGTGGTTAGTCTTTACAAAAAATCAGCTACGACATTAGATTTACCTAGATTGTCCATAAGGGTAATATCAAATTCTTACAAAAGTAATAACCGTCCTAATTATTCTTCCTCCAACCACTGGTTTGTTCATTAAATACTTAATTGTTGAATGATTTGTGTGTACAAATATCTCTTACCCTATAATGCAATGTCTCAATTTATTGATTGCATAAATCACAAGAAGAAATTCTTTATCGGTGGTGGTGTAATTCTATTCGAAAGGGAGTAAGATTCTTGCTAATATAATAAATGGCATACATCTTTCCTTCCTCATCTTTCTATCCTAATACTACACCAATGGAATAATTTGAGGCATTTGATTGGATGTGAAATGGATTTTCCCAATTAGGTCCTCTCAATATTGGGGTACTAATTAATTTTTCTTTAATTTCTTAAAAGCATGTTGACACTTTTCATCCCAAAGAAAATCATATTCCTTGGTTAGCAAATTAAACATGGGGGCAGCAATTTCACTTTGAAATCTTTTATAAAATGCATATAGTACCCACTTGTCCTAGAAATGATTTGATATCTATGGGGGTCGAGAAATATGTAAATATGAAATGATCCTAAATTTTTTTGATCCACCTGAATTCCTTTTTTTTGAAATATGGTATCCTAATACAATCCCCTCATTCACTATAATCGAACACTTTTCATCACTAAGAGACAGTTGTGTTTTTCACATCTTGTTAACACTCATCCAAATTTATCAAAGCATCTTGAAATTTATCTTCATGTACGGTGAATTCATCCATAAAAACCTCAACACAATCATTTGTTACGTCAACAAAGATTACAAGTACAGCTCTGCGGAAAGTTACGGGGCATTGCATAAACCAAATGGTAACACCCTATAGGAAAAGGTTATCCATAGACATGTAAATGTAGTTTTGTCCTAATCTTCTCAAGAGCAACTCGATCTAATTGTACCCACTAAAGCCATCCAAGAAAGAAAAGCATTGTTCACCCGAAAGGTTATCTAGGACTTGATCTATGAATGGTAAGGAAAATAATTTCTCATTGTATCTTTGTTTAGTTCCCTATAGTCAACACATAGTCTCCATTTTCTATTATTTTTGGGAGAATTACAAGAGGAGATACCCACTAGCTATCTAAGATAGGGTAGATGAAACCTACTTGTAATAGTTTTCAATTTCTTGTTTGACTATATCCCTTAAAGATGGGTTAAACCTTCTTTGAGGCTGCCTAAGCGGTTTAATGTTTTTAGTATAGATGTGATGAGTGTAGATACTTGGGTGAATCCCCTTCATGTCTTTGTAAGCCCAAGCAAAAGCTTTAATATGATTTTTAGAACATCAAACAATTTGGCTTCTTCATCATCCTTGACCAGTTGTTAATGTTTAAAGTTTTACCGGTTGAATTTCAACACGATTGGTTCCAATATGTGATGAATTGATTTGTGTGAAGGGTTTAATTAAATTATTAAATGGAGATGCATGTGGTAATAGCATATGGTATGTAGCAACATCTCCAAAAGTTCCTTGAGACAGAATACTGGAAAAAGGACAATAATGAGAATTATTATACTTATCTCTTTACAGGCCCAATTCTTCATCATTGCTACTTTCTAGAAATTATTCACCACTTCCTGATGTACTTGAAACTGAAGTTCTAGATTCATCCTCTCCCCATGAGAAATCTTGTTCCTTCGGAGTGAAATTATTTTCAATCAAAGAGAATTGTTGTTGTCTTGGTTCCGAACTAAATGTGGTTGTTCCTAACTATGTTTGTAGGTTCTGGAACTAAGTTCATGGGTTTCGAACTAAGTTCGCGAGTTCCAACTAAGTTTATGGGTTCTAAAACTATTTCGATTGCTTTTAGGACAACTGGTTCTCCTCTAATGGTGGATTAATCATCTCTTCTACTTCTATTACATGATCCTACGATGTGATCATAGCCAAAGAAGACAAATTTTTCTTATTAAATTCGGAGAATCAACTTACAATTGTTCATGATTATCAGGTAAAATTTTGTGCAACAGGATATAAGGAAATTTGTTTAGAGTTCTTCCCATTCGGGATTGTCATATCACCTAACCTGCAATCAATTAAAGTAGAAGCAGAAGCTAACCATGGTCTACCCAAAATAATGGGATAACCCAATGTTTTACCTTTTGGCTGCGAGATAAGGAAGTTAACTTGATATTCCCTTGGTGATCGAACCATAACCGCCACATCTTCAATAATTCATTTTGTTTTTTCTACTGACTGGTATGTCATCTACAATATGGTATTAGTAGGTTGTAAACCCATTAATGGTAATGTTTTCGAGTATCCATTGTCATTACATTCACCGCCGCTCCTAAATCTACCAAAACATTATGTACATCCTTATTTCCGATAGAGATAGAAATAATAGGACTTGAGGATCTCTATATTTGGGAGGTAAAACTTTTCCTGCTAATAAATCAACAAGTTTCCCATCTACTTTGATGATCTTGGGAGTCTTGTTTCTTCGTTCCAGGGATTTTTCGGACATAATATTTTGATTAATTTATTCAATTTTGGAATGTCCTTAATTGCTTATAACGGTGGTATTTCAATATTCAATTTTCTTAATTCTGTACAATTGAAATTCTCCTTAATTTCTATAGCTTAATCTTTTTGCAAATGGAGTCTTAGTAGTGTTTCTATCTGTCTCCTTTTCTTTTCTTTCTATATCCTCTTTTTGAACAACAAGTACTAGGAATTTCATTTTCTTCTATCATTTACGTGATTATAATGGGTGGATCGTTAATGATCTTACCGGATCTAGTTTTAATATCCTTACAATTCATAGCATGTAAATCAACTAATTTTTCTGCTTCGTTCCCATAAACAAGAGTTGTTTGTTTATTTCTTGGATTTACTACTAATTGTGCTAACATTTACATTTGGACTACATTCTCGGTTTGTGAATTTTGTGCAGGGATCCCATGATGGCTGTTGGTTCTGATTTGGATATCTTCTTCCTTGAGCATAATTACTAGGGTTCTATCTAGGTTGTGACCAAGCATAAGGATTTCCTTGACCATCCCATGGTTGTTGATGCCCCTAAGCATACCAAGCTTGATTATCCCAATCTTGAAAGTTCCAAGTTGGTTGAGGTACCCAAGGTGGTTGTCCCCAATTTTTGGTACTAAGTGAGCATCCCATGGCATCGTCCATGGATTCGAACTGATCTTGGCATAAACTACCCTTGGTTAGGTTGTATCTCAACAAAATTCAATTCTTATATTTAAGATGAGGCCTTTGGTTAGTTCAAGTTGATTGTTAATAATTAGAAGTAAAGTAAAAACATCATTATCATGTTCTTTAGATTGACAAATAAGACACATTTTTGTTTTATCCAAAGGATAGTCTTTAGTAAATGCTTCTTCCTACATCTAGGACAATACATAGCCAATGGTTTAGTTTTGGCATTTTATTTAGTTGTAATCCATCCATAGTAGAGGTTAATTGCACTAAAATGTCTATTTTAAAATTTGCTAACTCATCCATTAGTTTGTTCATATTTGGATTCAGAATTTTCACTAATTTTCCTTTTCTAGGTCCACCTCTTGTTACGGAATAGCTTCTACAAATATTCTTAATTTCATTCATTCTTATCTAATCAATGTCTCCACCTTCTATCAAGTTAAGGGATTCCTAGATTTGTCTTCCAAAACTTTAAGAAAAATAGTTTTACCTAACTCCTCCGAAAGCACAAATCCACATCTTTTGCTAATAAAGAGGAATCTATCTAAATAGTCTTCTATGTTTTCATCTTCCTCCTGCTTGATTTTGAATAATTCTTCCTTCTTATTTCTCCCTCTACAAGAATCTTGGTATTTGGATAGGAAGACGGTCTCTATCATTGCCCAAGTGCTAATAGAGTTAGATGGTAATCCCATGAAGCACCTCATTGTTGCATCATTTAAAGTGGATGGAAACAACTTGAGTTTTGATTATCTATCTTATAATCATAGGTCTAACATAGTACCTTGAACTCAAACAAAAATTTGTTAGGATCTTCAAATGACATTCCTCTATATGTGGTTAAATGTGTAGGTGAGATATTTTTATTTGATGTATCATCATCTCCCAATTGGATTGGATAAGTAAATTTCCTATCGGTGCTCTTTCACTTCTCTTTTTCATTTTAAAAATATTTTCTAAATTTTCCTCCCAATCAATGTGGTAAGCGGTATCCCTTGGGGAAGGTGAAAAATTAGGGGTAGGAGGTTGACTACTCAATTGAGAATAAAAATCATCCTAAATGGATCTTGAGTAATAAGCCTTCTCCTAGAAGCTCCACTTCCTTTAGGTGGCTGATCTAAGAATTCCAAAGGTGGCAATTCTATTTCTTGTCTGCGAAAGGGGATGGTGGTGCCTTTAATTCTTAATCAATTTCCTTACTTTGACTAGAGAATCTTATGAATTCCTTTGAAGAAGTTTTTGGGAGGAATTTACCTTATGAGTATCTTGGTCTACTCATATATTTTGTGATATAGTAGGGAAGATCCTTCAACTACTAGATGTATGATTTGTTTCTCTTGCTAACACTTAATTAGAAAGTTCCAACTAGTGTTCCCCGGAAATGGCACCAAAAATGATGGGTGTCATTATTCCCTTCATTTAATCAACTTCTTGTTGATGTCATATCAAACCAGGGGTGTGTCTAAAGCTATATGTAACAAGAGTAATCTTATCGATCTAGTAGTTGATTGTAGTTATTTTTGTATTTTCTAGGGGATCTTTTCAATGTCTTAAGGACTTCTTGGTAAAACCTTATTTAAATCATACTATGAAAACTTGTTAAAAGTAAACACACTAAAAAATTTGTTGAAAGGAAACACACTGTGTAGAATGGAAACACACTTGTTGTTGGAAATAAACACGCTTGCTTCTGAAAGTAAACACACTTGCTTTTGGAATTAAACACACTCAATTTAGAATGCTTGAAAACAACTGCAAGAAATATAAGAAACTATCTAAACACTGCAAGAACAAGTATACAAATGAGAATTTAAGCTGAAAGAATTAAAACAATACGAAATTAATAAATCTAAGCTATTTTTGAAGAAATATAAATACCAAATAAACAAATATCCTTGTCCTTGGGGAGTGGTCCTTGCTCCTCCTTGAATTAATTAGGATTTAACAACTCATAATTCTCTCAAATAGGAATGGCTATTTTATTGATAAAACATTCAGATTACAACACATACTAGATCCGAGTACTTAGTCTATATTTCTCTTCTCTGTTCTATTTCTATCTCATATTATATTCTATATCCTCTCTATCTACTGCAGTGTACTTTTATATATATATTACAATCATAGTTGTCTTAATGATTCCATGAAATTAAATCATGCCCCGAGAATAGATGTTGATTTGGATTGTGGTGATCGGATAGATGTGAGATAACTTTCCCTGGATCTACATTCAAAATATTCTCATCCTTTCTGATTGAAAGGTTTTTATATTCAAAATATTCATATGTGGTTAGAATAGATAACTCCCATTGGTTACAGCAACTTAAGTTCTAGAACCATAGGAAATCGTTAAGGATCAACACCTTTGTGAGAGTTCAAGCTATACCCAGGGAGTTCGAAACTAAGTCCAAAAATTTTGGGACTAAATACTGGAGTCCCGGAACTAAGTCCGAAAGTTATAGAACTAAATGATGACTTTTTGATGGAGTTCCGAACTATCTTTGAAGTTCCTGGAACTAAGTTGTGTAGGAACATATGTTATCAAAACTTACTAAACTCCACCGCTTCATTTCCTCGACTGATTAGACCTACTTTATTACAAAAATTAATTTCAAACACACACTTCGTAAGAAATTTTAAAGATTTTAAACATTAAAAACACAATCAATCAAAACAAATACAATTACATCCTAACTCAAATCAGATCAACTAAAAGTTACAAAATGTAATCAAACTTAATAAAAAGGAGAGTAAGATGAGATCATATATTATACATTAATCGAACGTATTCTTGCCTCATCAATAACCATGTCAAACAAGATGTCAACATCTATATAAAATGTCTCTAACAGTCATCATGCATCATATATAAATCAAAGTCAACAATAATCCATGATCTGACATCTAACACGATACTAAATGAAAACTATAATTATGTCCATAATATAGTCAGCAGTATCATGATCTATATCAAAAGTGTCAAAGGGAAGTGGGCACTACATCCCCTCACCTTAGACTCGAATTCCTCCCGGAAGTCACCTGGAAAGAGAGATAGGAACAAATACAATAGAAAAAGATCACTCCACTATGGTATTGTTTGCTTGAAACAAAGGTGGGTCTATAGAACCTAAGTTTGGTCCAATGCAATTTAGCAAGAAGAAGGGAGATTGCAAGGGATGAGTTCTAAACTTTCTACATGCAAGGCTATGAACACTTAAATTTAGAGAGTAAATTTACGCTATCAACCAATATACCACACATAACAATATAACATGAAGAGTTCAAAAGAGTCTTAAGAGTAACCACAAAGTAGAGGAATAATAAGGATAATTCCATGAGTTTGAGAATGACCACATAGTTTCCCAAGGAATACAACATACTACAATAATAAAAGTTAAGGTTTCTACTAAGTTTAAGCCTTGATTTCAAGGTTCGTTGTCTAGACAAGGCTAGCAAAACCAACTATGACCAAATTTGCATGAGGAAAAAGTCTACTCAAGGTCCCACAATTTGAGGATCACATAGGATGATATTAATCAACAAGGACACCTAAATCAGTAAAACATTTAAAATCAAGGAACTATTCAAGGAAAGGTTTTTATAACTCGAGAGGGTACAATTAACTTTCCATGGTAATACAAGTGAAGTCAAGACCACAAGTTTTCCTATAATATGATTTTTACACTTTTGTTGTAAGAATTGAACAAACCATACCAACCAAATCTAAAGAATTCAACCATTAGCAAAAGAATATATATATATATATATATATATATATATATATATATATATATATATATATATATATATATCCCCTACCAACTAACATATCAATACAAGTACCATACATTATAAGACAATGGGATTTATTTATCTTATTTCCTATTCAAGCTCGAAATAACCATAAAGAGAGCACAAGAAACACCAAGGACCACTCAAGTTCGCTAGGAGAAGAACAAGTAACACAAGGTACAACTACAATCCAAGGGTGGATCGTATCAAAAGTGAATAACATCATCTTGCACTCTCTATCTTAATGGAAAGGGGGCAACAATAACAAGGTGATCAAAGAAAATATGAAGAAAAGAATATTTCCCAAAGTTATTTTATATTCTTAACATATGTTTCCTTAAATTTACAATAAATTAGGTCTCCAAGGATAAAACAACACACAAGGAGGTTAATTTTTAAACAACAAATCAGTCTCAATCCGTAAGACCACAACTCACACTCATTGAGATATGGGATGATAAGGGTATGATGACCCAAAACTACCACAAGAAAGGAACATACATCTATGAATAAGAAAGTAATAAGAAACTAGAACACATTGTTATCCACCGTGTGTTTCACAATTTCAGATATGTGATAGAACTACGGTGTTCAACTAAACATCGCACTCAATACACATAAATCTTACTTATTTTGTAACTCAACTAATTAAGTCAAAATTGTAGTTTTGTTTGCTAAACACATTCCTTTACTATTTTTCTTAATTAAAATATTCCTTTTTATTCGATATCACATGTTTGCATTTATAAGGAGCACCACTAAGGTGGCCATGATATCTTGCCATTCTATAAAGGCAGAAAAGAGAAAAATTATTTATTTTACTCCTAGGGAGGTAGATGGATAAATCTTTTCCTTTCTATTCTTATAAATGATTTTTATTTCTTCTATTAATCTACCAAGGTTAAAGCAAGGACCATTTTCTCTTTTTATGTTCCAGCTTTATTTATTAAGGCCAAATCTCCTCAATTATAGTTTTATGATTTTTGGGTGAATCAAATTTTCAACAAAATTTAATGAGAAGGAAGGGTAAACATATCACACTATTAATTTTATCTGAGAGATAGGTAAATCAACACACCACATTTGTATTTCTAAGGAAACAAGGGACATTGAACATAGAAAAACATTATTAATTTGTAAGAACTAGGAAACAATCAACCAACATGGATCACAACAATATTTCTAGATTTTTCCACTAATTACAAGTATCATAAAACATTCTAGTGGGTTTCTACAAGTTCTCAAAGGAAGTTACAAGGAAGACCCATTAAGAAAGCATAATTACTTTTACCGATCTACTAGGTTTTAACAATGTATGTTGTTTTGGCGAAAACATTTATACTCACATGATAAGACAATGAAAGTTTTCAAATCTACACCCATATTACCAAAGGATACCACCAACCAAGCAATCAAAATTAAAAGGAAAGATTTTAACTATAAGAACACCACATACTCACTAGAAAACATCAACGTTAAGCGAGTCGATCACCTATCATTTAATACGGCTTTATGACCAAGAGTTATAGTTTCACAAGAAGAATCCCATTATAAGATACCATTGAGATTAATTCATCAAGGTCTAATTACACTAACATCACTAGTGGCATGGTCCAAAAGACTCAAGGCATCCATAAGTGTCTCCACGTAATTTAAAATTAATAGGTCATAGAGTGTTATTCATAGTAACTAAAAAATTAAGGAAAGGATAGACTTATTTATAGGTCAAGAGGGCAACCAAACACACTTAATTTACACACACAATACTCGAATGGGATTAATTCTAACCATAATTATCAAGATGCATACAATCCTCAAGTCACTACTTTATATAATGAAATAAGGAAATCCTGATAAAATTTACCATGCCATCGAAAAGAAGCCACTACCGGACACAAAATTTTCTACTAACATCCGAGCTAGCCAAAAGCAATCTGAACCTAACATAATTCATCAGCCCATAACTAAAGACCTCTACTATGACAAGGTTAAAGCTCTTACCAAATTATAAAAGAATCACCACCACCTCTAACAAACTACTAACTAGAACTCTCAACACAATGAGTTGTCCATCTAAAGAAGGTCGAGCAATGAAAAATTCACTCTAATATCCTGACACCCTCAAAATTCCATGCATCCAAAACCAAATCATAGCTTTAGGCACCTAAGAGGACATTTAAGACACCCAGGGGTGTATCCCCATATGACGAAATGTCACAATACAAAAGCATAGGATGATCTCATCATCATACAAGAAGGAATCCATGTCACATTTAGCTAAGTAACCAACAACATAATGATCTCCGTGTCCCCAATCAAAATAAAATCTAAGAAATGTCGACAATCAAGGAAAGTGGCTAAGTAGCCATATCACAAAGTCTAAAAATTCTCACAAAAAAATAAAATAAATAAAAGATCCTCAGAGCTTCCCAAATCAATCATAAAATAAGATGTTGGTTGTTAGTAAATTAATACAATATCATGAATGTAAAACAAAAAAGTTAACACCACATTCACTCTACAGCCCTTCATGGCTACCAAAAGGGGTACTCTTCCTCGAGGTTAGTTCCATGACACATATGCAGGATTGGCTCCTAAACGACACCTAGACTTAATGTCCACTCTCCCATACGGGTAACAAAATGGAAAACGGATAACCCGGCCCTCTTTCCTAACCACTGAAGGAAGGAAGCTATAAACACTTCTAACTAACTCTTCCTGACCCAGAACACAACCACTATCATCCAACCACAAGAATCACACCATACAACTTATCATTCCAACAAATTTAAGAAGGAAGGGTATCAAAAGAGCTTAAGGCATCATATAATTAAATCAAGATTTAGGACTTGTAAAATAAACACATTTTCAAGCGGAACCAAGTTTCCACTACACTAGAAGTTCATAAAAATCAATTTAGTTTGATATTCTTAGTTACCCTGTTCAAAAAATGCCACTAAGCAAGCACAACAACTCAAACAACTTGTTATTTTATTATGATTTTAATTCTGGCAGTTCAAATGAATAGAGTAATGTAATATTTCTTCACACGTATTTCTTTTTTTTTTAATTTTCAAACAAGGTTGTTTTCTAGATTTAAAAGTGTGCTAGGTTTACAATTCATGTCTCAAGTTTTTCTAGTGTGCCCAAAGGTCCAAGATTTTGAACCCACTGACTCTGATACCAAGTGTAATGCCCGCTAAAATCTCCCTCTTGAGACCCATGAACAACCTAGGTTTAGTTACAAAATTATGGAATAATTTTTTATTTTAAAGTGTTAACAACCAAAGTTTCAAGGACAATTAAATTCAACTGATAAATTTTCCCATTATAATAATTATTGATTCCACATTATAAAACAACAAGTGTGATAAGTCCACACCTAGCTCAAATCTCCTTAGGGATTAATTTAATCACTCATTACATTGACATTTAAGATAAATATTCCTTGATTAAAATTTTAGGGTTAAGGGACCAAAACAATTAAATACCTGGGCATTTAATTCCACAAGATCTAAGACAAGAGAAAGGTTTAATTACGGGGGAAGAATACATATTAAAATCATTAGAGTAAATTCTAACTTACCCACTCCCAACACGGTTAAAGATTCAATTTGATTTTTTCCATGATTAATGCAATGAAAAATTCCTAAAAACAATCCCATTACATAGGGAATTTCCTCACCTTTCCGGTGATATAAAGAAGTCCTCCTAACTCCTCATATTTCTCAAGTTATGGGACAATGGAACTTGGGGTGAAAATTTTCCCAAGAGCAGGCCTGCGGGCCTCAGGGATGACAATTTTCCCCAACTCGGGCCTGCGGAATTCGGAGAGAAAATTCACCGGAGGAGAAAAGTGGATCGGAGTGGGGAAGAAAACTTTTCCTAGACGCGGGCTGGAGAAGCAGGGAAGGTGTTGGTGCTCAAAATAGTCTCACCCCATTTGTGCCTTTGAAAATTTATTGATTTACGACATCTATCATTTTCTCCTTCCCTGTGTTGTGCTTGGTCAGTCTTTGTTGTTATTTTTTAGTCAACTCCTAGGTTGAAGATCATGTATGGGTCCATGTTTGTCTCCTCATTTATTTTTCCTCCGAAAGGTCTATATTTTTGTCTCCCGTGCTCTTCGTTCCTTCGAAAACTTGTGTTTTCCCATTCTCTCTATTTCCCATAGTCATGTTTTTATGTCCTTGACGTTTCTATCCTAGATACTTGAAGAAGAATGAATTGATGTGTACCCAAGAATGTATTTGAGCCTTGTAACATTTCTAAACTTTTTGTCCTTACGAAAATTTCATTCCCGTGCTTAAAAGGTCATTTTTTTATTTTACGGTTTAACAAGTGTTTCTCTCTGGTCAAATTTGCATCCTTGCATCGTAAGAGACGTGGCACATTTTGGTTGGGCGCGGCTCAGTTTGGGTACTTAGAAAAATTCATGTCAAGACTTAACTCAAAAATTTTCCACATGGAGGTACGGAGTTCATTTAAAGATATACTATTTGGTTTCACCTTGGATTAGTCTTTGGCGAGACGGAGTTAAGGCTTCCACTACTTTCCCCATACTTAGATAAATGTTTGTGTAGTTGGTATAGTTTGGCAGATAGGACACGTGGAAAGATCTCCCTCATTCAGGGTTTCCACTTTGGGCACCATTTTGAAGTTGCGCTATAAAGACACGTGGAGGCCTTTGCTCACTTTTCATTTTGTTTGGACTTTTCAATGGCCAAAGGAGACTACCTCGGAGCATGACATGTGGTTCTTTTCACCGAGCTTCAAGTATTCGGGAAAACCTTTCCGGAATGCAGGGACACGTGACAAGCCCGCACTTTCGCTCAAGTATCAAATTTTTGGGACCATCTCAAGGTGCACCATGGTGACACGTGGCGGTTTGAAAATTCAAAGATGTGGGGAGGTAGACCATCGGAGGAAACTTGGATTTTTTTCCCTTAAGGAGTAAAATCTTAAAATGGCCCATAAACATGATGAGGGAAATAGTTAATGCATTACCCCGTAAAGGTGGAGGTGCAAACTCTCGGGGATATTTGAAAAAAATCCCTTTGGGAGAATAGAGTCAAAAGTAAAAAAGAATCACTACCCCGCTCAAATCATATTTAGACGAGTGTTTGGCTCATTTCCTAAGGGTGGAGATGTGAGGAAAACTTGGAAAGTTTTCCTTTTCCAAAAGAAAGTAAAAGATATAATTTGAGCATGGTTCCGCTTGAATCACATTTGGACGCATGTTAGGCTTGTTTTCCGAGGGAGGAGGTATGGAATAAAATGGATTTTTTTTTCCATTTCTCCAAAAATTGTAAAAAGTCAAAGGAATCCCTTGGGTTTGTTCTTAAGTTCGAATCTTCCATGTGAAAGCCCAAATTCAAAGTAAAGATCAACGATACCGAGAATCAAATCGATTTTCCCCCATTTTTTTGAAACACATCTGGAAGTGCAAGTCTCCATGATTTCTTGGTCTTTTCTACATGCCAAACAGAGAAGGGAGTTAATATTGATATCTAAGTTTTGTGGGGATATCTGGAAAGACGTCTTTCACCATTAAAATTGTCTGACTTTCGTGCTCGATTGGACTTTCCATTTTTTTCTCCCAAGCAAGCGAGCAACCATATTTGAAAGATTAGGGGCAGAAGTGGTTGGAAAATTGAAGAAAGAGTGATCTACTAGAGGAAAGAGTTGAAAGTGGGAGATATTTGATGAAATTTGCCCCCTCGAGCACCTAGTGACTTTTGTAGATTTAATTCTAAGAATCGTAAAAGAATCATGGTGAGCACTAGTGAATTTAAGATTTTTGTCTTGTGGGGAGAAGGGGTGTCGACATTAAAATTTTCTTCCATAATTTCTATTTTATTAATGTATGTATTAGGAATAGGATGTTGTTAAGTATAATTAGTAGTGGCATCCAATAGAAGATAACGGCGTCGTCATCAATACGGTGTTTTGCCAATAATGTAGACTATGGTAACAGTCAAAGTATAATAGAATGTTGTAAAAGAAAATATTTGTTGTAACTGGTCCGGTAATGTTAAAATGTCAAAGTTTGTGTAAGTAGAGAAGTAGGGTCTACATGATTAGTAATTAGAAATATTATATTTGTCATAAATTTTTTGTGTATTTTATTTGAGGAAAAGTCTATAAAGGTGGAACCCATGTGAGATGATAAAGTTTATCTTATCTTAGAAGATAAGCCTACATGTAAAGGCAAGATTTTAGGCATGGAATATGATTGGCCGAAAGAGATTTCCTATCCTATCTTAGAGATAGGGTGGATAAGCCTGAATTCCTATAAATAAAGAGGCCACCCCCTCATTTAGCATGGGAGGAAGTAGTGAGAAATATCAGATGAGTAAGTGTGTAAAGGAAGCCATCATTTAGAAGGTGTGTTAAAGAATCCATTGTGAAGTTTCTCCCATAGTTATTGTTGGAAGGCAAGTGAAGTCAGTAACACTTGAAGTACCTCATGGGTGAGATTGTAACAATTTCATGTTGATATTATAATTTACACTTATATTTCAGATTTTTCATCATTCCTTCGTATCATAGTCTATGGTATTCTTGTGTTATGTTTTTGTTGTGTTTCCAGATTACATCCACCAAACTAAAGGTTGTGCATTAATAAAATAATCATAGCACGAGGAGTTCTCGGTGGAGAATTATCATAGTGCTGGATTGGTGTTGACATTTTGGTTCCGTTGCCGGGACCATTCCTCGTTGGTGGATTTTTTGGAGAGATATTCCCACGTAGTCATAAATCAATAGGAGGGTAACCTTGTTTTTATTGTGCCTAGTAGTTACCATGGTAATGTCACTTTTTACCATGCATAGTATTTACCACAGTAACTTTTTTTACCATGAATAGTGTTTACCCCAAGAATTTTATTTTACCCGTGAATAGTGTTTACCACAGTAAAGTCAGTTTTTATCGTAGTAAGTCAAGTTTTACCATAGTTTACCATGGTCATTTCTATTTTCTATTATAGTGATTCCAATTATTTGTGCACATAAGTCTTGTTGATTGTACTTGGGGTTGGTATTTCACCGTGGTTACTTTTGAAAATGGGGAAGATTCCTGTTATTTCAGCCCAATCTAATGAAGATGCTTCCTCTTTCATTTAAGAGATTAAATGATCTTGCATTTGTAATGGCCTCATAAGAAGGGAAAATGGACAAAAATTTTTCCTACCTTTTTGGATGGTTCAAAGCACTTAGGTGGTTTGAAACACTAGGTGATAATGTGAAAAACTCATGGGATTTATTAACTGAAAGTTTTCTTGAAGAATTTGGTGAACAACAGAAATATGTAGATCTCATGATCGAGATCACAAAGCTAGCCCAAGGAGAGTAGGAGAAGATAAGAGATTATCATGCTCGTGTTCTAGAGCTAAGGAGGAAGCTCGATGCCTAGATCCAAAAGGAAGGATTAGTGGATGAGTTGATGAATGGCATGGATAATCTCCTCTGTAAGCACTTCATTCTTGGGATGAAGCCAAAGATCAGACAATGAGTGAAGTATGACCGCCCAGCTACCATTAAATAAGCAAAGGAGATTGCAAGAAGGAAAGAAGAAATCATGGAAGAGGAGCCCAAAGAAATTATTGCTAAAGTAGAGCCTACACCAACACCTTTGGTCTAGAATCCACAACCACTCTCGGTGAGCACAAATCTTTCTCCTAGTACATCTACTGAGTATGAAGATCTGCTCAAGAAGATGGGTTAGTTAACTATTAATCTTCTTCAAGGAAAGGAATTTAGTTCTCAGGGAGGAGATAGAGGTCCAAAAAGAAATATTTCTGAAGTTGTATGTTATGGTTGTTATAAAAAGGGTCATTATAAGTATAATTGTCCAGATAGAGCTTCTACATCTGGTACAAGAGATAATGATAAAGGAAAAGCACCTATGAATTCTTTTGATGTAGTAGATAAGAGCATAAATAATGAAGTAGATGTGTTTGTAACAAAAAGAAAGAAAGAAAAAGATAACCAAGATGGAAATGATCCTAAGAAGATGAAAGGAGAAACTAGTAAGAAACATAGGAGAAAAAAGTTGAGTGTGCAGGATTTTCGATTTCACAGGACAAGGACCATACTCTATCTTAGAAGATCTATCCAAAAGGCCTGCAAATATTACATATGGTTAACTCTTGGCTATGTCTTCTAAAAGTGGTGGGAGCTACGAAGTGGACTCAATTATCAACAAAGGAATGAGGTTTAGGTTCCTATTTTGGAGGCAGAGATGGATCCCTATGCTCCACAAGTTGAGGTATTATGTAATGGTATTTCAATTCATGATGTCTTAGTTGATGGAGGTGCTACAGTTAATGTAATGACCGAGTCTGTAATGAATATGTTGGGTTTAAAAATTGATCGCCCCTCAACACTTATGTTAAGGTCATTAAATAAGGGAAAACTAAACCAGAAGGTGTAGTTTCAAATGTGGCAATATCTATTATGGGTGTTGTATGTGTGGTAGATATTTCGGTGAATGAAAAATGGTCTGTTGCGTACCCAAAGTTATTAGGAAGACCATGGCTAAGGAGAGTTCATGCAAGAAACTACTAGAATGAAGGCTTCATGACACTTAGATGTGGTAGAGAGAGGGTGAAAATAAACGTGATCCCTCGGCATCATAAGGTAGAACCTGTGGATTCAAGTGATGAAACTAATGATTGGACATCCTCTGATTACTCTAGTACCAGTGAAGTGGACACCGAAGATGAAGAAAGTGAGGTTGATGTTTTGGTCATGGATATCCTTCTAGTCACACTAACTCATGACCCCATAAAATTATCTAAAGAAGAAATTGATGATCGTCTCTAAAAAATAAAGATTGGTGATGTTGTGATGGAGAGTGAGAAGGAATCCTACCTCCATCTCTTTCAAAGGTACATACACTTATTCACTTTTGATTACAAGGAACTCCATCAAGTAAGTTGGGTAGAACATTCTATTGAGTTGGTAGATGATGCTAAGCCCATAAAGAAAATGCCATATAGAATGAATCCTAATTTTTCCAAGATTGTAAAATAAGAAATAGATAAGTTTTTTGATGCGAGGATTCATATTTGTTGTGGAGAATTCAGAATGGGTTTCTCCCATTGTGATCTTAATAAAAAAGAATGGGAAGATATGCATTTGTGTTGATTATAGGAATCTCAATAAGGCAACAAAGAAGGATCATTACCCTCTTCCATTCTCAGATTAGATCTTGGATGAAGTAGCTAGCCAGAGTGCTATAGTTTTGTTGATGGATATAATGGATACAACCAAGTTCGTATAGCGGAGAAAGATCAGCTAAAGACCACATTCACCACTCCTTGGGGAACGTTTTCTTATAGAGTTATGCCTTTTGGGTTGTGTAATGCTCTGGAAACATTCTAGCGTTTGATGAATAGGGTGTTTGAACCCTACATTGGGAACTTCATCAGAGTATTTTTGGATGATTTTTGCATCTATGGGAGTAAGATGGACCACCTGCACTAGATGGAGATAACATTTCAAAGGTTAGATGAAGCACAAGCCTCACTAAACCCTACAAAGTGTGTCTTTGGATGTTCTAAAGGCATTTTGTTAGGGCATGTTGTATCCAGAGATGGTATTGGTACTGATCCTGATAAAGTTTCAAAAATCAAAGAGTTACCATTTCCTATGAATAGAAGTAAGTTGAGATAATTTTTAGGCCATGTGGGTTACTATAGAAGGTTCATCAAGAATTTCTCAAAGATTTCACAACCACTAACCCAGTTCTTGAAGAAGGATGTTACTTATGAACCAGGAAATAAGGTGCATGAAGATTTTGAACAACTGAAGGAAGCCTTGGTGTCTTCACCTGTTTTAAAGAATCCAGATTGGAGCAAGCCATTCATTGTGTATATTGATGCCTCAAATGCAGCACTAGGAAGTACTCTGAGCCAAAAGGATGAAAATGGGAATGATCATCCAGTTTACTTTGGGAGCAGACAAATGAGCAGTGCTGAGGTAAATTATATTATAACTGAAAAAGAGGCTCTAGCTATCATTTTTTTATAAAGAAGTTTAGAAATTACTTGCTAGGGTAGAAATTTATAGTTGTAATAGATCATCAGGCTCTAAAATATATTGTAAATAAGCCCAATCCATCAAAGAGGATAGCAAGATGGATAATTTTGTTGCAAGAATTTGAATTTGATATTATAGATAGGCCAGGAAAGAAGCATGTCAATGCAGATGCACTCTCTCGAGTCTATGATGGTTTAGGTTCATCTTGTGATGATGATGATTTCCCAGATGCAACATTGTTATCCTTTAACACAATCCCTAGTGAATACATAGATATTTGGAATTATCTGAATGAATTCAGGTTTTCTGATGGTGCCAATGCAAAGACTAAGAGGAAGATTACTCAAGCTTTCGTCCATATTCTATTATATATGGAGTATTATTTCGAATAGGACCTGATGGATAGTACAAGAGGGAAGTTGGATGTGAGCAAGGGAAGGTGTTGATAGAAAGATTCCACAATGGTACATGTCGAGGACACTTCTCTGGACAACTTACAGCAAGAAGGATCTTGGATGCAGGTTATCACTAGCCTACTCTTTTTAGAGATTGTTATAATTATTGTAAGACATGTGATATTTTTCAAACACATGGTAACCGTAAGACTTCATCAGCTCCATTATGCCCTATTCTTCCACTTGGTCCCTTTGAAAAGTGGGGAATAGACATTTTAGGTCCACTTCCAACTACCCCACGTGAAAATAAGTATATTGTAGTTGCCACATATTATTTAACCAAGTGGGTTGAGCTAGGCCATTGAAAACAACTTCCATGGATGAAGTGGCAAGGTTCATATATGAACGCACTATCACAAGATTTGGTTGCCCATTAGAAATTGTAACAAATCAAGGAAGCCACTTTGTTAGTGAGGTGGTAGAAGCACTAGTCAACAAATTTTCTATTAAGCACAAGAAGGAAACAACATACAAGCCAAGCACAAATGAATAGATGGAATGAACAAATTTTGTGTTGTGTCAAATTCTAGCAAAAGATGTAGCCTTACAGGTACATAAGTGGGATAAAAGGATTCATGCAGCATTTTGGGCATATAGGGCAACATCAAAGTTAGGAACAGGATACTCCCCATTTCAGTTGGCTTATGACATTGATCCAGCTTCTTCCTATTGAGTTTGATATTCCCACTATGAGAGTTATGAAAAAGGAAAGGATGGATGAAAGTGATTCAGTAAAAGAAAGGTTAGTGCATCTTCATTTGCTATAGGAAATGAGGGAAATAGCGAAGGATACAAGCTATAAGAAGAAAATGAAGTAGAAGGAATACTTTGATCAAAATATCCGTTGGTCTCCATTTCATGTGAATGACTTCGTTCTAGTATATGATTCTAGATACAAAAAAGAAGGTAGAGAAAATTTATTCCCAAATGGATGGGGCCCTACAAAATAGTAGTTATGCATGAAAATGGTACATATCGACTGGAGGAATTGGGTGGCACTCCCATTATGAAATTGGTCAACCACGACAAGTTAAAGATTTTCCAAGCACCAGAATAGTCTACTCCGAGGATGGAGTAAAAGCTAGGAAGGGGGAAAATGTCGACATTAAAATTTTCCTCCGTAATTTCTATTTTATTAATGTATGTATTAGGAATAGGATGTTGTTAAGTATAATTAGTAGTGGCATCCAATAGAAGATAATGGTAATCACAAGAAAGTGCCGCCAATAATGTAGAGTACGGTAATGTAAAAAAGTGCAATAGGAATGTTGTAAAAAGTAAATATTTGTCGTAAGTGGTCCGGTAATGTTAAAATGTCAAAGTTTGGGTAAGTAGAGAAGTAGGGTCTACATGATTAGGAATTAGAAATATTATATTTGTAATAAGGACAAAGAGTGATGTCATAAATATGTTGTGTATTTTATTTGTGGAAAAGTCTAAAAAGGTGGAAACCATGTGAGGTGATAAGGTTTATCTTATCTTAGAAGATAAGCCTACATGTAAAGGCAAGAGTTTAGGCATGGAATATGATTGGCCGGAAGATATTTCCTATCCTATCTTAGAGATAGGGTGGATAAGCCTTAATTCCTATAAATAAAGAGGCCACCCCCTCATTTAGCATAGAGGGAAGTTGTGAGAAATATTGTATGAGTAAGTGTGTAAAGGAAGCCATCATTTAGAAGGTGTGTTAGGGAATTCATTGTGAAGTTTCACCCATAGTTATTGTTGGAAGGAAAGTGAAGTCAATAACACTTGAAGTACCTCATGGGTGAGATTGTAACAATTTCATGTTGATACTATAATTTACACTTATATTTCAGATTTGTCATCATTCCTTAATATCATAGTCTATGGTATTCTTGTGTTATGTTTGTTGTTGGGTTTCCAGATTACATCCACCAAACTAAAGGTTGTGCATTAATAAAATAATCATAGCACGAGGAGTTCCCGGTGGAGAATTATCATAGTGCCGGATTGGTGTTGATGACAGGGGCTCTATTGTAAAGGTTATAAATGGCACAAATTTTTCGTGAATGTTGGACATCGAGTGTTAGAGGTCGAAGAAAATTCCCAAGAGGAAAATTTTACTAAGCCCATCTTTTGAGAATCCACCGAGAAACTAGGTTATCTCTTTTTTATTAAGTTTTATTGTGTCATAGCTGGTTGCAAGTTTATAGCCATTTAAAAGCTCTGATTGTTCTGAAACTTTCCCTATAATAGATTTAATAAAATTTGATTTCTTCTTTGTTGTCTTGAGAAAAATGTGTTGGTTTTATTTATGAATGTATGCAAGTAGTTTCTCTTGTTTTTGTTGCAATCTTATATTAAAATATGACCCAATCACATGGGCCTCAATCCTTGTGACATTTTAGTGGCATTTGGAATTCCATCTTTGAGAAGAGCTTTCATTTGGGAATGGAATAAATGATTTAAAATCACTATTCTTTCATCTTTGACAAATATTGTCCTGTAAGCCTCGGTGTACCTTACGTGTGATTTGGCTTAGATCTTGATGTTTTGTTGCATTTTCTAACTTGATCCTTCATGATAGAATCTCAAAGATTGTGTGAAAGAGTGCTGATCTAGGCCTCCATTGAAGCACATATTTTGGTTAAAGAAACATTCTAGCTATTTTGTGGCATTCTGTTGGTTTAGCCTCCCAATGTGTAATATTCCTCAAGGATTTGATGAATCAAGTTCACCCTGCCCCACCTTCCACCAAAAATCCTTTCAAAAACAATTAATCCTACCTGTACCACCCTTGTTTGTCCTGTGTGCACATAAATGCATAATCTTTGTTACCAAAACATGTAGAAGTAATTAGGGTCTCAAATGTCTTCAGTAACCTTTGCCTTGTTGTGAAAATATCTCCTTGATCTAGAAGTGACAACTCGTGAGAGTTAGATCTGGTGTGTTGATCATATTTTCCCAAGGTATTCTCTATAAAATCCATGCAAAAGAAGGATTTATCATTGTTCTTCAATAAACAAAGGTTACAAAATAGGTTCTCTTACCTTGGTTGAAAGGCACAACCTAAAATAGTTAGGATCATATCACATCCTTTTAAGGTGTTATCCATCTCTCCACAAATCCAAGTAATAAAGGGATAGTTAAATTCCTCTTTTTTCTAGCACAAAACATTATATTTATGATTTAGCTACCTCTAAGCTCCCTGTTGAATCTATGTTGTTGCTTCTCTTGAAAAGGAGAACAAATTTGGATACCAACACTAGTGGTGCTATTGTCGAGATTGTTCAATTCAAAGTCAAGACTCGTAAAACACTTCTTGTATGCTCCAAGTGTTGTGTGCAATTCTTTCAGTTTTCACACCTAGTGCACTAGATTTCATGTGATAAATCTGGGTAAAGAAAGTTTAGAATCTTTCCATTTCCAGTTTCTAGCATTGACAGACATTTGACAAATCATACTTAGTGCATTTTCACAACTAATGTGGAAATCCTTAGTGGTGACTCCCTGTTGATTTTATTTTGGTAAGGACCAGTGTCTTAAAACTCTGTCAAAGTCAAATTTGTTACTAATATTTACAAAGCTGGAAGGAAGGAGATCTTTCTTTGCTAGGGATCCTGTCAGGACATTGTTTCCAGAGCTAGGAAAAGAAAAATCAGAAGGAAGAAAATCCTGGAGGTTGTGGGAGAACAACAGACAAGAAGAGGGATCTCCATTAATGAAAGTGATCGGCCTATCATTGAAGACTACCATTCAAGTGACTCTGAATCAGGTATCCTCTTTGTGGAATTGAACTCTCCAGCTGGAGAGGGGCCTTCATTTTATTTTGAAAGGTTTGCTTCACACTCTACACCTATCTTTTCTGAGGTTGATAGAGATTTCCAAGAGACAAGGCCTTTGGGGGGTCTCCATTTTGAAAATTATACTCATGTGTTCCAAGGACCCTCTGCCCCTCATCAATTTGTCACCCCTCCAAGGTCACCTCCTCAAAGGAACATGGCCCACCCCACCCAAACCCCCTTTTTTTGTTAACACCTTTGGACCTATAAATTTTGTGGGAATGGTTGGTTACCCAAATGCAGTACCTCAAGATGTAAGGAACAAACTACCAAAGTTCCAAGGAAACAATGCTATAACTAGTGACCAGCATCTGAAACTCTTTCTTAATATGATGGAATACTTTGAGATTGAGCATGAGGATGTATACATCAAATTATTTGTCCACACTTTAGAGGAGGATGTAAGGGACTAGTATAAAGCATTACCAGATAACTCTATTGATTCTTGGGCTGAAATGAACAATGCATTTAGATTACAATATGGTGATAGGAATGACCCTAGGTTTCTTCTATCAGAGTTTGAAAACATCAAGAAGAACCCCAATGAGTCAGTACATGACTTCAATACAAGGTTTAATAAAACTTTGAGGAGATTTCCTGTTAGGATAAGGCCTTGTGATGAGTCATGTTTGATCAAATACACTGATGCATTTGATAAAAAGGTTGCATATTACTTGAGAGACAAGAACCCCACAAATTTGAGGTAGGCCTTCACCATGGCTCTGCAAATAGAGAACAACATCAAGGAAATTGGGAAGCCTCTAAAGAGGGAAGGTGTAAAGTTGGTTAACCTAGAAAAAACCCCAAACAAGCAAGGCTACTGATTTGGAAGAAGTTGTGAAGACTTTGGCAGGGGCTGTCAAAGAGATCTCCTACAAGCTAGCCCAGCTGAGAAAGGAGTTGGGCAGAGTTCACAAGGACAACACAAGCAACAAGGCCAAGATATATTTACAAATCATCAAAGAACTGATGATAGAGGAAAAGGACCTGTTGGATTTGGAAATAGGTAGCCCCAAGGCAGAGAAAATAGAATGGTGCCTGATCCTTTGGCTGCTAGAGTTGCTTGGGGTAGAAGAAACATATGTCATTGATTGGTGTGACAAATGTTTCATGCCTCATGCTCCTTGTGAAGAATATTAGCAAGAAGAAGAAGAAGCCGATGATAATGATGATGATGTCTGCATGATGTGTTACTTCACTAAGCTTATAACAAGGGGCAAATTCAACTGAAGTGATAAGTGCTCGGACATGTGCCACTTTTTGGGACTACATTCATAGGGTACCTATTCCTCCTCCCTCTCATATTTTAGAAGTAGATACCATACAAGATTTCAAATTTTCAATAATGACTTTGAATATTTAAGGGCTTTAATGATAAGAAGTATGATGGAAGAATTCCATCTAAGGAGGATAGATAGTTACTTATGAATGTTGTTGTTGCTCAAGAGAAGTAATATAACAAAAGAAGTAAGGCTTTCAAAGGGACAGGGCCTCAAGCCAAGCCAAAAGTTCCCTTACTTTCAAACATTCCTAAAGAGGATCCTAAGAAAGAGGCATCTGCCAAAAGCCTTGCAATTATAAACAAAAATCATATCCCTCCTCATGCCCAAGTTATCAAAAATCTTGTACCACCTAATGAGTGTGTTGGCTTTTCCTTCCAATGTTGCCTTGCCAAAGAATGTACCATATGATATTGCCCAAGTTTTAAGTGACATCAAAGTATTTCTTCCAATTTTTGAGTTCTTAGGATTCCTGAGCACAAAAAGAGAGCATTTGAATACTTGGGGTTGAAAGAAGAAAAGACTGCCCTAGGCAGAAACATAAACATTGTGGAGACCCCACTAGTCATTGAAGAACCAGAAGCACCACCAGCATCAGAAGAGCTAGATGAACCACCTGAGGTCTATTTGGGAACATCCTTGGTGGATTCTCAGATGAATGTGGATCCATTCTTCACTACTTTGATCATTAAGGATAGACTACTACACAAACTACATGTTTGACTCAGGGGCATCATGCAATGTCATGCCTTTGGAAGTCATGAATGAGCTAAACATCAAAGTGACAACAACATATGGGAAGTGCACTACCATGGACTCTAGGGAAGTTCCAATAGTGGGATGTGTGAAGGGTTTAGTGGTGTAACTTGCAGCTTACCCAGGTAAAAATTTAAAACTTGATGTTGTCATAGTTGATTTCCTAGCCAAGTGGGGTATGTTGCTATCAAGAAAATGGGCTGCAAGTGTTGGTGGGAGTGTCCAAATGGACATGTCTTATGCTACCATCCCAATTGAGGGTAGCCTTGTCAGGTTGTATGGAGAAAATAAAATGTTGCACCTTATTGAGGATCCCAACAATGCATCCTATGAAGTATTGTACACAAATGTTGATCCTGACAACTTTGTGGGATTTGTTGATGGAAAGGAGCACAAGATTGAGGAATGCAAATTCCTTGAGAAAATAGGCTCTCCTTGGACTCTATTGTTTGATGGATCTTTCTCCAGGTTTGGGAATGGTGCTTGGTGTTGTTCTACTTTCTCCAGTCAAGAAAAATTTTTTTTTTCCTTCAAACTCAACTTTGAGTGCACCAACAACATTGCTGAGTATGAGGAACTATTGTTGGGTTTAATAATTTCTTGGAAATATGGTGTCAAGGACATCATTATCAAAGGAGACTCAGAATTAATTGTGAAACAAGTCAAAAAATTGTATGCCACAAAGAATCAACGAATGAAACAATATAAGCATGCGGTTTGGGACTTCATTGAGATGTTTGACTCATTTAACATAGTGCATCATGATAGGAAGTTCAATGATTTGGTAGACAAGCTTGTAGTGTTGGGGTCTCAGTTTGACAATTGTACAATGTCCCCATATTGTGAATATGAGGTTGAGGTATTGACAAGACCTTCTGTCCCTGACAACATTAAACATTGGCAGGTTTTTGATGATGATGCTCATATCAGAAGATTTTTGCAAACAAAAGTGAGTTTGCTGATCAATGCATTGATTTGGAGCCAATGGTATGTATAACGAGGAAAAGAAACCTTGTTTGAAAGGATATCATCCAGCTAAAGACCAATACCATCCCTAGAGGGTTGGTTGCTCTTGAGTCCAATTTTGATAATGTTGATCACATTATTAATAGATGCATGATAGCCTCAAGGGATATTGAGGAGCATGATCTTGGTACAAAGGAGAAGCCAAGGAAAATTTGGTTAGGTAGCAATCTCAGCAAGGAGGAGAAGTAGTCATACATCCAATTGTTGAAAAAGTATCAGATTTCATGGCTTGGACCTATTTTGAACTAAAATCATACAAAGAGGACCTGTTTCAACATGAGATTCCCTTGGAATCTAATGCAAAGCCATTCAAGAAGAAAAAGAGGCCCATCAATCCACTCTTATCCCTCAAAATGCAAGAAGAACTGAAGAAGCTAAGAGATGGAGGGATTATCTAGCCCACAAGGTATTCCTCTTGGGTTACAAACCTAGTGCCAGTGAGAAAGAAGAATGGTGACATCAGGCTGTGTGTGGATTTCAGGAATTTAAATAGAGCATCAATGAAGGATAATTATCCTTTACCAAATATGGAGAACATGCTGCAGTTAGTGACTGGTTCTAAGTTGCTTTCCACTTTAGATGGTTTCTCTAGTTATAACCAAGTCATGGTAAAAGAATCAGAAAGGATCAAGACAACCTTCACTACTCCTTGGGAACATATGTGTATGTTAGGATGCCCTTTGGTCTGATGAACACTTGGAGCCACCTTTCAAAGAGCAATGGATGTTGCTTTTGTTGGTTACATCAATGAGTTTATTGTAGTCTATCAAGATGATGTAACTGTATTTTCTAGAAAGAGAAGTGATCACTGCTGCACTTGGAGAAGATGCTGATAAGATGTAGAGAATATGGCATCTCACTCAATCCAAAGAAATGTCATTTTGGAGTGCAGAAGGAAAATTTTCTTGGTCACATAGTGTCACAAGAAGGAGTGATGATTGATCTAGAAAGAGTAGAGGCCATCAGCAAGGTCCCAATCCCAAGAACCAAGAAAGGAATTCAGTCCTTCTTTGGGTAGATAAACTTCATTAGAAGATTCATATCAAACTTTGTTGAGTTGACCATTCCAATCACTTCCATGCTAAAGAAAGACCAGGTCATCAAATGGGAGGAGGCTGCCATCTAAGTTTTCAATGGAATCAAAGAGCACTAAAGAATGCATCTATTCTAGTAGCTCCCATATATAAGAAGCCTTTCCAACTATTCTCTTTTGCTTCAGAGAACACTATTGCTTATGTCCTGCTTAAAGGATGATGAAGGGGTTGAGAGGCCAATTTCCTTCTTCAGTAAGGCATTGCAAGGGGCTAAACTAAATTACACCATTATGGAAAGTAGGAATTTTCCTTGGTCAAAGCAACAAGGGTTTTTAGGCCTTATATTCTAAGTTCAAAGTTTGTTGCTTATGTTCCCCATACCATGGTAAAGGACATCTTATCAGAGATGGAGGTCTCAAGAAAAAGATGTAGATGAGAGAATAGGTTGGAAGAATATGATATGGACATCCAAACCATGAAGTTAGTGAGAGGTTTGGGCTTGGCTAAGCTTATGGATAAGAGAAACTTGCAAACTGTTGAGGTAAATGAGGTTAAAGAAGAAAGGATAGGTGTTTTTGAAAAGTTGATGAATTTTGAGTGGTACAAGGATATGATGTTCTATCTCAGACATTTAAACTACCCTGAGCATTTAAGTAAGAACCAAAAAAGAGCTCTTAAGTTGGCTTCCCATAAATATGTCATTACTAATTTTGGGTTGGCATGGAAAAACCATAGGAGTCCTCTTAAGATGCATTACTGAAGAAGAAGCCCCCAAGATAATTGTTGATCTCCATGGAGGAGTTTGTGGGGGGCAATTTTTTGTGTAAGAGTCACAACACACAAGATCTTGAGGGTTGGTTATTGGTGGCCAACTCTCTTCAAGGATACAACCTTGTTGGTTAGAAGATGTGAGAGCTACCAATGCTTCTCTAGAAGACTGAAAGCTTCAGGCTCCCTTCCTTTGCAACCTATATCAATTGAAGCTCCATTCAGAAATGGGGAATGGATTTCATTGGTGAGATTTTAGACCCTTCAAGTGCTAGCCAACAAATGGATTCTTGTAGCAACTAATTATTTTACTAAATGGGTGGAGGAAATCCCCACCAAGAAGGAAACACACCAAGTTTTCATGGATTTTGTGTTAAACAACATCATCTGCAGGTTTGGGGTACCAGTCAAGATTATTGCTGACAATGCCATGAGCTTTAGAGCTAAACCCTTGGTGGCTATGTGCAAGGAGTATGGGATTAACTTGACATATGCTTCCAATTACAATCCCCAAGGAAATGGACAAGCTGAGTCTAGTAATAAAAATTTGTTGAAGATCATTAGAAGAACATTGGAGTAGAACAAGAGAAAGTGGGGTGAACAATTGAAGTTTTTTGTTTGGGCAGATAGGATCACTGTCAAGAGGGTTACTAGAAAGAGTCCATTTGAGTTGGTATATGGGACTCAAGCCCTACTACCTCTTCATATGCAACTATCTTCTTATCAGTTCATTCAACAGTTAGAAGATCAAGAGGTAGATCCTTATGATGTTCGCATTAACTAGATTATTGAGCTTGATGAAGAGAGAAGGGCATCCCACTAGAGGCATATAAAGTTCAGAGAGAAAATAAAGAAATTATTTGACAAGAAGGTCACTCCTAGAGCTTTCAATATTGGAGATCTTGTGCTACTATGGGATATCAGGCATGAAGATAAGGGAAAACATGGACAATTTGACTCATAATAGTGGGCCACATTTCTACCTTGAAAAATTATTGATTTATGACCTCTATCATTTGGATGGTGATTCTCTCGTTGTTGTGCTCGGAAGGTCATTGAAGCATTTATTTTTAGTCCCTCCTAGGTAAAAGATCATGTATGGGTCCATGTTTGTCTCCTCATTTATTTGTTCCTGTGTTTTTCTATATTTTGAGTCTCTCTTTGGTTCTCTGTTCCTTTTTAGAAACTTGCATTTTCCCATTCTCTTTATTTCCCACAATGGATTTATTTTCCTTGACGTTTCTATCCTAGATACTTGAAGAAGAATGAATTGAAGTGTCCCCTCAAGAATGTATTTGAGCCTTGAACATTTCTAAACTTTTCGTCATTCTTAAATAAAATTTCATTCCTCAAAAGGTCATGTTTTTCAAGTATTTTGAGCCTTTTCCCTGATTTTTGACAAGTATTTCTCCGGTCAAATTTGCATCCTTGCATCTACATGAGATGTGGCACCTTTTGGTTGGACGCGGCTCAACTGGGTACTTAGAAAAAATTCATGGAAAGCCTTAACTCAAAATTTGTCCATGTGGAGGTACGTCACTCATTTGAAGATCTACTTTTTGGTTTGGCCTTGGAGTAGTGCCGAGAGGACACGTGGAGGCTTCCTGCTACTTTACCCAGACTTAGACAAATTTTTGTGCATTGATGGACAGTTTGGCGAGAATAGGACATGTGGCAAGCTCTCGCTCATTTAGGGTTTCCGCTTTGACACCATTTTGAAGTTGCACCATGAAGACAAATGGAGGCCTCTGCTCACTTTGCATTTTTCTTGGACTTTTCAACAACCAAAGGAGATTTCCTTGGAGCATGACATGTGGTGCTTTCTTCCGAGCTTCAAGTATTTAGGAAAACCTTGTCGGAACAGGACGGACACGTGGTGAGCCTAAACTAGTTTAAGGTATCAAATTTTTGGGACCATATCAAGGTGTGCTATGGTGACACGTGGCGCTTTGAAAATTCAAATAGGCGGAGGCGGACCATCGGAACCAACTTGGATTTTTTCCCTTAAGGATAAAAATCTCAAAATGGCCTCGGCTTTGATGAGGGAAATAGTCAATTATTTACCCGATCAACGGAGGCGTGGAGACTCTCGAGGAAATTTGGAAAAATTCCCTTTGGGAGAAAAGATTCAAAAGTACAAAAGGAAGCATGACCCCTCTCGAATCATATTTGGACATGTGTCTGGCTCATTTCCCGAGGGTGGAGTACTTGGGGAAAATTTGGAAAATTTTCCCATTTCCAAAAGAAAGTAAAATTAAATAATTTGAGCACGGTTACTCGCTCAAATCACATTTGACACGTGTCGATCATTTCCCGAGGGAGGAGGTGCGGAGAAAAATGGAATTTTTTTCAATTTTCAAAAAAATTGTAAAAATTTAAAGGAAGCCCCTGGTTTGTTCTTAAGTTCGAATCTTCCACATGGATGGCCCAAATTCAAAGTAGAGATCAATGGCAGCTAAGAGTCTGAAATCATATTTTCCCCCATTTTTCTGAAACAGGTCTGGAATTCCAAGTCTTTATGATTTCTTGGTCTTTTCTCCACGCCAAATAGAGAGGGGAGTTAATTTTGATATCTAAGTTTGGTGGGAAGATCTGGAAAGATGTCTTTCACCATTAAAATGGTCTAACTTTCATGCTCGATCAGATTTTCCATTTTTCTTCTCCCAAGCATGCAAGGAGCCAGATTTGATAGATTAGGGGTGGAAGTGGTTGGCAAATTGAAGAAAGAGTGATATACTAGAGGAAAGAGTTAAAAGCGGGATATATTCGATGAAATATGCCCCCTCAGCACCTGGTGACTTTTTGTAGATTTGATTATGAGAATCACAAAAGAATCATGGTGAGCACTGGTGCATTTAAGGTTTTTGTCTTTTGGGGAGAAGGGGGATCTTTTGTAAAGGTTATAAATGGCACAAATTTTTCATGAAAATAGTTGGAAGTTGGAGCTCAGAGTGTTAGAGGTCGAAGAAAATTCCTACGAGGAAAATTTGACTAATCCTATCTTTTGAGAATCGATCTGAGAAACTAGGTTATCTCTTTTTATATTAAGTTTTATCATGTCAAGGTGGTTGCAAGTGTATAGCCATTGACAAGCTCTGAGATTGTTCTATGAAACTTTCCCTGCTAATAGATTTAATCAAATTTGAGTTTTTCTGTGTTGTCTTGAGAAAAATGTGTTGGTTTTATTTCTGAATGTATGCAAGTAGTTTCTCCTATTTCTATTGCAATCTTATATTAAAATCTGACCCAATCACACAGGCCTCAATCCTTGTGACATTTTAGTGGCATCTACAATTCCATTTCTTAGAAGAGCTTTCATTTGGGATTGGAATAAATGATTTAAAATCACTTTTCTTTCATTTGTTGACAGAGATTGTCTGTAAGCCTCTGGGTGTACCTTAGGCATGATTTGGCTTATATCTTGATGCTTTGTTGTATTTTCTAACTTGAGCCTTCGTGATAGAATCTCAAAGATTGTGTGAAAGAGTGTTGATCTGGGCCTCCATTGAAGCACATATTTTGGTTAAAGAAACATTCTAGCTATTCTGCGTGGCATTCTCGTTGGTTTTAAATTGTGTAAGATTCTTGAAGGATATGGTGAATCAAGTTCACCTTGCCCACCTTCTACCAAAAATCCATTCAAAAATAGCTAATCCTACCTTACCACCATGTTTGTTTTTGTGTGCACACAATTGCATAATCTCTATTACCAAAACATGCAGAAGCAATCAGGGTCTCAAATGTCTTTATTAACCTTTGCCTTGTGAAAATATCTCCTTGATCTGGAAGTGACAACTCGTGAGAGTCAGATCTAGTGTGTTGATCATATTTTCCCAAGGTATTCTCTATAAAATCCATGCAAAAGAAGGATTTATCATTGTTCTTCAATAAACAGAGGTTAAAAAGTAGGTTCTCTTACCTTGGTTGAAAGGCACAACCTAAAATAGTTAGGATCAGATCACATCCTTTTAAGGTGCTATCCATCTCTCCACAAATCCAAGTAATAAAGGGACAGTTAAATTCCTCCCCGGCTACAAAATGACATATATTTATGATTTAGCTTCCTCTTAGCTCCCGTTGAATACATCTTTACTACTTGGCTTGAAAAGGAGAACAAATTTTGATACCAATAGAAGGCATTTAGCTCTTTTGCTCTTTTGGGACAAAGTTAATTTTATACCCGCACCTTCATCGATGCCTAGGGAGACCATGTGGCAGCTCCTTCGTCATTGGGTCTGCATTGGGAACATTTGAAATTTTTGACTATTTAAAAGGAAGGGCAAAAGGTCGAAAGGAAGTCGTGCCTCCGCCGACACAAGAAGATGCCACATGTCTTCCAACCGTTTGTTGTGGTTTTGTACGATAATGGGGATAATTTAGAAATTTTTCCCAAAATTTTTCTGAAGTGTTAAGGCTTAAGAAGATCCACTCCTCCATCGACACCTCGTGAAGCCACACATGGAAGCACCTAATTACCTTCGGGCGGTAAGGGTGCAGGAAAAAATTACAAATTTTTCCATATTTATTGATGAAATCGATTAAGATTAAAATCGATCCGATCCCCCACTGATGCCCAAAGAAGTCACGTGTCGTTCTATGATTGGCGCGAGGCGTAGAGTCACAGAGGAAAAATTGCCAAATTAACCTTTTGGACTTAGATCATTTTTGACAAAATGAAGGCTTGTGGATTAGTGGAGCGGTGGGAAACTTCATGACTTTGCAATTTTTGGAAAAAAATAAAAAAATAAAGTTTTAGCCCGCGGGTCTGCCCAAGAATATTTTAATAATTAAATTTGATAGTTATAATATTTTTGAAGCCAAATGAAATAAAAACTTCAGAAGGCCATAACTTTTGATTGGGAACTCATTTTTTGGAAAATGAGGACTTTCTGGAAATATCTCAATATCCTCTTTGCACAAAGATCTTAAGAATTTAATTTTGATAAATTTTAAAGTGTCAATTTTGAGAAAACATCTTTCTATCACTTAGAAAGTGAACAGTATTCTAACTTGCAAATAATTGTTCAAATCCACCATTAATTATTTCTCAACATGTCAAACAGACATGGAGGATTTCACTTGGAAGAATTTAGGATAGTTTTCAAGGGTTAAATTGTTTGATTGAAGATCAATTTGAATTTTCCCAATTTAACAGTAAAAATGACTAAGAAATTGCTTGAGCCCGATTTTGAAAGGTTCTATGAAAATTTCTTAAGTATTATAGTTTGTTTGGGATTTTTTTTATCTTTCTTAGCTTGAATTAATGTTTCAAATGTCTTTCCTAGTCTCCAGGGTTGTTCTATGCATTTGATAAATTATTTTCTAGTTTTGAAACATCTAACAGAGATCTAATTTGAAAGAATCTATTTTCCAATTATCATCTTCTACCTATTAGAAATCATTCCAGATCCAATCTAACTCATTAAGTTGATTCAAATCAATGTATTCAAATGCCAAATTACAATTCTGATTTTCAAAACTTTCATTTCTAAAGAACATAGCATTATGACATTTCTTCATACGTATTCTTTTTTTTCATCTTTCCAACAGAGATTTCAAATTACATTCAACAATCAGACTTCCAATGAAAGCAATATCATTTGAAAAAAGTAACCACTTCTATTTATATAGATCAAATACAACTTTACAATCACAACTCTTTCTCATTACATTCCTTTTTACAATAGAATACAGAGTATATTTCTTTCACATTCAAAGGGGATTTCTTTTCCAAAACATAGTAACTCTTCAACAAAAATTTATATTAAATTTTCATCCACATCAAGTGGGGAAATGGTTTACAAAAGTAGTTTCGCAAAGGGACTGCCGAACTTTATTTTCTCCATCAATTACAATATACGTAATACAATTTCGACACATTTATTCAAAAACATAGAATAGAGTATATCTCTTTCATAATTCAATTTACAACTTTCATAACCCATACAGACCATCTTTCCATCAAAAATACTATACAAGATCATCCAGTTCAAGTGGGAAAAGGTTACATTAAGAAATTATCTCAGCAAGGACTGTCAAACTGTCTTCTTTCATAGTTCCAAAACAATAGGATGAATTTCCATCATTCTCCAATTTGGTCACAATAAAAAGGGGAAAGACAATGTTCTCCACCTAACCAAGGCATCCAATGAAAATGGAGAAGCCACCCTTCTTCATCGCCCGCGAGCCCCAACCACATTGCAATAAGAAATGATTTTCAACTCATGGCAACAACAAGCTTCCACAACACAAAATCAATCTTTCACATTCAACACACAGTCCAAAACATAATGCAGTTTGCAACCACATGAAAACAACAAACAAAACTCAGGCTTCATCATGCAAGCCAAAGGAGAAAGAACTATGGGGAAGCTACTTATGCCTCCCAAAGGGAAAATGGGTATCACCACCTGAAATAAAACTGCCAAAATATATATCATTTCAAATCCCTGACATGCCCTTATGCCTCCCCCTAGTGCCCCTTATTCCTCACATTTCCTTATGCCTCCCAACCTCTTATGGCACCCCATAATGAGTAAAGAAATGCAAGCTATTTCTTTGTAAGGTGGAACCCAAATCCCAACTCCCTCCACACTTATACCTCCCCAAAGCACTTATGCCTCCCCACAAGAATCCCCATAGTCTTCTCCTACACCATACCTAGGCCATCTACCCAACCAGCCAACAAGCAATATCAAAACATCCACAACATTTACATATGCATAAATAAGAGAAGAGCATTTTAAAGAGCCAAGATCCTACCTCTCCATGATGGAGTTTGTTCCAAAGTTCCAAACAACAAGATTTCCAATGTAAAATAGTCCAAGATCAATAATCCACAAGCATTCAACAATCTCCAACTTTCTCCAAAAATTGCAAGAGCTCCCAAAACCAAAAGAAGTCACCCAAAATGAAGCAATGCAAGGTGAAGTAACCCCCAAAACAAGCCAAGGAATTTGAATATATAGAAGAGGAAAGAGAAGAGGATGAGGTGGATCCATGTGGGATGCCACATCACACATCCTCAACTCCAACTCATAAGTCAACTTCAATCTCCAAGGCACAATAAATAAGCAGGTGAATAAATGATAGTTTACTTACACACTCCAAAACAAGCCCACACCCCAAAGGACTGAAATTAAAAGCATGTAAGAAAAGTGCAATAAAAACATTCAACTTGACTTACAAAAATGAATAAAGAAGGGATAAATTTAACTCTCCAACCATAGGTAAGGTTGGTATATAAATTTAAGAGGCATGGGACAAGTTTAACTTGTCCCACAAGTCTCCAAAATCAGCCTCCAAGGACAATTTCGAATTTCAAAGAAGATGGAGTGTTTCATACTCCAAAATCAACTTACACATCTCTTACACATTTCTTACAACACTTTAATTTTAGGCCAACAACTCTAATAATTACTTTCTTATGACCCAATTTGATTAATTAATTTTTAACAATATGATTACTCACATTAATTAACACGCCATTTAATAAATAAGGAAAGGGGTCAAAGCATGACAAAATAAACACATGCAACATTAAACCAAGGAAAATAAATAAAAGAAACATAAAACCCCTTGGTCACATTTGAAGGTGATCCCCCCCATGGGAATCCCTAACAATAATCAAAAAGAAAAATAAATAAAGGTTCCATGGTGACCTTGTTGAATTCATTTAGAACTCCAAAGTGGTTGGTCTCCAATCCCTCGATGTGTGATGTGATATTTTAACCTCGCAAAACACAAATACCTCCTTCGGCCTCATGGCCATATCGAACATCCAAATGAATATAATATAATTTCAAAATCATCAATATATATGAATCAAAACAATATCCATACAATCAACAATATCACTTACAATTTCATCAACAACTATATAATCATCAATTTTAAATTGAATTTTCTCGATCTACTCAATATATCAAAATAACACATGTCCTAACAACATCCATAAATATATATACAACCATCTCCAATAGCATGTCAACATCTATGTAAATGTCTCTAACAATAATCATATATCATATATGAATCGAGTCAACAATACGCCATGATCGACATCTAACACCATACTAAATCAAAACTATCATAATATCCATAATATAGTCAAGCAGATATCATGATCAATATCAAAAGTGTTGAAGGGAAGCGGCACTATAGTTGCACTATGGTTTTTTAAAATGAAGTTTATATTTATAAGGGCTTAAATTTGAAATCATGGAAGGTGTTGCAATTTTGAAAAGTGTTGGAATGCAATAAAATTGGTTTACATTTGGGTTTTATAAAAATGGTTTGGTGAAATTCCCAAATAAAAAGACAATGATTTGTGTAATGAAAAGTTATTTCTTATTTTTATTTTTGGATTCCTTGATTATTTTTCTAAAAAAACACTTATATATGATTTTCATTGAATAAATTAGTGCTTCGTTAAAACTCACCATAGAGGAGATTTGAGAAATTTTTATTTTAATTTTAGATGTATATCTTAGGTATACTTGATGAATGGTGCCTTCTAAAGGGATTACTCTTGATGTTTTCAAAATATGGACCTATGATTCTTAGAAAAGCTCTCAAAATATTCATCCACTTTATTTTGTATCTTCACTTTGCGGGTTATTAATAGTTCAACAATATTTACATGTCATCATAATGTGAAGCTTACTTATAGTTTAGGTAAAACCCTAAATTAAGGTTTCCAATTTCACTTCTTAATATATAGTGCATTTTGTAATTAATTGCATAGATACTAGTGACCCACACTATTATGTGTTCAAAAATAATCACTAGAATAACACATTGTTCTTAATTTTAATGACGGGTATATTTAATTTTAACTTGTCATGTGAAGTGTAAATATTTATAGAAGTTTTCATTCTAAAACAAATTGTCAAATATGCCCTTCACAATTAAATTTTGATTGGCCCTTCAAATTTGATCGGCTTGCAAATTTAAAATCGACAAAGGTTGTTAGGATGTGTGTCGGGGAAAAGTATGTCACGCCTGTTGTGCACATTAAACCAAAACATCTATCAAAATATCTCTTCTTTTCTTTGCATGAAGACTTAAAACCATCCGATAAATAACATGTCCCTTCCTATGCTTTGATGGATGACCTTAAAACTCCTATTTTGCATGTCTTGAGAAAAGGGACGCCGATAGAGTTTTTGAGTCACGCCTTACACTTGTCAATTGTATTGCGAGATAAGTGGGGCACTACATATTGGTAGTAAAGGGGCACTTCGACGGTTTCGTATTATTACACTCGTGTTGTCTAGCATGCATATATAGTGTATACTTTCGAGTAGGGGTTAAATTTGACGGCCGCCTATGCTTGGCAAACAATTTTTCCGTGACAGTAATTTTCCAATACTGCCCTTCAAAAATTCAAAAATAGGTTATTTATACTATACTAATAAAATATACAAAAGATTATTTTATATTTATTTAACTATATTTATTATATATTAATATAACTTACATATATATATATAAAAATGCCAGTTCGAATTTTAAATATGCAAGTCGCGTGTGACGGTTATTTCAGAAATCTGCAAGTATTTTACGGCTAAAATCACAAAAACGTCTAAACAGCAGTCACGTTTAACCCCTGCTTTGTATCAAGAAGAAAGTCGTTATACAGAATATTAACAGAAGAAGAAACTTTCATGGGGATCTAATGCAGTTCACAGCCGAGGGTTGCCTTTAAAAATGCTCCACAAAAATTCTTGCAGGTCTTCGGGCGTGTATTTGATGTACATAATTTCGCTGTTGAAGTGGCTCTTGAATCTAGCTAAAAAGGTGTTGTACGCCGGTATCACCTTCTCTCCAATTGACTTACCCACCTTTTCTCGCAGGGTGGCGTCAGGCACCACCCATCCACCATGTCTCGTCTTCACCTCTGCCATAGCCAGATTGAAAGCCTTCAATTTCTCCTTCAACGCCTCCCCAGATGAAACATTGTTTCTGCCCTGAACTCCCTCGTCTGTTAGACTCGAAAGAACTTTCTTCCAAGCGGATTTTTCATAATTGGCCGCGCACTGCCTCACCGTGTTCCGCTGTGTTTTAAGCCACTCCTCTCCCAGCACAAATTTGAGGTCGGAGCCCTTCACTTTCTGCACTATGTAGTGAAGGTTGTTCATCAGAAACAGATGCGACAGTGCCGCGTCTTCATACAGATCAGATTTTTCCTCGAGCTTGCACACGAGGAAGAAGATAATCCATCCGAAGCGCGTCGAAATTCGGGCGGAGGGGCTGTCCGGGGAATCGTCCAGGGCGAGATTGTCCGGCAGCACCCTGGGTAGCTCACCGGGTGTGTCTGTGCTTAGCTTTATCAAAGTTTCCTTGTAATCCGAAAGAAAAGTAAGATAATTCATAGCATATCTGGTGAGAGGATGAACCGTGCCACCAGCAATGGGAGCCTTGGAATTCTCCTTCTTAAGGGCCTTTTCAAATTCTGTTAAAATTCCCCTCACCGCCTCGCCCAGCCGGACCAGGATCCCGTCGGCTTGTTCCTGCACGCTTCGGCAAAGGTCTTGAGAATATGTGGCCTTTATGTCGGGCACGAGATCGGTGAGGGTTTCATAGAGGTCGAGAACGCGGAAAATCATTTCGGGCGCCCGGCTGGTTGCGGCTACGGCTTCCGCGAAGGCAAGAAGTCTTGCTGTAGACTCCTTGGCGATTTCAGCAAAACAAAAATCCCTCATCTTATCAAGCCCCTCGAACACCTCATCGCACAGCCGCTTCTCTCTGGCAAACAGAATTCGGATGCTAATTTTTGCGGCGTAAATCCATTTCTTGATTTTTTCATCGAGTAAATGCCAGTCCATTTTCCGAACATCGTTCATCCTCGCCTTCTCCACGCCCAGATTGTACAAACTCTCGTCCACAACGGACTTTCTGATGAGAGTGAAGATTCGAACGCATTCCTTCGCGTATCCGCTCTTCCCCATGCTTTGCGCTATGCTTCTTAAATTCGCCACGGCGTCCAACGGAACCCTGTTGAATTCGTAGATTCTGTCAGTTGACGGACGGTTGGAGCTGGGGCAACCGCTGCTGCGGACGTCGTTATTGGAACGGTTAGTGCTAGTGATGCTGTCCTCTGTGCTGGAATGGAGCGAAGAACATGTCGACGACCACCGGTCCGGATGTATTGGTTCACTGTTAGATAACAGAATTTTGTGGAACTCCTTCTGCAGACGGGCCATGGCCATCTTCATCAGCGGCACCGAGCGGATCAGTTCTGTGGAGCTGCCGCCGGCGGACAAATGTTTCATGTGTCGATGAAGATTGTGGACTGTATCCATGTACTTACGGACTTCTTCTTGCCCGCTCTGGAAGAGTATTTTATTTGTGGTGTTAACGTCCCATTTTGAAATGAATCTCTCCATTATTGCGAGATTCTCCTCCGCCATGGCCAAATTTGTTCTTCCTGGTGTGTTAGTGCTCATGACTGCCATGGCGAAAGTTCCGTCTTCCCCACTTCTTCAATCGGCGGTCGTATCTTCTTTACAAAGGAGCCTCCTCCTCTAAAAAGGAGAAATGTGGGGCATGTAAAGCAAGTAAAACGCGTAATATTTATTATGAAACGCCACGCAGGGGTGGGCTCCGTAACCTGGGAATAATCGGCTTGACGTTGCCCGCCGCTTGAATTCTTCAATACCATCACTATTTACCTGCTCACCTTGAAATCGCTTTTGGTCCCTGGTTAATAAGCAGCTTATATAATTCCTTTTATATGTACAAGATTAAGTTGGACATTTTAATTCTGAATGAACCACGCAAACACTACCAATGATATCATTATCAGCTTTATCTATCATTTATTTCAAAACAAGCCATACATGAACGTGTGTCACAAGTGAAATAGATATAAGCGGTCATGCCTATCTCGACAAGACAGCATTAACGAAGTAGGCTCTACCGTCATATTCTAAAATAAAGTCTTCCAAATGACGTGAAAATAAAGTCTTCCAAAATGACGTGAACATAATAGAAATTAACCCGTATATATGGAGGGGAACATAATTCACGTGTAGCAAGTAAGACGGGTGGGTTCATAGTCAAAGGGATGCAACGGCTCATAGGTGAATTTTGCCTTACAAAAATATTGAAGACATGTTAGATGTTAGATATTGATATTATAGTTTTTTATTTATTTGATCAAATGAGGATTAGCGGCCTTTCACAAGTTGAATATTTTCCAAAGATTTGTTGTTAGATTATGACTCACTATGGTATACTAGCAATCATTTGTGGGCATAATAATGGGGGCATAAAAAGATGTAGTAAAGAAGTTAAAGTTGGGGAGTGAAAGATTGCTTTAGGGGATTGAGGGGATCCAGGAGAATTGCAAGGGTAGGACACATTCGGGGGAATATGTGAAACTCTTCTTTCTTACAACAAGAAACATGTGAACCACAACCTATATTTGTCAATCGGTTGAAGGGGAAAGGGGTCATGGTGGTAGATATATTCTTGAGGCAATGTACTATGAGGTTATTTTACGTAACAAGACTTTCTTCATCAAGTACTCCCAATCTATTTTTAATTTTGTCGGTAGTTAAACCTATGACAATTTTAGGAAAATTCACTTGACGGTCGTGGAACACTTTACATTTGAGGTGATTCAACATCTAATGTTGAGTTAATGTTGATGCTCAAATTGATAACCACAACATATGGTTGGTCATGTGCTTTTCCACCATCATTATAGGCCATTATATTAGGGCATTCGTCACAATTGTCTAAGAAACAACTAATAGCTTCGTAGTGGATTTGTAATGGACAATACCTCCTCCAAATTCTAGGTTCTTGAAACTCATTAAATTTAAAGAATCGTCATGCGCATAATCTTATGCTTGTTATTTTATAAATTTTGTAGTTTGGGCTTTATACTAAAAAGATTGGTAAAAAAATTACAGAGGACTAAGTTCGTGTTTGTTCTATTGAATTTTGTAAGGAATTTATCAAAAGAAAAGGCACGAATTGTTGATTCATTAAATGTTATTTTCTAATATTTTATACATCTTTTTATATCATGCAAGGTTTTCATGATAACCACACTACTATCAACTTCATCACTTCTACCAATGTTATTGTCAAGCTTTGAGCATGCATCTTGGCACCGATCTTATTATTTTCTTGTTTCTCGGTCAAAAACATATTTTTATTTCTAGTGTAAGCACTTTAGCACTTCGGAACTCACATTTTTAAGTTTACAACTCCATACATTTGATTCCTCAACCTACCTATCTCAAACGGTCTCTAGAGAATAAATTTGTCACAATATTTAATAGTGCACAAAGGATAACTTTCTTCATGGGTGTACCACACAACCCACATGAACCAATTTATTACCCACATATTTATTAAAATCATTAAGACATTGTTTATGTTACGAAATCCTATTGTTGAAATGAACTAATTATTCAATTAAAATTGATTTAATAATTAATGTACTATCGAGATATATTATATAATAGACCTAAAATTCCATATCACAAAATAACATTTCTACTCTCATTTATTTTAAACCGGAGCTCAATAATAAGCCCTCACAAGGATAAATGTTTTTTCTACTTTATAATTCGAGTTGCCAATGTTGAGGATAGGTGTAATTATTCTAGCCACTTATTTCGAAAGGGTATTTACATGTATAAGAATGACTTTGATGCAATTAAATTTCAATCCATTATTTAAGGTATAAGGGATTACAAAAGAAAAGAAATGAGGTTCGATTTGAATACCTATGTATTGTATTTATTACTTAAAGTAGATTTTCATGAGGATAACATGTAAACGTTTTTTTAAATTCATTCCATGAATAGGTCTGAAATAGAACATAAGTATGTAAGAATTTGTATTGCCCACTCCTCTTTGAAATTTATATGATTATGATGTTTCTTAGCATAAACTAGAGTTATGGACTTTTCTATCACAATTTAGATATTGATAAATAGAATTTTTTATTTTGATTGGTTAATTTATAGACAATATGGATGTTAGACTTATGACATGAATACGGGATGGATTATATGCATATTTGGACATATCGAATTGTTGATTTTGAGCTTATATTGACTAATGCATTTACTTTGCTAATTATATGATGGTTGATGATGTGATCTTATTACTAGTTGATATAGTAATGAAATTGAAATAATTAGAATTGTGAACAATGGCAAATTACTTGTCTTGATTTAAGTTGAGATAATTGATAATATGTATATGCGTGTATTTTATTATTTTGATGTTGTTAATATGGCCACGAGGCCGTAACGATATTGTCTTGACTTTTACAGTGTTTCACAACACAATAAACCAAAGGGGGATATGAGACCAACAAAGTGAGAGAATATGTAGTGCCCACTTCCCTTCGACACCATTTTGTTTTGTTGTTTTGAGACCGATTACTTCACTTGTGGATTATTATGGCTTCTTGATTTAGCTTGCTAGTAGATATCATAGACATTGGATTGTTAGTGATTTGATCTTTATATGATGCATATGGTTTCTTGGTGGACATTTGATGACGATATTTGTATACTTTTGACAGGGTTATTTATCTTAATTATGACATGTGATATATTTAACCATATTGAGTAGAACTTGCTAATTTGACTAATGTGATGATCGTTTTCACATAAATGAAATGTGGAATAGAAATGTGCTAGAAAGTGTAAGTGATATCGTACTTGCATAGATGATAGTAAATCATGTGTCGCTTTATTTTAGATTATATTGTATATTTGGCATGAATGTTTAATGTGGCCAACAGGGCCGAAGGAGGTATTTTTTGTTCTGCGGGTATATTACATTCACAACAATATTGGGAGTGGGGACCAACCACATTGGAATTTGAGAAGAATCCAGCTAAGGTCACCATGGCAACAAGTAATTGTGTGTGTGTTAGAATTATCTGGTAAAGGGAAAATTGTGACCTAGGGCTCATGTGTTGTTTTATTTTAAATTTTTCCCTTTTACTATGTTAGTATATTGTGTTTCTCTTAGTAAGTGAAATTTTACTTGTCTTATTATTCATATTCTTTGGATTGGTGTTACCTTTGTTAGCCATGGGTTGTAGTGGCTTAATTAAGCTAATTTGAATTTGTCCTAAACTAATTAAGAGATGTGACCAAAGAGAGCTCATTTATTAGGATTTGATTTACTTAGGATTTTGTGTGGATTGATGTGTGTTTGAGTTTTGAGTGTAGCACACTCTACCCCTCATGGGAAACTCGAATTTGCCCTTGAGGCCAAATTTCCAAGCTTGTGGGACAATTCAAACTTGTCCCACACCTCTTAAAACCCCATGCCAACCCTACCTATGGGTTGGAAGGCCAAATTTAGGGTCTTTTAGGTGTTTTGGGGGGATAAAAGGGTAAAATATTAATTGCACTTTCTTTCAAAATTTAATTTTGTCCTTTGGGGGAGTGGGCTTAGTTGGAGTGTGTAAGGTTCCTGCCTTTCTTTCAACCACTTATTAATGGTGCATTGGAATATGAAGTTGACCAAATGATGTGGAGTGGAGGGAAAAGGAGGTGGCATCCTACTTGGAGCCACATCATCCCTCCCTCTCTTTTCTCTATTTATTTGATCCTCTTGTTTGTTTTGGGGGTTGGAAGTTTTATTTTTTTAGTCTTTTGTATTTTGGAGAGGAGAGGATTTGGAAAGAGTTTGTGGATTTTTGGAGCTTGTTGATACTTGTGGGAATTTTGTGGGAGCTTGTGGATGCTTGCTTGATCTTTGGAGGGATTTGAGACTTCATACTTGGAACAAGCTCTACCATGGAAAGGTAGGAGCTTCACCTTTGTTGTATTATGTTTTCTTCTTTTTGTTATATGAATGAGTACATATGTTGTGTTGAATTTTTGTTGTTGCAATGCTTGTTGGGAATGGGTAGAATGCCTAAGTTGGGAGTGGGAGGAGACTATGGGGAGTTTAATTGAGGGAGGCATAAGAGATCATGTTCTTGAGGAGGGAGTTTGGGTTGGGTGCCCACCTTGTAAGAGAAATGCTTGCATTTTCTTCTTGTTTTACTTTGAGGGAGCCATAAGAGTTGAGGGAGGCATAAGAGTTGTTAGGGGTATTGTGTTTTGCATTGGAGGCTTTTAGGTGGCACCCATTCCCATTGGGAGGCATAAGTGGCCTCCCCATATGTCTTACTCTTATGGCTTTCTTGATAAGCCTTGTGACTTGTTGTTGTGATTGTTTTCTCTCTTGTGTTGTTGATCTTGTTTTTGAAGGATTATGGAATGAATGTGAAATTTTATGTTGAGTTATGTGGAAGCTAGTAGTTGCCATGAGTTGGATTTTCTCCCATTGTAATGTGGTTGGGGCTCGGGGGCCAATGGAGAGGATGGCTTCTCTTCTCCATTGGGTATCTTGGTTGGGAGGAGAGCGTTGCCTCTCTCCTTATTTTTTGTGAATCAAGCAAACCTTGGAGGAGCCACTTTGTTGATATTTGGAGCATTGGAACCTTGTTGAGGACAATGTGAAACCACCATGTATTTTACCCACCTTGAGTGGAGGAAAAATGTAATATTGCTTGTATTTTAGCTTCCATATTGTAAATTTGTTTCTAGATGAAGTAGAAAGTGTTGTAACAAGATGTTGAAGGAAAGTTGTTTTGAACTTCATTAGTAAGGTTGTAATGTAGATGGAATCAAAAGTTGAAAGGAAGACAATCTATTTATTCTCCTTCTTACTTGGCTTGGAACCTCTCATGAGTATGTTGATCTTATTGACATGTTAGTAGTTCTTGCTTTAAAACTTAATGGAAATATTGTTGGACTCTTTTGTGGAATGTTGAGGAAATTACAAAAAAATATATATTAAATTTTGTTTTGTTACTTAAAAGTGATGTATTGGAAAAATTGGAATATTAGTGCATTTTCTCTTCTTCTACTTGGATGTATTTTAGTGCCCATTGTTTTTGTAAATTTTTTTACTTTCAATTGTTTCCTGGTTGATTATTAAATTTGATCTTATACTACAATTGAAACAAATTACATTTTAATTAAGGCATGTGTGTTATCACGGAATCACAACACCCTGGAGATATACGTGAACTCACGGTGTGATTGGATAACATGGGTACTATCTCCAAGTTGTGGGACTTGCTACTTGAGATAGACCTCCCAGAGAAAGCTGGTTCTTGCTCCTAAACTACCCGCCACTTACATATACTCTAATGTAGGATAAGCTAACTAGTCTAATCTAAATTTCCAAGGGACCAGGGAGAGAGAATGCATAAAATGAAAGCCTACACTAAAGCGGTGATACACCAGAAAAGGAGGGTGTGAGAGTAGTCTCCAAATGCGTGAAATACAGAGGCAAAGTGCACACTAGAAGAGGTGATGACAGTTCACCATAATCTAGCAAAATACATTCACAACAATATTCCAAGCATACACAAAGATAATGAATCCTGCAAGAACATAATAAATAGACACAATATTCTTATAGAAAGATTAAAGGGCAAGAAGAATGCAAGAAAACACAAAGAGGAAAGATACATCCACAAACCGGTATTTTATTGCTTCATGATATGCATATTCAATCTATTACAAGATAAGGGCCTGGATCACCATGCAAGGAGTCCACTACAAGGGCCCGCAACACATCAAGCTTCACAAAGAAATTTTGGCGAGCTTTGCTACCCAAAATCTCTCTTTTACAATGAGCCCAACGCTCCAATTTATAGAAAAATGAGGAGAAGAGAAGGGAAAATGGAAATCCCGAAATTTGTCCTTCAACCACACTGTAAGAGGCATTAAATTGAGTGAAATGGTTATAAATTACTTGCAAAAGGCTCCCATATTGTCCCATGTGCTGCGAAGAGAAAGAATGATGACCATGCCTCTTAATTGCACTCCTCAAACTACCAAATAAAACAACTGCTTCTAAACCCAGCCACGTTTTCTTAAAAACCTCAATCAATTTCTGATCAAATCTAGAATTTTTTTGATTACATGCATCGACTCGAGCCACAATTCCAATGGTACCAACTTTGTGCGATTTCGTTAAGAAATGCAAAAGTTATGGCCTTCCGAGTGCGGGCGGCTATTTTGGGTCCTGCGGGCGTTTTCTTTCATTTGACGGGAATGAGCATTAATCGATTTGGGCCGAATATATTTATCTTATTTAAATATAATAAATATAGTTTCTCTTTCAAAAGTTATGGTCGTTTGAAGTTTCTCAGGTCAAACGTTGACTTTTCTTCTCTGCCTTCGGCCGCTTCGGCTTTTCGCGTCCCTCGCGTCCCTTTGTCCCATTTGTCCTAAATGCTGCGTGGGACAAATCCTTCCGAACCGCCGCGAAATGGGCTTCCATGTCCCTTTTCTGCCGGTGACACGTGGCGTGATCTAATTGGCTTTGGCTCCTTCGCTATCCGCGTCCCGCGTCCTTTGTCCCATTTGTCCCAGTGCTGAAGTTCCCTGTTTCAGCCCAAACCAGCCAGATTCGCGTACTCTCATCCCAACCGTCTGGACTATTTGGGAAAAATTTTCCCGATTCACCCGGTTCGGCCGGTTCACGCCCTTTGTCTCAATGTCCCGGTGCGAAAGTTCTCATTTCGGCCGATCCGGCCGGTTCGCGTACTTCGCGTACCTTCGGCCCAACTATTCCGGGCTGCCTTAAGTCTTTTCGGCTGACTTGTGTCCTCCGCGTACCTTCGGCCCAGATGTCCTGCATCACTGTTTCAACAATGATTAGTCAATTTTTTCCATTTTTCGGCCAGTTCGGATTTCTGCGTCCCGACGTCCCACTTGTCCCAAATGCTACGCAGATCGCCTTGCGCCTTTGGCCTGTTCGCGCCCAGTGATTTCCTTCATGTCCCGATTGCCAGGGACTAAGACTTTGCCATTTTTATGATTTTTTTCTGCCCGAGCTGCTTTTTTTTTTTTTTTTTTGCAATTTTTCTTACCTTTCCTCAGAACTTTCTCTCTTCTACTTGGACAGGGAGTTAGAAAAATATGAGGGGACCCTAGAAACATGACTTTTCACCCGAATCAATATAATTGCTTGGGACTTAAAGAATTTGATGCATGTTATCAAAATTTACATTGGGGGTGAATTTTGGATAACAATGTGTTTAGAACAATTTTCACACATAAGTTATGAAGGAGTAAACACCTATGAGAAAGTATTTAGCAAAGATAAATTATAAGTTATAATTGTATTCATATATAGTCAATAATAGTAGTAAAACTATTAATAAACATTGCTCTAATAACAAATCACACCGACTTTGATTAAAGGCTTTTCATAAGAAAAAGGGAATGTTGTACCTAAATTTTAATGCCATCCACCTGCTCTACTCAAGCATTACATTTATACTTTGTAATCGATGACATATTAAGTCCTAGGAAACAAAGACATACTAATATTTAAAGGGGTTTGAAAACCTATTTTTAATGGAATATTTTTCTTATCCGTAGTTTTAGATCACATGTAATATTAAGAATAAAATAAATTTACGCTGATAGGATTCTTTTTTCTCATTACAAAACAAAATGTTCTTCATGAATGTTCGATATGAAACAGATCCACCTCTCTCGTGAGTCTCTCCTACGAGTTCCACCCTAAAAAAAAAAAAGCAGGTAAGATCTCTCGATCGCCTGCAGTAACACTCTCACTATTCCTCAATTGTTTTTGATAAAAATATCTTGAAGGCAGATCCCGAATTTGAAGATGCAATCAATACTCGAATGTATAACAACATGAATGGACAACCTGCTTGGTGTAAGCGCTCAAAAGGGGGTTTTTGTTTCATCCCTACTACCTCGATGACTTCGTACATGCCGCAGCCAGACTTGTGCCAGAGCACTCCCTCCCAACCACACACCTTGCAGCACCCAATGAAAGTGGAGGTAACTCACCTAACCACCATCTGCAACCTTCTTTTCATGCGCTTGTAGCTTCTCCTCCAACCGCCGCATTGTTTCCACACGCCCGTAGCTCCTTCCATACCACCATTCCTTTTTCCACTCTAGCCGTAGCATCATCTACAACCTCCATCTTACCACCTGAGTGGCTAGCCCAAATAAAACGGTGGGCAAATAAAACAAGGGAGGGAAACTTGATATTTGCAGATCCAAGTGAGTAAATGAAGGATGCGACCCAGCTGTAGCTTCACCTGTAACCACCGCATTGAATCCACGCAGCCAGGATAGCATGCACAGCAGGCCGACCCTTTAGGGTATAGACTTGCAAAATTCAAGTGTAATAAATAGCAAAGAAAATCAGGCGGCCCAGTGGTGTAGCTTGCACGCATTAGAATGGAATGTCAATGTTTGGTGGGTGGCCATTAAAGCCACCCACCCCAACCATAATTTCAAATTTAGGTTTAATCTTATAGGTTCATATAATGTAATTTTTTGATGAAGTAAGTTATGTTTAAACATGATAACTCAAGCACTTCGTGGACAATGATTTCTTGGTGTGAAACCGTTCGTGTATCATTATTTTTCGCAATGCAATGGAGGAGTATTCCTTTTAGCCAATAAAATAAGTAGCCTTAAAATTCTCGCATCTTTTACACTTGCATGTTGTTGGTTGGGTGTGAGTTCCCACCTCGAAAAATATCAGAATTAGTTCATATAAATGTGTATGTAATATTTCAGTTGTGATTTATAGAATTACTTAATGTAATGTTCGTTATAGAATTACGATCTTGTCACGAGAATAATTTTCACCAACGCATGCTCTTAACGTTATTTAGCGCCAAGATTAAATGACTCCTCGGATAAGAATCGCTCATGGCGTCAAGCTCGACGACGATGCTAGTGTCGAGAATAACGTTATGGAGGATCCTTGCGACCTAACTAGACCGTATTTTTTTCCAACATCCTGCCTTGACACGATAGCAAAGTGCCCCGATTTAAATATATTGCATTTCTAATCTAGTTCTCTTTATCTCGATCTAAAAAATAAATTATTAGTCACATTTTCGGGTTGAATGTTCATGGAAGCAAGTTCTTCGTAAATCAAGTCGCCGTGAGCTTCATCTTTTTGCAGCGTTACATTTTGGTATCAGAGCTAGGGGTTCGAAGCTTGGACCCTTGGGCACATGCTCGAAAAACATGAAACAGAAAATTTAACTTAGTACAGAGCCGATTCTTTTAAAATATAAAACCACAATGTTGATAATTAAAGTAAACAACAAATTTAGAAAACTCGACACAAGACCTAGAACAATGAACTAAATCTCGCCTTAATCTGCGTAGGAGACATGGATTGGGCGAGGGATCTCTTCATATAGACCTAGACATACCACCGCTAGAGCAGCCGTAGCACCATTCTACCTCGATCTTGCGAGACACTCGAGGATGTCAATGCCGCTATACGCGGAGAGCCCTTGGGAGGACGACTTGCAAGACATAATTTGGAGCCCTCAGTAGATGCCCAAGCATCCCCTCGACATAGCGAGGAGCACAGGGCAGAGAACTTCCATGTGGAGTCGGCTAGGGCAGAGTCGCCACAGAGAGGACATGGGGACAGGATCTTAGGACATAGGGACAGGTCTCGGAGCCCTGCAGAGCAGGGGAGGACCATTCGAGATAGACCTAGGATTCATCATACGTCGCTGGCAGACCTTATCGGAGATCCTGGCTTCTACGACCATCACACTATTCGGGTGATACAGTGGTTTTCAGCAGAGGCTCGGTTGGTGAGCTTGAGTGGATGCTTCAAGCTCTACCCTTGTACTAGTAACACAAAAGCTCGTGTTGCAATCCATCTTCTGAGGGATGGAGTAGGAGTCTGGTGGAGGACCGAGGAGCAGAAGCTCCATGTTGACTCGAAGACAATTACTTGGGAGCTGTTTGAGGAGCATTTTAGGAGCAGTATTTACCCGGAGATTTATACAGAGCTCATGACGACGAATTTCATGACCTCCGTCAGGCATCGATGACTGTAGCTGAGTATGAGAGTCGATTTCTGGACCTACTCTAGTACGTCGACTATATGCAGGATGAGTAGGTACGGATTCACAGGTTCATCTGGGGCCTGAACTTGGATTTAGGTGGCGCAGTGCACATTCACTGCCCACAGACATTAGCAGAGGCCGTGGAGAAGGCCTATATTGCAGAGGAGACACGGGGAAAGATGCAGAGGCTGAGACAGAGTTTGGAGCCGTATCCAGGCAGATGCGGATGGTAGGTCGAAAGGGTCGGGTTCCTCCTCCATGGGGTGGACAGAGTTCGTGGCAAGTTTCATTCAGGCCACCACAAAGCTGTTGCGCAGAAGCAGCAGCCCCGCCCACCTTACCAACCTCCTCAGAGATTTGATGCACGAGAGAGGATGTAGTATGGGGGCTCCTCCTGGGGTCCCATCGTAACACGGGTGCACCGAGAGCTCGGTCAGCAGGGAGCTCGTCGGCAGAGACCTCGGTAGTCCATAGCCAAATCGTCGGGATCTGTATCTCGGTCATCTAGAGTACCATTGCAGAGCCGCTTCCCCTTTGGAGAGGACTAGGCAATGTTATGGTTGTGGTGTTGTTGGACATCATTGGAGAGATTACTGCGAACCCTAACAAGGGTAAGACGCAGAGCTCGAGCCTCTTGTTGGAGATATGGCACGAGTCATCGGATCTACACAATGGTCGAGAACCGCCAGCCGAGCATCGATTAATGTGATTGAGACGACGAGTAGTGTTGGTGGTATTTTCACCTCTATATTATATTATTCTAGTTCTTTTGATTCTTTTATTGCACCATCCTTAGTAGAGTGTCAGTAGGTCAAAGTGGCAAGTTAGGTAGGGCCGTAGTTGGGATGTTGAGATGGCTTCTGGAGCCAAAATTTCTAGACTCCTTAGTGAAGGAGTGTGTAGTGGATTTGGGACCCTTCACCACTACTTCGATCTTCGGATCCTTCATTAGGATCTTATGGCATAATTTTAGGCATGGATTGGTTGTCCACTCATAGAGCTAGAGTGGATTGTTACCATAAGACTATTTTTTGCATAGATGATCTTGGAGTAGAGTCAGTGATATCAGGAGTTAGGAGGGCCGTATCCATTCACACCATCTCCGCTATGCAGCTTAAGCGGTGTGCGCGACGGGGTTGTCAGATGTTTGCTATTACGGTCAGTGACAGATCAGAGGATGAGTCGAAAGGACCTTCCCTCGATGACCACCCCATCTTATCAGAGTTTTCTGATGTGTTCCCAAGGGAGCTACCGGGGTTACCTCCCCCACATGAGATCGACTTCCATATAGATCTAGTTCGGCGCGAGCCTATCTCACGAGCACCCTATCGGATGACTACTCCTCGAGTTATGTGAGCTCAAGTTGCAGATTGAGGACCTTCGGAGAAAGGCCTAATCCGTCCTAGTGTATCCCATTGGGGTGCACCAAAGGTGATCTTCGTAAAGAAGAAAGATGGATCTCTTCGGTTGTGTATTGACTACCGTCAGCTAAATAAAGTAACGATCAAGAATCGTTACCCCCTTCCACGCATTGATGATTTATTTGATTAGATGAAGGGGGCTACCGTTTTCTCTAAGATAGATCTTAAGTCGGTACCATCAGCTCAGGATTACAGAGACAGATATTCACAAGACAGCATTCCGTGCACGAGATATGGCCACTACGAGTTCACAGTGGTACCTTTCGGTTTGACGAATGCCCCCTGCAGTGTTTATGAGTTTGATGAATGGGGTATTTAGGACCTTCCTTGATCGCTTCGTGCTCATCTTCCTTGATGACATTTTGATTTACTCACGCACACGTGAGGAGCACGAGGAGCACCTTCGCCGTGGTTCTTCAAAGTGTCTTTGCGAATAGCGCCTTTACAGAAACTTGGAGAAGTGTGCGTTCTTTCACTTTGAGGTGCGATATTTGGGCCACATCATTTCTGGAGAAGGTATCGCAATCGATCCTTCCAAGATTCGAGCCATCATGGATTGGCCAACACCCACTAGTGTGACCGAGGTGCGTAGTTTCATGGGCCTAGCAGGTATTACAGGGAGGTTGTTCAGATTTTTCATGGATTGCGCACCCCATCACTTCCCTTCAGCAGAAAGGGAAGAAGTTTTTATGGTCAGATAGATGTGAGCATGCCTTCAAGACACTGAAGGAATGCCTCACGACAGCACCTATTCTTGCAGTGCTAGATCCTCAAGGTGAGTTCTACGTTTGCACAGATGCTTCCTTGGCAGGACTTGGAGGTGTGTTAATGTAGGAGGGTAGAGTAGTTGCCTTTGAGTCTCACAAACTCAAAGATTATGAGCTCAATTATCTGACTCATGACCTTGAGCTTGCAACATAAAGTGGTACATGCCTTAGTACGGTGGAGACATTTTCTTCTTGGCCGGAGATTTACACTCAGGACTAATCACTTGAGTCTTCGCCACCTCTTCACGCAGCCCAATCTCAACGCTCGTCAGCGGCGTTGGATGGAGTTACTCTGTGAGTATGACATGGAGATAGAGCATGTGAAAGGGAATGATAATGTGGTTGTAGATGCCTTGAGTAGGTGGAGACATGTGGCTATGGCCACCTCGGTGGGCACAGATTTGCGGAGTAGGATCTTGCAAAGCAGCTTCCTCGTGTTAGTTTCTAGCTTATAGCCAAAGCAGATTTTGAGTCTCGAGACCCCTTGAGGGGAGATTTGATGGATTTTCATTAGAGGCAGATGGTATTCTCGCACACGGAGGTCGAGATATATGTTCCCAGAGATGGAGGCTTAAGACATGACATTTTGATAGGGCTCATCGTGCACCTTATTCACCCATCCCGGGTGAAGAAGATGCACGCCACCTTGAGAAAGTTGTATTTTTGGAGAGGACTTCAAGATACGTGGCTTTGTTTGTGTCACGCTATTTAGAGTGCTAGAGGGTGAAGGCCGAGCATCGATCCAGGTGGCCTTCTCTATCCTCACGCCATACCGAAGTGGAAGTGGGACACCATTTCCATGGACTTCATCGTTGGGTTAGCTACGCCGAGATACCATCACGACGCCATCATGGTCACGGTGGATAAATTGACGAAGGTAGATCATTTTTCTCCAAAAAGACCACCTATACAACAAGTGCTATGGAACGAGTATACCTTGATGAGATTGTCGATTACATGGGATTCTCGGAAGATCATTTGCGACCGCGACCCTTTGTACACTTCCCATTTCCGACCACCATGCGATGCCCTGGGACGAAGATTAATTTCAGCACAGCTTATAACCCCGAGACAGATGGACAAATAGAGAGGGTGAATCAGATTTTGGAGGATATGCTCGGGATGTACGTAATGGATCATCGGTCGAGGTGGGAGGAGTATCTTTATTTGATGGAGTTTGCCTACAATAATAGTTTCCTGAGTTCTATAGGCATGGTTCCTTTTCGTGATTTATATGGTAGAGAGTGCGGGACGCCTCTTAGTTGGGACAGGATTCGGACAGGGTTTCCCTTGGGCCAGCATTATTACAGGATATGGAGCAGCAGGTTGCCTTAATCGGACAGAGATTGCAGGAGGTGCAGGATAGACGGAAAGAAGTATGCGACTAGCATAGGACGATCGGAGCTTTGAGGTGGGCACGAAGGTGTTTCTTCGTGTTAGACCGCATAAGAGCCCTATCCATTATGGAAAAGGTTCTAAGCTTGCTCCTAGGTTTGTGAGTCCCTTTGAGATCTTGGAGCGCCTCGGTCCCTTGGCCTATCGTCTAGCATTGCCACCTAGCTTATCGCGCATCCATGATGTGTTTCACATTTCTGTGCTTAGGAGATATATTTCTGATCCTTCTCACATGCTAGATTGGACTACATTGTAGGTGCAAGATCAGGGGCAGGTGATGGTGGAGCCCGTCTGCATTATAGATCACAGGACCCTGGGCCTTCGCGGTAGAGAGATTGATCAGGTTCAGGTCCAATGGGACAGGTATGATGAGACTGCAGCTACTTGGGAGGATGCTACTTTGCTACGAGGACAGTTTCCACAGCTTTTCCAGTGACTTCCAGGAGGAAGTCGAGTCTAAGGGGAGGGGGATGTAGTGCCCACTTCCCTTTGACACCATTTTGTTTTGTTGTTTTTTAGACCGATTACTTCACTTGTGGATTATTATGGCTTCTTGATTTAGCATGCTAGTAGATATTATAGACATTGGATCTTATTGATTTGATCTTTATATAATGCATATGGTTTACTGGTGGACATTTGATGACGATATTTGTATACTTTTGATAGGGTTATTTATCTTAATTATGACATGTGATATATTTAACCATATTGAGTAGAACTTGATAATTTGACTAATGTGATGATCGTTTTGACATAAATGAAATGTGGAATAGAAATGTGCTAGAAAGTGTAAGTGATATCGTACTTGCATAGATGATAGTAAATCATGTGTCATTTATTTTAGATTATATTGTATATTTGGCATGAATGTTTAATGTGGCCAACAGCCGAATGAGGTATTTTCTGCTCTGCAGTATATTACATTCACAACAATATTGGGGAGTGGGGACTAACCACATCGGAATTTGAGAAGAATCCAGCTAAGGTCACCATGGCAACAAGTAATTGTGTGTGTGTTAGAATTATCTGGTAAAGGGAAAATTGTGACCTATGGATCATGTGTTGTTTTATTTTAAATTTTTCCCTTTTACTATGTTAGTATGTGTTTCTCTTAGTAAGTGAAATTTTACTTGTCTTATTATTCATATTCTTTGGATTGGTGTTACCCCTTTGTTAGCCATTGGTTGTAGTTGCTTAATTAAGCTAATTTGAATTTTTCCTAAACTAATTAAGAGATGTGACCAAAGAGAGCTCATTTATTAGGATTTGATTTACTTAGGATTTTGTGTGGATTGATGTGTGTTTGAGTTTTGAGTGTAGCAGACTCTACCCCTCATGGGAAACTCGAATTTTCCCTCGAGGTCATTATCACCGAATCACCGCACCCTTGTGTTTATATAAGTGCATATACTTGAACTCACGGTGTGATTGGATAACATGGGTACTATCTCCAAGTTGTGGGACTTGCTACTTGAGATAGACCTCTAGAGAAAGTTGGTTCTTGCTCCTAAACTACCTGCCACAATCTACTCTAATGCAGGGGAAACTAACTATTCTAATCTAAATTTCCAAGGGACCAGGGAGAGAGAATGCATAAAATAAAAGCCTACATTAAAGCGGTGATACACCAGAAAAGGAGGGTGTGAGAGTAGTCTCCAAATGCGTGAAATACATAGGCAAAGTGCACACTAGAAGAGGTGATGACAGTTCTCCATAATCTAGCAAAATGCATTCACAATGATATTCCAAGCATACACAATGATAATGGATCCCTGCAAGAACATAAAAATAGACACAATATTCGTGTAGAAAGATAAAAGGGGCAATAAGAATGCAAGAAAACACAGTAGGGGAAGATACATCCACAAACCGGTATTTTATTGCTTCATGATATGCACAGCTTCAATATATTACAAGATAAGGGCCTGGATCACCATGCAAGGAGTCCATTACAAGGGCCTGCAACACACTGGCTTCGCTGGAAGCAATTTTGACAAAGTCTGTGCTACCCAAAACTCTCTCTTTTACAATGAGCCCAACACTCCAATTTATAGAAAAAATGAGGAGAAGAGAAGGGAAAATGGAAATCCTGAAATTTGTCCTTCAACCACCTATAAGAGGCATTAAATTGAGTGAAATGGTTATACATTACTTTAAAAAGGCTCCCATACTGTCCCATGTGCTGCAGCAGAGAAAGAATGATGACCATGCCTCTTAATTGCACTCCCAAACTACCAAATAAAACACCGTTCAACCCGCCACATTTTCTTAAAAAAATCAATCAATTTATGATAAAATATAGAATTTATTGATTGCTGTGCATCAAGCTCGAGCCACAATTCCAACGGTACCAACTTTGTGTGATTTCATTGAGAAATGCAAAATTTATGGCCTTCGAGTGCGGCAGGCTATTTTGGGTCCGGGCATTTTCTCGTCATTTGACGGAATGAGCACTGATCGATCGAGCCGAATATTTTTATTTTATTTAAATATATATACCCTCATTAAAAATAATAAATCCAGTTTTTGTGGCGTAGAGGACGTCGTGCTCGTTCCAGAAAGTCCAATTTTATGAAAATCGGAGCTCGGAGTCAAAAGTTATGGCCGTTTGAAGTTTCCAGACCAAATGTTGACTTTTCTTCTTCTCCTTCAGCCGCTTCGGCTGTGGTCCCACGCGTCCCTTTGGCCTGGATGTCCCAAAGACGAAAGTCCCTATTTTGGCCGAACCGCCGGTTCGCGCCACCGCGTACTCTTGTCCCGCTTGTCCCGGACTGTTTGGGACAAATTCTTCCGATTCGCCCGGTTCGGCCGGTTCACGTACTCTTGTCCCTTATGTCTCGGTGTGAAAGTTCTCATTTCGGCCGAACCGCCGGCCAGCCAGTTTCGCGTACCTTCAAGCCCAACTGCTCCGGCTGCCTTAAGTCTTTTCAACCGACTTGCGTCCTCCGCGTACTAACTGCCCAGATGTCCTGCATCGCTGCTTGAACAGCTTAGTCAATTTTTTCACTTTTCAGCCGATTCGATTTCGCGTCCCACGCGTCCCTTTGGCCTCGGATTGCGCGAATGCTGCGCAGATCGCGTGGCAGCCTTTCGGCTGGTTTGCACCCAAATGTCCCTTATGTCCCGATTGTTGTGAGGACTAGGACTTAGCCATTTTTCATGATTTTTCTCGCCCGAGCTTGTTTTGCAATTTTTTCACATTTTTAAAACTTCTTTGGGTTTTTCTTGGATAGAAGAGTTAGAAAGAACCAGAGGGGACCCCGAAAACATGATTTTTTTCCTTGAGTCAATATACTTGCTCGGGATTGAATAATTTGATGCATGTTATCAAAATTACCCCGTGGAGTGAATTTTGGATAACAGAGGCCAAATTTCAAAGCTTGTGGGACAAGTCAAACTTGTCCCACACCTCTTAAAACCCCATTCCAACCCTACCTATGGGTTGGAAGGCCAAATTTAGGGCCTTTTAGGTGTTTTGGGGGGATAAAAGGGTAAAATATTAATTGCACTTTCTTTCAAAATTTAATTTTGTCCTTTGGGGGAGTGGGCTTAGTTGGAGTGTGTAAGGTGCTTGCCTTTCTTTCAACCACTTATTAATGGTGCATTGGAATTTGATGTTGACCAAATGATGTGGAGTGGAGGGAAAAGGAGGTGGCATCCTACTTGGAGCCACATCATCCCTCCCTCTCTTTTCTCTATTTATTTGATCCTCTTGTTTGTTTTGGGGGTTGGAAGTTTCATTTTTTTAGTCTTTTGTATTTTGGAGAGGAGAGGATTTGGAAAGAGTTTGTGGATTTTTGGAGCTTGTTGATACTTGTGGGAATTTTGTGGGAGCTTGTGGATGCTTGCTTGATCTTTGGAGGGATTTGAGACTTCATACTTGGAACAAGCTCTACCATGGAAAGGTAGGAGCTTCACCTTTGTTGTATTATGTTTTCTTCTTTTCGTTATATGAATGAGTACATAGGTTGTGTTGAATTTTGTTGTTGCAATGCTTGTTGGGAATGGGTAGAATACCTAAGTTGGGAGTGGGAGGAGACTATGGGGAGTTTAATGGAGGGAGGCATAAGAGATCATGTTCTTGAGGAGGGATTTTGGGTTGGGTGCCCACCTTGTAAGAGAAATGCTTGCATTTTCTTCTTGTTTTACTTTGAGGGAGCCATAAGAGTTGAGGGAGGCATAAGAGTGAATGGAGGGATAAGGGGTACTTGAGGGAGGCATAAGAGTTGTTAGGGGTATTGTGTTTTGCATTGGAGGCTTTTAGGTGGCACCCATTCCCATTGGGAGGCATAAGTGGCCTCCCCATATGTCTTACTCTTATGGCTTTCTTGATAAGCCTTGTGACTTGTTGTTGTGATTGTTTTCTCTCTTGTGTTGTTGATCTTGTTTTTGAAGGATTATGGAATGAATGTGAAATTTTATGTTGAGTTATGTGGAAGCTAGTAGTTGCCATGAGTTGGATTTTCTCCCATTGTAATGTGGTTGGGGCTCGGGGGCCAATGGAGAGGATGGCTTCTCTTCTCCATTGGGTATCTTGGTTGGGAGGAGAGCGTTGCCTCTCCCCTTATTTTGTTGTGAATCAAGCAAACCTTGGAGGAGCCACCTTGTTGAGGACAATGTGAAACCACCATGTATTTTACCCACCTTGAGTGGAGGAATAATGTAATATTGCTTTGTATTTTAGCTTCCAATATTGTAAATTTGTTTCCACATGAAGTAGAAAGTGTTGTAACAAGATGTTGAAGGAAAGTTGTTTTGAACTTCATTAGTAAGGTTGTAATGTAGATGGAATCAAAAGTTGAAAGGAAGACAATCTATTTAATCTCCTTCTTACTTGGCTTGGAACCTCTTATGAATAAGTTGATCTTATTGAAATGTTAGTAGTTCTTGCTTTAAAACTTAATGGAAATATTGTTGGACTCTTTTTGTGGAATGTTGAGGAAATTACAATATATATATATATATATATATATATATTAAATTTTGTTTTGTTACTTAAAAGTGATGTATTGAAAAATTGGAATATTAGTGCATTTTCTCTTCTTCTACTTGGATGTATTTTAGTGCCCATTGTTTTTGTAAAAAAATTTTACTTTAAATTGTTTCCGGTTAATTATTAAATTTGATCTTATACTACAATTGAAACAAATTACATTTTAACAAACAATGAAGACTTTCTCACATCCATCCCCACTAGAGGCTCTACCATATGGAACTCCATTTGTAGTTCGCTCCCCATCATTCGTGCTGGCACTAAATGGAGGTTCGGGAATGGGCGTCTCATTGATTTCTGGAGGGATACTTGGATTGGTGATGTTCCCCTTGATCTCAACCCCTCTTGGGACCCTATCAAGAGAAGTATCATCAATATTCATGGTAGATTAGCATCTGGTTATTGGCAGAGGATAAATTCCATCCCCTCTTGGGATATCAAGGCTTGGGAGGATATCAGCGACCTTCAAAGAGACCTGCTGTCCTCCCTTAGAGTGCAGCTCTCCACCATTTACATCCCGTATTCCCATAATGAAGATGAGATTATCTGGACTCTATCCACTTCGGGCTCCTTTTCAGTTAGAGCTGCTTATCTCTCGATGCATTGTGCTGACGTGGGCCCCCCTCTTATAAAATTCTGGCCTAAGGAGATCACTCCTAAAATAGGTTTTTTCTCTTGGCTCTCCTCTAAAAATGCCTTCCTTTCCTGGGGAGAACCTGAAGAGAAGGGGATTTTCCCTTCCTACCAAATGTGTTCTATGTGCAAATGAAGAGGAATCCTCATCTCACCTCCTGGTCCATTGCTCTTTCTCGCATGATATTTGGCAGTGGCTCCTATCGAGATTAGGAGTTTTTTGGATCTTTCCGGATTCCATTCAGGATACTCTTTCTCAATGGTACTCCCCCTTCACTCATCCGATTCTAAAGTTGGCTTGGAAACTCCTCCTCCCGCATGGTTTATGGGGCATATGGAAAGAAAGAAACAGAAGAATCTTCAAAAATAAGAGTCTCAATCCTGATCAGGTGGCTACTCTGATTGGCCTGGCTCTCCAAGAAAATATCAACCTGACCACTTGGTCTAAATATCAGCAAAAACTGCAGTTCTGTCACACCCTGGAGTGGCAGCAGTATTTATCCATTCCGTGCAAAAAAACCCATTCTGACAGGAATTCGATTTGCTGGCTTCCCCCTCCTAGGGGATGGAGAAAACTCAACACGGATGGCGCTTCGAAAGGGAACCCAGGTATGTCCGGAGGAGGGGCCATTCTTCGTTGCTATTCGGGTTTAATTGTTGCTGCCTCTGCCCATAATTTCAACTTTGGTTCCAACCATCGTGCGGAGGCCTTAGCCATCCTCAAGGGTCTTGAGATGGCTATCAAGGTGGGCAATGATCCCCTCCAAGTGGAAAGTGACTCCCTCAACATCATAAACCTCCTTTGTTCCAATGACCCTGGACACTGGTCGATTAAAAACATCATTGCTGATATTAGAAGCATTCAAAGATCCTTCCTTCAAGTCCAATTCCAGCACGTCCTCCGGGAAGGTAATAAAGCGGCGGATCTTCTGGCTAACATGGGTGTCCTCATCGAAAATCAGCAAATTTGGACTGAGAACTTCCCGAATGAACTCTGTCAGATTGCCCAAATTGACGCACTCCAATGCTGACGGGTGGTCTCTGAAGCTGACTGGGGTTTCGGCCTGGGCGCTTTGGTCCATTCAAATGGCGGCGATGAATACGGCAAATTTATTTGACATGACTCTTGACACGAGGTTCCTGATCAAGGCGCCTAGTTATGATGCAGCGAATCCCCGCACGAACGAGCAATATGCTCCCATTAATCATCCGAGGAGGTGGCGTCAGGGCTTTAATATATTTGCCGGTATCTTGTTCAGACTGGCTCTCGTCCGTTCCTATCTCCGACTCTGTAACTGCTCCAATATTCTTCTCATGGGGGGGCAATTGAAGCGCCTTGAGCCCGACAGTTGCGAGACGCTTAGGAATGATGGCGAGGTCTGGAATATCTTAGTGGAAAATGGGATCTCTACTTTTCTGGAAAGAATGTCTGGTTACTCGGCCTTAGTGTCTTATGCTGTTACGGCTTCGTGGTCGAGAGGGCGTGTTCAAATTGGCAGCACTAAGTTTACCATCTCAACGAACGCCATCGCTGATGCCACCGGGCTCCCTGCTGCGGGCGATATTTACTACAGGCGTTCCCTTCACGCCGAGATACAAGAATTCAACGCACCGGGGGATAGACCAAGGAAATATATGTCAGGATATACCCGCGACTCTCTGCCCTCGCCCTGGGATAGAGTGGCGGAAGCCATTATGAGGTACTTCACCATAGACGGTAGGTACCGTCTGGTTTTTGGCCCCCATCTGTTTATTCTCTCCCACCTCCGTTGGGGGAGAAAGATTAATTTAGCTGCCTTTCTTTTTCAATCGCTGGAGCACTCTGTTATGCTGGCTCGGGAGGGCGAGGGAGTCATCCTCCACCAGGGTCTTCTTTACCTTCTTTTCTCCGTCGCCGCTTCCCACACTGACCTGCTCCGCTTTCCTCCCAAATTGGGCCGCCGCCGCTCCCCCTCCCCTCCTTCTCACCCCTCTTCCTCTTCCCACCGCTCCTCTCGGCGCCGCCGCCGCCTGCTCCTTTCCTCTGGCTCGGACTCCGACGTGGCCATCGTGAGCCCCCCCCGCGAAGCCCCCATCTCCGCTGCTGTTCCCCCCTTTCCCACCCCCATCTCGTGCCTCTTCCTGGAAGACTCCAATGCCAGTGGACGCGCTCCTTCTCCTGTTTCTAGCCCGGGTCTCTCTGGTGCGGCTGATCTGTTGGGGCTTGCTCAACTGTACCCTGACTCCTCGGAAGAGGAGCAGGGTGATATCAATCAATTTGTTGCGGATCCCCCCTCTCCTTCTGCTGGCTCTAAGGATCCCTCGAATGTTAAAGATTCCACTGCTGACACTCCTCTCTCCACTCCTGCTATGGACTTTAGCACTGCTGATATTGATGCTGATGAAAAAGGACCAGAACAGAGCTGATATCATCTCCTCCATTCTGAGTAAGCTTCAGCGTGCATTCAAAGCTCTCAAAGATTGGGAGGACTTCACGAATTCTACCAGAATGGCCTTAGCAAACGACTGTTCGGAGCTTCTCAAGTTGGCGGATCTCCTTGCAAATGAATCGGGCTCCCTAGAGCTAAAGATGTCAAGCTTTCCGAGTGAAGAAGCTTATTTAGTTGCTCCTCTTCTTGGCTTGTCTCTTTTTTTCATTCTCCTTTTTGGAATCCTCGTGGGTATTTTGTTTTGGTTATACTATTGTTAAATCTAGCCCGATGGGCTTTTTGTATCAAGGTGGGACCTTCTAAAACCCTCTCTTTACCCAATATATTCCAAAAAAAACAAATTACATTTTAATTAAGGCATGTGTTTAGAACAATTTTCACACATAAGTTATGAAGGAGTAAACACCTATGAAGAAGTATTTAGCAGTATAAATTATAAGTCATAATTGTATTCATATATAGTCAATAATAGTAGTAAAACTATTAATAAACATTGCTCTAATAACAAATCACACCTAACCTGATTAAAGGCTTTTCATAAGAAAAAGGGAATGTTGTACCTAAATTTTAATGCCATCCACCGGCTCTACTCAAGCATTACATTTATACTTTGTAATTGATGACATATTAAGTCCTAGGAAACAAAGACATACTAATATTTAAAGGTGTTTGGAACCCTATTTTTAATGGAATATTTTACTTATCCGTAGTTTTAGATCACAGGTAATATTAAGAATAAAATAAATTTACGCAGATAGGATTCTTTTTTTTCATTACAAAACAAACTGTGCTTCATGAATGTTCTGATATGAAACAGATCCACCTCTGTGAGTCTCTCCTACGAGCTCCACCTTAAAAAAAACTGGTAAGATCTCTGACTGCCCCGTAACACTCTCACTATTCCTCAATCGTTTTTGATAAAAATATCTTGAAGGCAGATCCCGAATTTGAAGATGCAATCAATAATGAATAGATAGCAACATGAATGGACAACCTGCTTGGTGTAAGCGCTCAAAAGGGGGGCGTTTGTTTAATCCCTACTTCCTGTCCCGACTTCTATACAAAGCCGCCGCCAGACTCACGCAAGGAGCACTCCCCGCCAAGCACACACCTTGCAGCACCCAATGAAAGTGGAGGTAACTTGCCTAACCACCATCTGCAACCTTCTTTTCATGCGCCTGTGGCTTCTCCTCCAATGGCCACATTGTTTCCACATGCTTGTAGCTTCTCACGTGCCCGTAGCTCCTTCCATACCACCATTCCCTGTTCCACTCTGGCCGTAGCATCATTTACAACTTCCATCTTCCCACCTGCGTGGCCAGGCCAAATAACACGGTGGGCAAATAAAACAAGGGAGGGAAGCTTGAGATTTGCAGATCCAAGTGAGTAAATGTAGGATGCGACCACCGTAGCTTCACCGTAACTACCGCATTGAATCCACGCGCCGTAACAACATGCACAAAGCAGCCGACCCTTTAGGGTATAGACTTGCAAAATTCAAGTGTAATAAATAGCAAAGAAAATCAGGCGGCCCAGTGGTGTAACTTGCACGCCTTAGAATGGAATGTCAATGTTTGGCGGGTGGCCATTAAAGCCACCCACCCCCATCCATAATTTCAAATTTAGGTTAATCTTATAGGTTCATATAATGTAATTTTTGATGAAGTAAGCTATGTTTAAACATGATAACTCAAGCACTTCGTGGACAATGATTTCTCGGTGTGAAACCGTTATTATGTATCCGTCTTTTTCACAATGCAATGGAGGAGTATTCCTATTAGTCAATAGAATAAGTAGCCTTAAAATTCTCGCATCTTTTACACTTGCATGTTGTTGGTTGGGTGTGAGTTCCCACCTCGACAAATATCAGAATTAGTTCATATAAATGTGTATGTAATATTTGAGTTGTGATTTATAGAATTACTTAATGTAATGTTCGTTATAGAATTACGATCTTGTCACGAGAATAATTTTCACCGACGCATGCTCTTAACGTTATTTAGCGCCAAGATTAAATGACTCCTCGGATAAGAACTGGCTCATGGCGTCGAGCTCTGACGACGATGCTAGTGTCGAGAAGAACGTTAGGGAGGCTCCTTGCGACCTAACTAGACTGTATTTTTTTTCCAAGCATCCTATCCTTGACACTATAGCAAAGTACCCGATTTAAATATATTGCATTTCTAATCTGGTTCTCTTAATCTCGATCTAAAAAAAAATTATTAGTCACATTTTCGGGTTGAATGTTCATGGAAGCAAGTTCTTCGTCATCGTCATCGTGAGCGCGCCTTTTGCGGTGTTACGAGATATGGAGTATTGGCAACACGTCGCCATGGCATCACATGTTTTCTTATGTTGTTTGTTATTGTTGTTTGTAAGGAGGTCCCCATTTGGGGGTGACCTCAAAAGTCACCTTGGGAATGTTTTTAACTCGTCTTGTTGCTTTTATTTATTTGTGAGTTATTGTATTTTTATTTTCATTTGTAGTCAATTTTATTCATTATGTTTAGCACCTCTCTTAAGTTAATTTAAAAATGTTTATCTAGTGTTAATTAGGATGTGACTAAAAGAAAGGAAATAAATGTTAGTTGGTAGCTTTTATATGTGTTGGTTTGGGATGAGTTTAATGTGTTTTGGTTTGTTTCTAATGACCGACAATTTCACACACACTAAACAACAGAGTAAAATACAAGATAACTTTTTTTTTTTTACTTTCTTGAAGATACTACAACACTACACAAATTCTCCAAGGAATACAACCAACTAATGACATGATTTGCACAACACGGCCCACACCGCAACTAGTAAACATGAGGCACATACTTAAGGCACAATGGTTCATCCATAATACACAATTTTACTGCACAAGATCTTCCCACGTAAATTTCTTTAGAATCATCTTTCTACAATAAGTATGCTTAAATTCTTAGATTTTTCTAGAATACTCATGTTATGAAAATCTGAAACTCATGTTTCCTTTGACAATATTTCCCCTACCTTGTTAATGTTATTCTATAGTATAAACAAATTATTGGGTGGAAAGAGGTTGCTTCATCTACTTGATTAACTTATTCATTTGTTAGGAGGACATTTAATTACTCAAGGCTCTTAACTTCATCAATTTGTTTACAACATCGTATTTATAAACATATATTTTATTTTATTTTACCATTTCAAATAGTTATTTCTAACAGTACATGACTGTCTAAATCTTGGATTCATCTTTAAGATCTTATTAGTTGTTAACCAAGATTTCATTGGGGCTAATTATCTAACCCGAAAGATTAAAGGTTTCACTTAGGTTTCACTTGAAGAGACTGACATAAGTATACAAATTACATTTTCAATGGGTGAGAAAGATGAAAGAGTTTTTAGTCAAGTTCCTTCAATTTATTATAACCTTATTATTTTCCAAAATCTAATCATTGATTTCACCTTAAGATCATTTTAAGGACTCACCACAATAAAGATAATGTTGATTAGTTTAGCGTGGGGTAACAAGGTATATTTGTTTCTCTTTTTGTTTTTATTCAATACATAGTCCTCTACCAAATGACACACAACCAAAGGTAACTAAAAGTTATGTATTTTGATTCAAGTTTAGATAGTTAGAGTTAAGGTTGGACAATTCAAGGATAAACAATATTCTGAAAAAGTGAAATTATAACAAAAGATACGCATGTCAAAGAAAGTTCATTTAATATTATTCACAATAATATTTCACAAATTGACTTTCAAACGATAACAACAACCTACATGAGGATAATACAAAATTCTAAGGCATTGTCTTCTAAATTATCTCCACAATTTCCATTCCAATGTTTTACAACAAAAATAAGCATTCATACAATAGCAGTTTCTAAGAAAACCCGAATCCACTTTCTACACGCCTTTCTTTTTTTTCTAGTTACGAAATCCACCTGCACATTTGTTAGCATGGGTCAGTTCGCGAGAACTGAGCATGATAAAATCTACATCTTGGAACAATATGCTATAATTAACAATATAATGAAAGGAAAAACTTCTATTTAATGAAATGGTTCTAATCTCTAAACACTAACAACTTCTTTAATCATGTTAAAATTTCCACACTCACAAACTAAGATGAAAGTCATATGTTTCAGCTATGGTCATTATTTCTAAAACATAAATTTACTACCAATAAATCAATAGGGCTATTGGTCTCATAAGTCAAATACGGTTATCGATTGTAATTAGAATTCAATCATAAAAACCTAATCTAATACTTTTCCCATTCATCATAATATTCGTATATAATAAGTTACACCAAAAGTAATATTATTTAGAAAGAAAACTAACAAATGTCAATACAATCATTGTCTAGTGACCAGTAGCTTGATATATCCAATAAAAATTCTTAATAAATATGGAACAACTACAAGCCTCAAAACTATCCAGGTCATTCATGTGTTTAAAACAATATAACGTCACAAACATACCTTAAGAGAAAACAAATTGTGGGTTAGATTAGAAATAAGCTAGACGAGTAAACCCTACACACAACCCATTTATATTAAAAAAAAATTAACAATATTTAGCTATTTAATAGTAACATTACAAAGTTATGTTGGTATCCAAATTGATTCTCCCTTTGCCGAAAGCAAAGATCAAAAATTTAACAAGACTCTAAGAGATAGAAAAATCATAGGTCATTTTGTAGCCAGGGGAAGGGATTCAATAGGTTGTTTATCACTCGGGCATTAGAGAAATTGATAGCACCTTCATCAAGGATTTGACCTATCCTCACTACTTTAGGTCATACCTTTCGACCAGGGTGAGAGGACCCATTTTGTAACCTCTATTGGTGAAGGACATGAAGAGATCCTTCTTTGCACAATTTTAAGGGGAACCTTGAGAAAATATGATCAATACACCACAATTTAACTCTCACAAGTTATCACTTCTAAAGAGTGGAGATATTTTCTAAACATGGTTCTGGTTACTAAAGACACTTAAAACCTTCTTGCTTTTGTATATTTTGGCGGAGAATTTGTTCATTTGTGGATATATAGCCCAAACAGGGGGTACTTCGTAGGATTTATGCTTATTTCAAAATTTTGGTGGGAGATTAAACAAGATGAAGTTGATTTCCCGCATCTCTCGAGAACCTTTACAACAATTCGACAACTTAACAATAGAAAGCTTCATAATAGGCAAAATATTGCTCAACTAGAAGGTGTGCATCAATGGAGCCCTAAATCTGCATGATTTCACACAATCTTTGAGAATTCAACACAAAGGCTCGAGCTAAAGACTCAATTAAACATTAAAGACCCCTAGTTCCTCACGCCTAAGATACACTCAAAGGCTTAAAGACAATATTTATCAACAAAATGACAATAAAAGAGATTTTAAATTGTTTTTCTCATTATAGGATGAAGAATATTCTCATAATGAAATTGCTAATGCCACTAAACTATCACAAGGATGATTTTGAGCTTATATAGGGATCCAGGAGAATTGCAAGGGTAGGACACATTCGGGGTTAATAAGCAGCTTATATAATTCCTTTTATGTACACAAGATTAAGTTGGACATTTTAATTCTGAATGAACCACACAAACACTACAAATGGTAAAAGTTGATCATTCTCAGCTTTATCTATCATTTATTTGAAAACAAGCCATTCTTGAACGTGTATCACAAGTGAAATAGAAATAAGCGGTCATGCCTATCTCGACAAGACGACATTGACGAAGTACGCTCTACCGTAATATTCTAAAATAAAGTCTGCCAAAATGACGTTAAAATAAACTCTTCCAAAATGACGTGAACATAATAGAAATTAACCCGTATATATGGAGGGGAGCATAATTCACGTGTAGTAAGTGAGACTGGTGGGTTTATAGTCAAAGGTATGAAACGGCTCATAGTTGAATTTTGCCTTAGAAAATATTGAAGACATGTTAGATGTTAGATATTGATATTATAGTTTTTTTATTTATTTGATCAAATGAGGATTAGCGGCCTTTTACAAGTTGAATATTTTTCAAAGATTTGTTGTTAGATTATGACTCCACTATGGTACACTAGCAATCATTTGTGGGCATAACAATGGGGACATAAAAAGGATGTAGTAAAGAAGTTAAAGTTGGGGAGTGAACGATTGCTTTAGGGATTGAGGGATCCGGGAGAATTGCAAGGGTAGGACACATTAGGGGGAAATATGTGAAACTCTTTTTCTTACAACAAGAAACATGTGAACCACAACCTATATTTGTCAATCGGTTGAAGGAGAAAGGGGTTGTGGTAGATATATTGTTGAGGCAATGTACTATGAGGTTATTTTACATAGCAAGACTTTCTTCATCAATACTCCCAATCTATTTTTATTTTTTTGTAATGTCATCCCTTGTGTTTTGTCGGTAGTTAAACCATGAACAATTTTAGGAAAATTCACTTGCACGGTCGTGGAACACTTTACATTTGAGGTGATTCAACATCTCATGTTGAGTTAATGTTGATGCTCAAATTGATAACCACAAAACATGGTCAGTCATGTGGTTTTCCACTATCATTATAGGCCATTATGCTAGGGAATTCGCCATGCTTGTCTAAGAAACAACTAATAGTTTTCTTTGTGGATTTGTAATGGATAGTACCTCCTCCAAATTCTAGGTTCTTGAAACTCATTAAATTTAAAGAACCGTCATGCGCATAATCTTATGCTTGTTATTTTATAAATTTTGTAGTTTGGGCTTTATACTAAAAAAAGAGTGGTCAAACAAAATTACAGAGGACTAAGTTCGTGTTTGTTCTATTGAATTTTGCAAGAAATTTATCAAAAGAAAAGGCACAAATTGTTGATTCATTAAATGTTATTTTCTAATATTATATACATCTTTTATATCATGCAAGTTTTTCATGATAACCACGCTACTATCAACTTCATCACTTCTACCAATGTTATTGTCAAGGTTTGAGCATGCATCTTGGCACTGATCTTATTATTTTCTTGTTTCTCGATCAAAGACATAGCTTTTATTTCCATTGTAAGCAATTTAGCACTTAACTCACATTTTTAAGTTTACAACTCCGTACATTTGATTCCTCAACCTACCTATCTCAAACAGTCTCTAGAGAATAAATTTGTCACAGTCTTTAATAGTGCACAAAGGATAACTTTCTTCATGGGTGTACCACACAACCTACATGAACTAATGTATTACCCACACATTTATTAAAATCATTAAGACATTGTTTATTTTAGGAAATGCTATTGTTGAAATGGACTAATTATTCAATTAAAATTAATTTAATAATTAATGTACTATCGAGATATATTATATAATAGACCTAAAATTTCATATCACAAAATAACATTTCTACTCTCATGTATTTTAAATCAAAGCTCGATAATAAGCCGTCACCAAGATAAATGTTTTTCTAGTTTTTAATTCGAGTTGCCAATGTCGAGGATAGGCGTAATTATTCTAGCCATTGATTTCCGAAGCGTATTTATATGTATAAGAATGAATTTGATGCAATTAAATTAAAATCCATTATTTAAGGTATAAGAGATTACAAAGGAAAAGAAATGAGGTTCGATTTGAATGCCTATGTATTGTATTTATTACTTAAAGTAGATTTTCATGAGGATAACATCTAAACGTTTTTTAATATTCATTCCATGAATAGGTCTGAAATAGAACATAAGTATGTAATAATTTGTAGTGCCCACTCCTCTTCGAAATTTATATGATTATGATGTTGCTTAGCATAGACTAGAGTTATGGAATTTTCGATCACAATTTAGATATTGATAAATAGACTTTTTATTTTGATTGGTTAATTTATAGACAGAGTATGGATGTTAGGTTTATGACATGATTACAGGATGGATTATATGCATATTTGGATATATCGAATTGTTGATTTTGAGCTTATATTGAACTAATCCATTTACTTTGCTAATTAAATTATGCTTGATGATGTAATTGATGTTGTGATCTTATTACTAGTTGATATAGTAATGAAATTGAAATAATTAGAATTGTGAACAATGGTGAATTACTTGTCTTGGTGTAAGTTTCGATAATTGATGATACGTATATGCGTCTATTTTATTATTTCGATGTTGTTAATATGGCCACGAGGCCGTAATAGTATTGTCTTGACTTTTGCAGTGTTTCACAACACACTAAACCAAAGGGGATATGAGAGCAACAAAGTGAGAGAATATGGAGTATCGGGCAACACGTCACCATGCAAACACGTGTTTTCTTATTTTTGTTGTTGTTGTTGTTTTTTAGGAGGTCTCCATTGGTAGGTGACCTCAAAAGTCACCTTGGGAATGTTTTTAATTTTGTCTTGTTGCTTTTTTTTTTTTTGTGAATTATTGTATTTTTATTTTCATTTGAGTCACTTTTATTAATTATGTTTAGCACCCTCTTAAGTTAATTTGAAAATGTTTATCTAGTGCTAATTAGGATGTGACTAAAAGAAAAGAAATAAATGTTAGTTGGTAGCTTTATATGGGTTGGTTTGGGGTGAGTTTAATGTGTTTCAGTGTTGTTTGTAATGACCCACAATTTCACACACACTAAACAACATAGTAAAATACAGGATAACTTATTTTTTTGACTTTCTTGAAGAGAATACGACACTACACAAGTTCTCCAGGGAAATCAACCAACTAACGACATGATTTAACATGGACCACACCGCAACTAGTCAACATGAGGCACATACTTAAGACACAATGGTTCATCCACAATACATAATTTCTGAGACATGTGTTCTTCCCACAAGTAAGTTTCTTTAGAATCACGTTTTTGCAATAGGTATGCTTAAATTCTTAGCTTTTCCTAGAAGATTCATGTTATGAAAATCTGAACTCATGTTTCCTTTGATAATTTTTTCCCGTACCTTGTTAACGTTATTCTAAAGTATAAACAAATTATCGGGTCGAAAGAGGTTGCTTCATCTCCTTGATTAAATTCTTCATTTTTCAGAGGACATTTAATTACTCAAGGAACTTAAATTCGCCAATTTGTTACATCATCGTATTTATAAAAATATATTTTATTTTATTTTACCATTTCAAACGGTTATTTTTAACAATACATGACTGTCTAAATCTTGGATTCGTCTTTAAGATCTTATTAGTTGTTAACTCAGATTTCATTGGGGCTAAGAATCTAACTGTAAAGATTAAAGTTTCACATAGGTTTCACTTCAAGAGATTGACATAAGTATACAAATTATATTTTCAAGGAGTGAGAAAGATTGAAGAGTTTTTTAGTCAAGTTCCTTCTACTTATTATAACATTATTATTTTCCAAAATCTAATCATTGATTTCACCTTAAGATTGTTTTAAGGACTCACCACAATAAAGGTAATGTTGAGTAGTTTAGCGTGGGGTAACAAGGTATATTTGTTTCTCTTTTGTTTTTATTCAATACATAGTCCTCTACCAAACGACACATAAGCAAAGGTAACTAAAAGTTACGTATTTTGATTCAAGTTTAGATAGTTAGAGTTAAGGTTGGACAATTCAAGGATAAACAATATTACGCAAAAGTGAAATTATAAGAAAAGATACGCATGTCAAAGACAGATCATTTAAAATTATTTATAACAATAGTTCACAAATTTTGTTTCAAATGATAACAATCTACATGAGGATAATAAAAATTCTAAGGCATTGTCTTCTAAATGTAGGATACGAAAGGAGAGAAGAATGTGGAGTGAAGTACTTTACACACACTTATTTTATTATGAAGAAGTGCGTACGATGTATATAGGAGAACTAATCAACTACATTCCCTAAACTCAAGGAGGAAGATTTGGATGAAGGAGAGAGAATAATGGAATACACCTAGAAGGAGAAAATAAAGGGATATAACAACATTCTCTCCTAAAAATATAGACTATTTAACATATGCTAACATCCCCCTTATTACATTATTCTTGCAAATGTGACCCTAAAAATTTAAATTTCATTTTGCCAAGAGATTTAGTGAGAATGTCGGCAACTTGTGCTTCAGTAGAATAGTCACGAGCTTAATTTGATGGTTCAAGACGTACTCTCGAATGAAATGGCAGATCAATTTCAATATGTTTTGTTCGTTCATGAAAAACTAAATTCTGCATGAGCTTCAACACACTTTGATTGTCAAAATAGAGAATAGGTGATTATTTTTCAGAATTCCTAGGTCATCCAAAATGTGATGTATCCATATGACTTCACACACAGCCTGCAAAATGCTTCTCGATATTCTACCTTTGTCGATGAGATAGAAACAACATTCTACTTCTTACTTATCCACAAGATATGTCCAGATCCGAGATGTAATATGTATCCTGTAGCTGACTTCCTGTCATCAACGATCCGGCATGGTCCGAGTTGACATATCCCCGTAAGAAGAATTGATCATTCTTCTTATATTGCAGATCATAATTAGTTGTTCCTCGGACATATGTCAAAACATGCTTTGTTGCATTCCATTGAAATTTCTTTGGCTCATGCATGAACCTCGAAAGATAGTTGATAGCATAAAGCAGATCAGTCCGTATATGTCAAATAGATGAGCCCTCTAACAAATTACCTATAAAGAGTAGAATCTACTTGAGGTGAGTCCTGGAATATTGAAAGTTGCAAGACTTTTTCCATGGGAGTGGATATAGGTTTACAGTTAGACATTCTATACTTTTCCAGGAGTGTCTTGGCGTACTTTGTTTGGGAGACAAAAATGTGATGCTCCTTTTGCCATATCTCCAAGCCAAGATAGTAATGTAGTAGCCCCAAATCTGTCATGTCAAAGGTTCTTTTGAGATCATTCTTTACAATATCAACCCGATCTTTTGAACTGCACGGTGATCACAAGATCATCTACATAAACAACCAAAATGACAATTTCTTTGCCTACCATATTTATATAAAAATTCGAATCTAAGGGGTACGAGTGAACCCATGCTGCAAAAGGTGATCATTAATCTTGATATACCATGCCCTGGGAGCTTGTTTCAGTTCGTAAATTGATTTGATGAGAAGACATACCTTCTTAGGCTGTTTTTCATCAACAAATCCTTCAGGTTGGGTCATGTATACTTCTTCTTTCGTAGATCACCATTTAGGAAAGCACTCTTGATGTCCATCTGCTTTGAAGTTTCCATCCTTTTTGTCTTTGTAAGTGCGCAAACTACTCGATGGTATTCATCTTCGCAAAGGGGTGCAAAGGTTTCTTCATAGTCGATGCCTTCTTTCCGAGTATATCCTTTTGCTACAAGTCATGCTTTATGTTTCTCGATGGATCCATTTTCCTTATATTTTGTCTTGAAATCCCATTTACAGCCTATGGGTTTCTTTCCCGTATGTAGATTGATAAGTTCCCATGTCTCGATTTTTCATGAGCGAGTCATATTCTGTATCCATGGCTTCCTTCCACCGAGTTTGACTTAGTGCTTCATGAACATTATCTCGGCTCGGAGTTATTCACCAGTGAACTCATGAGTGTAAAGTTTACCTCGTTGCTTGTTAGACTCCTTGTTTTGACTCCGGATGATGTATTTGGGAGTTGTTGCAAATGCGAGACCTTGATAGTTCTTTGTACCCACTTGAGACAAGAACTTGGACGCTTTTGAGAAGAACTGTGTCATTGTCATGTGGATTGATGTGGAGTCACATTCTCCAGTTCTCCAAGGTCAACAAATAGTTCTCCTGGTAGCATTTCTTTTCTCTGAGTAGTCTCCTCTGGCTCATCATCTGATTCAGAGACTAATCGGTGAGATGTGGTTGGAAGTGGATCTTCTGTTGATACTATTGAGTCAAAGGATGACTCATCACAAACCACATCCCGACTCTCGTATATTTTCTTTGTCTTAGGATCCATGAGATGATATGCCTTCGAGGTAGTACTATAGCCAAGAAGGATACACGAGAGTGATTTTGGCTCTACCTTCTTTCTCTTGAATCGGGACATGCATGTATGTCAGTGCAACCAAATACTCACAGATGAGAAATTTATGGCTTTCTACCACTCCATACCTCTTTTGGAATCTTGTTCGTAGATCTTTTTGGTGCCCTGTTGAGAAGATATACATCCATTTGTCTTTGCTTCACCCCAATAGCGTTCTCCTAGCTTTGTAGTTGATAGCATGTAGTGAGCCATCTCCATCACTGTGCGATTGCGATGCTCAACAATGCCATTTTGCTAGGGTGTGTAGGGAGTAGTCAGGTGTTGCTTAATGCCATGTTGGTTCAGGAAGGCCAAGAACCTCTTTGATGTGAATTCCCCCTCGATCTGAGTGGAGTAGAAGAAGTGGTTGTCTGGACTCTTTGACAACACGATGATAGAAGTTCTGCAAGTGTTGAAGAGCCTCACTTTTCTTCTTTAGGAAATATACCCACATCTTACGAGAGTGGTCATCCACGAATAGCTGGAAGTACTTGTATCCTGAAAATGAAGCAGAAATGGGCCATTTAGATCGGTATGAACTACCTCCAAGACACTTCTTGGCATGGAAGGTGTTGGCTTGAAACAAATCTCTGTGTTGTTTTCCTACAAGATAGCTAGAAAATAGGCAAGGAACTGGACAATTTGGGTAGTCCACGGACCATTGCTTTTGAACTCATCTGGTGCAATGAACCGACCAACAAGTGTCCATATCTAAAATGCCATAGGGCAGTTGATTCTATTGTTGAAGCAGATAAAGCTACTGCAGAAGATGAAATAGTATCTAAAGCAAATAACTTATCTTTTACAAAAGCTTTAGCAAGAACCGTACCTTGTCGGGAGATTAAGCATGATTTAATGCCATTTTGCACAAGAAATTCTACCTTAAGGTGATGATTCAAGAGCTAAGTAATTGACAAGAGGTTGCTAGTTAAGCCAGGAACATATAGTACCTTTGTAAGTGTACATTTTCATGGTCCCAAAGGAATGGTGACATTCCCTATTCCTTCTGCAATGTACTCTTTGTCATCCACTATTGAAAATCGATCTCTAGTTGGTTCTTCATGCGTGTGAATTAAACAACTTTTGTCACCCGACATATGCTTGTTTGCACTGCAGTCTATCAACCAGAATTTCTTCATGGGATGAGAAGTTTGAGATATGAGTACAAGATTCTTACTACAATGGGTCCTTCTAATGTCTCCTCATCGTAGTCATCATCTTCTTGTTGCGTTGTGAGATATCCCTTGTGCTTTCTCCAAAGGGGGACGTCATTTGAATTTTGAAAATCTTTGCACCGAATGTGCTTGTATGGCTTGAAGACCCTATTTCAAGCTATTGTGCTAGCATGATTAGTGTCGTGAGTATTGGTTACTGTAAATGTGACACCATCTCTTTGAATTTTGATCTTTCGTTGTTTTTGGGTTACGCTGGATTTGGCTTCTCTGGGGACCTTTCCTATTCTTCGGCTATGGTAAGGCTTTGAGAACAAGGCTTTGGCCGAGACTTCTCATGCGATGAAGTGACGAGAATCTTCTTGTTGCAAAAAAATTCACAAGCTCATCGAATGTCACCGTTTGTCTTAACAAACACTCGAATTGAGAAGGGAGTGCTCTCAAGGTGATTGCAACAAGAAGTTTATCATCCACCATTTCACCGAGCACTAATAACTCCGATCTCAAACTTAGCCATGTGATGCGAGAATTCCTCCACTTTCTTATCGACCCCATACAGAGAGGGTTTGCAGCTTTGACTAAAGATGAAGTATCTTCATCCGATTTTGGATTCATAAATGGTTGCCAACTTTCCTAGGCATCCTTGGGTTTCTCTACGTTCCTAACATGCGGTTGCACATCGTCACTAGTAGATCGAGCATTATCAAAGATCAAGGCTTTAGCACTAGCCATTTCATATTTTATTAGTTCATCGGGGCTTTGGGAGTAGACACGGACCATGTGAAAATTCCCATAATACTTGAACTAAAGGATTGTCTTCATTTTTGTCTTCTAGGCCACAAAATTGGACCCTTTGAGTAATCGAGCGTCGATGATAACTTTGGAGCAGACATCGTAAAAAATTATTTATTTATTTGAAGAGTTATTACAATTGCGACTCACGGACAAGAATTAATTGCTCATAGATACTCACGATATTCACGTCATGTGAGACAGTGACGCTTTGTAGGGAGTTCTTCTTCATCGTCACAATCGGCGTCATACCCAGCTTCTAATTCTTCCCGTACTCACTTTGCTTGGTAGCTGACATCGAAAAGAAAGTATTCAAGAAGTCCTTCTCGAACTAGCTTGTCGAATGCAAGATTGCTGGTATTCCAAAGCTCGTTCAACAAAGCAAAGTAGAACCCGGAGCTCTCAGGAGCTTCTTCACGGTGTTCTCTGGCTAGTGAGTTGATATTCTAGCTTTCAGCTGTGGCGACCATGTTATTGACACTCTCAATCGAGTTGTCTACACTTGACATTCGGTGTAGTGTTGCGTAAACTCAAAAATTTTATTTTTATAACAACTACTTGCATGAAAAATCTAGTTTATTCGGCCCACGCAGCCTATGTCCTCTCCCATGCAGAAAAACAAGAACTCCACGCACTTGATATGTTTAAACCTCCTTCCACGAAGGTGTACAGTCAGTCAAGATGCCATGATTTGTTCTTTGTAGCATTTTCTTCCTTCCTCATGTCCCAGCATCCACGCAGTCTCCTTCCACGTCCTGCTCTTACACCCAGTCACTGCCAAGAGTTTCTACGCTGGAAATTTTTGTTTTTCCACGCAAGTTTGGGACTAGGCCACTCCAAAACAAACTACAGGCTGCTCCAACTCCTCCACACAATTTCCATGCATCAACAACTTCAAGCCTCCATGTTTAAATTTTTTTTTTTCTTTTTTCCTCACAGTTTCTCTTTGCTGCGGCAGCCGCAGAAGAGGACTAGAGTCACATTTTTTTTTCCTTCCTCATGAGTTGTTGTAGCCTCCTTCCATGCAGGAGCCTTTGCATCCATGCAGCAGGTGGATTGATACTTTTTTTAGTGCAGAAAACAAAAAAATGTGTGCAGGAAAGAACAACATAGTCCACATTTTAAAAACAAAACATTTTCTCTTTTCTTGCAAAAAAACATTTTTTTTTTTTCTTTCCACGTCATGACTCTCCAAAATTGCTGATGGAAGCAGTCCTTCCTCCACTTAGGCTCCTTGCAAATTGAATATTACTTCCACGCACAGGCAGAGATAAAAAATGCTCTAATACCAAACTGTAGGATATAGAAAGGAGAGAATAATGTGGAGTGAATTACTATACACACACTTATTTTATCATGAAGAACTACGTATAATATATAGGAGAACTAATCAACTACATTCCCTAAACCGAAGTAGGACGATTTGGATGAAGGAGAGAGAAAATAATGGAATACACCTAGAAGGAGAAAATAAAGGGATAGAAACGAACATTCTCTCCTAAAAATATAGACTATTCAACGTATGCTAACACTAAATTATCTCCATAATTTTCATTCCAATGTTTTACAACAAAAATAAGCATTCATATAATAGCAGTTTCTAAGAAATCCTGAATCCACTTTCTACACACCTTTCTATTTTCTTGTCACGAAATCCACCTACACATTTGTTAGCATGGGTCAGATTGTGAGAACTCGAGCATGATAAAATCTACACTTTGGAACAATATGCTATAATTAACAATATTAAGAAAGAAAAAACTTCTATTTAATGAAATGGTTCTAATCTCTAAACACTAACAACTTCTTTAATCATGTTAAAATCTCCACACTATCAAACTAAGATGAAAGTCATATGTTTCAAATACGGTCATTATTTCTAAAACATAAATGTACTACCAATAAATCAATAGGGATTTTGGTCTCATAAGTCAAATATGGTTATCAATTGTAATTAGAATTCAATCATAAAGACCTAATCTAATACTTTTTCCATTCATCATAATATTCGTATATAATAAGTTACACCGCAAATAACATTATTTACAATGAAAACTAACAAATGTCAATACAATCATTGTCTAGTGACCAAGTATCTTGATATATCCAAAATCTTTTCTTAATAAATATAGAACAACTAAAAGTCTCAAAACTATCCAGGTCATTCATGTGTTTGAAAAGATAACGTCACAAAGATACCCATAAGCGAAGACAAAATTTAACAATGTATGGTATACCTATTGTGGGTTAGATCATAAATAAGCTAGATGAGTGAACCCTACACACATCTCGATTCATATTCATAAAAAATTAACAATATTTAGCTATTTAACAAAACATTATGGGTTATGTTGGTATCCAAATCGATTCTCACTGAAGCCGAGAAACATACAAAATTTAACAAGACACTAAGAAGCAAATGAATCATAGGTCATTTTGTAGCCGGGAAAGGGATTCAATCGGCTCTTTATCATCAAGTATCCAAAATTCACCCCCAAGGTAATTTTGATAACATGCAAGCAATTATATTGATTCAGGGTGAAAAGTCATGTTTCTAGGGTCCCCTCATATTTGTCTAACTCCCCTGTCCAAGAGAAAGAGAGTAAGTTCTGAGAAAATGCGAAAAAAGGGTTCAAGAAGGTAAACAGGCTCGGGCCAGGAAAAATCACGAAAAATGGCTAAGTCCTGCTCAAGGTCGCCTCCGGGACATGTGTGACAGAAAGGCGCGAACCGGCCGGTTCGGCCGAAATCAGCACAAACAGTCCAAATTGCATTTGGGACAATCGGGCCAAAAGTACGCGGCGGGCGCGAAAAGCCGATCCGGCCGAAAGAGGAAGAAAAATTGGCTAAGTGTTGCTCGGGACGTTTGGGACAGAAAGACCCGAACCGGCCGAAATAAGCACAGGCAGTAAAAAACGATTGGGACATCTGGGCCGAAAAGGCGCGAACCGGCCGAACCGGGCGAAAAAGGGCGAGTCAGTCCGAAGGCAAATGGGACAAGTGGAACAAAAATGCGCGAACCGGCCGAACCGGCCGAAATGAGCACAGGCAGTCAAAGAGACATTTGGGACGACTGGGACAAATGGGCCCGAACCGGCCGGATCGGCCGAAATCAGTCAAGACAGCACTAATCAAATGGAACATCCGGGACAAATGGAGGCGAAGTACGCGAAGGAGCCGAAGCAGCCGAGGACCAATCAGAAGCTGCCACGTGTCACAGGAGGAAAAGTCAACGTTTGGTCCGGAAACTTCAAACGGCCATAACTTTTGACTCTGAGCTCCGATTTTGATAAAATTGGACTTTCTGGAACGAGCACGACGTCCTCTACGCCACAAAAACTGGATTTCTTATTTTTAAGGAGGGTAGATATATTTAAATTAAGGAAACGTGTTCGGCTCCAGTTGGTGAATGTTCTTTCCACGTCGAGATAACGTAAAACGCCCGCTGTGCCCAAAAGAGTCACCACGCACTCGGGAAGGCCATAACTTTTGCATTTCTCAACGAAATCACGCAAAATTGGTACCGTTGGAATCGTGGTTCCGAGCCCGATGCACAGAAATCAAGAAATTCTGGATTTGATCAGAAATTGATCGAGATTTTTAAGAAAACGTGGCCGGATTCAGAACAGTGTTTTATTTGGTAGCTGGGAGTGCAATTAAGAGGCATGGTCATCATTCCTTCTCTGCTGCAGCACATGGGACAGTATGGGTAGCCTTTGCAAGTAATGTATGCCCATTCCACTCAATTTAATGCCTCTTACAGGTGGTTGAAGGACAGATTTCGGGATTTCCATTTTCCCTTCTCTTCTCCTTCTCATTTTTTCTATAAATTGGAGTGTTGGGCTCATTGTAAGGGGGAGAGTTTTTGGGTAACAAAGCTCTGTCAAAATTGCTTTGTGAAGCCAGTGTGTTGCAGGCCCTTGTAGTGGACTCCTTGCATGGTGATCCAGGCCCTTATCTTGTAATAGATTGAACTGTGCATATCATGAAGCAATAAAATACCAGTTTGTGGATACATCTTCCCCTGCTGTGTTTCCTTGCATTCTTCTTGCCCCTTTAATCTTTTCTACAAGTATATTGTGTCTATTTATTATGTTCTTGCAGGAATTCATTATCATTGTGTGTGCTTGAAATATTACTGTGAATGCATTTTGCTAGATTGTGGAGAACTGTCATCACCTCTTCTAGTGTGCACTTTGCCTCTGTATTTCACACATTTGGAGACTACTCTCCCATCCTCCTTTTCTGGTGTATCACCGCTTTAGTGTAGGCTTTCATTTTATGCATTCTCTCTCTCTGGTCCCTTGGAAATATAGATTAGAATAGTTAGTTTCTCCTGCATTAGAGTAGATTGTGGCAGGTAGTTTAGGAGCAAGAACCAGCTTTCTCTGGAGGTCTATCTCAAGTAGCAAGTCCCACAACTTGGAGATAGTACCCATGTTATCCAATCACACTGGATGCTTAGAGTGATCAAACTAGAAATCTGATCAACATCCAGGGGTGCTGTGATTCGGTGATAACAGATCCACTTGGGCATTGGAGAAATGGATAGCACCTTCATCAAGGATTTGATCTATCCTCACTACTTTAGGTTGTGCCTTTCGACCAGGGTGAGAGGACCCATTTTGTAACCTCTCACAGAAGGACATGAAGAGATCCTTCTTTGCACAATTTTCAGGGGAACCTTGAGAAAATATGATCAATGCACCACAATTTAACTCTCACGAGTTGTCACTTCTAAAGAGTGGAGATATTTTCTGAACACGGTTCTAGTTACTAAAGACACTTAAAACCTGCTTGCTTCTTATATATTTTGGTAGTAGAATTTGTTCATTTGTGGATATATAGCACAAATAGGGGTACTTCGGGTAGGATTTATGGTTATTTGAAAATTTTGGTGGGAGATTAAATAGGATGAAGTTGATTTCACCAGATCTTTGAGAACCTTTACAACAATTGGACAACTTAACAACATAAAGCTTCATAATAGCCTAAATATTCTTTCAACCGAAGGTGTGGATCTACGGAGCCCCGTTTACACGTTTTCACACAATCTTTGACAATTCAACACGAAGGCTCGAGCTAAAGACTCAATTAAACATTACGACACCTTTTTCCTCATGCCTAAGATACACTCAAAGGCGTGAAGACAATCTTTATCAACAAAATGACATTAAATTTATTTTAAATTGTTTATCTCATTACATGATGCAGGTTATTCTCATAAAGAAATTGCTAATTCCACTAAACTATCACAAGGATGAGATCTTATGTGCTTCGGAGGGATTTTAACATAAGATTGCAACAAGAACATCAAAACATTTGAAAACATTTTGAAATAAAAGTAGACACAATTTTGCCCAAGATCAACACAGTTAATTCAAGATCTATTAGATTTATCAAGAGGGGAAAGTTTCTAGAATAGTCTCACAACTTGTCAATGGCTCTATACTCATCTTGACACGATCAAATCTAAAACACAAGAGATTAATAGGTTTTGTAGATGGTCTCTCAGGAAGATGGGATTTCTCAAATTTTCTCGTAAGAATTAAACCCTTGACCATTGCAAGAGTATCCTCATTTCATTTATACAATTCACTTGCTCACTCATCCTAAATTTTTCCCCGAGAAGAAGAATATTTGAGGAATCCTTTTCTTGTTAGAAATTTGTCTCAAAAAGTGATGTTTAACAAATTTTCATCCGGAAGCCGCTAGGTGGAAAATCACGAACCGAGCATGTTTCTCAAACCTTCAACCATGACTAGGATGCCACACAATATATTTTTAAAGTGCTTCTAATCATTCTTTATTCTCACATACGAGAAATCCCGCTTCAATAATTTTTCGGTGGCTCTGTATAGTTGGATCTGACAAGCAATCCTTTTCACCCTTGAGAAAACACCTTGAGAAATGAGTGCCCTCACATGGATGATTGCACTCATGCCTCTCGAAAATGATTGTCCTTATAGGGATTATTCCACATACCTACGCTATGAGTCTGAGTTGGCCAAGTGCAAAGAGGAGTTAGCGAGAAACCTCCATGTGTTTCCTTGGTGCAACTGTAAAGGTGAAGTACAAAGGAAAGTTCCCAAACAAGCGCGGGCCTTCCACGTGTCTTGGGCCCAAGAAAATTTCCTTTTGGCCTTTGAAAAAGTCTTAGTATAAAAAGGATCTAGCGGAAGCCTCCACGTGTCTCTTTGGTGCACTTTTGATATGGTTCCCAAAAGCGGAGACCCTAAACAAGCGCGGGCTCACCACATGTCTCATCTCGGAAAATTTGTTGAAAGAGTTTAAGGACCAACGGAAGGCACCATGTGCCTAGGGTCTCGAGAAAGTTTCTTCAGCCATTGAAAAGTCTAAGTATGGGTAGGATCTAGCGAAACCTCCAAGTGTCCCTTCGGTGCTTCTTCAAAAGTAAAGTACAGGGGACATGTCCCCAACAGGCGCGGCCTTCCACATGTCCTGTGCCTTAGAAAGTTGCTTGAAAAGTTTAAGTAAAGAGAGGAGCTAGTGGAAACCTCCACATGTTTCCTTGGTGCAATCACTAAGGTAGGACCTAGAGGTCCAAGCTTTGAGTTGAAGCAAGGCCTTAAAGTTTCAATATACCATGAGAATCCATTTTTCTACTTCTAAATTGAAAAGCTACCACATTTCCTTCTTCAGGGTCAAAGTAAGATTTTTTCCCTACCGCTTCATGTTTGTTGATTAACCAATCAGATGCTATCGAGGCCACGGTGGCCAATTTAGTATTTATTGCAAATGTGACAAAAGTGGCAATTTTCACCAAAAAGATCTGCCAAGATGCATCCAATTAGAAAGGACCACATTTCCACGGATGTTGGGACAAAACTTGACAGGGAAAACATGACTGTCGAAAAAATAGAAGGGAAAACCCGAATTCATGCCCAAATTACAAATTCTTTCTCATGGACAAAGAAATAGAAGACCATATCTAGACTTAATGTGATCCTCGACCAAAGGAAAGGACTGATCATGGTAACCAAATGAAAGAAGAAGCTTTCACGCATCAATTGAGGGAGACAGAAAAAATTTCAAACCATGTGGATCGAGACCTTTTTAATGAACAAGGTGAGAATAAATTGAGCACCAATAGGTTCCAAAAACATTCCCATAGCACGTAGAGGATAGAATTCTCCCAAATATTTTTAAGCTCTTAAGAGTGGGTTTAATGTTTCTAGGAATAAATATCACCCGTATTTTTTGTTTCCACCTTGTATATTCAAAAGACAACCCATTTTTTTACCCGCCAAGATCCTTTCTATTTCAAACAGGAATCTAAAATATGGAGTGGCCATAATGCGACAAGACAAATGATCATTCAAATGAGGAATTTTTTTCCTTAGCCATCCAAAAGCTATTTATCAAAACAATTACAAAAACAAGTAACCGAACAACCCTAGTCATTTAAAGTTAGTAAACCGAGACAACCATTGAAACGTCTTAGAACTTTGAAACATAATCATCTTCATTTCATCTATACTTCAAATTAATAAGGTGGAACACCATTTTTCTATCACAAGATGTTTCATTTTTTTAATTAACTTAGCCTCACTCTCATAATATGTTCCCCTTTTGAGATGGAACCGAGCATATATATATATATCAGGGTCATCTTATGTCTTTCCAACCAACATGACATGCATAGCCCCCAAATTTGTACCTAACAACTTAGTCTTGACCGAGTAAGAATCTTGTTTAGAATCTTTTCCTTAAATTTATCACTCAATTTTTCCATCAAAAGGGTTTTACACACCTACTTCTATGGAAACACTAGAAATAGGTTTCTAGAAAGTTAAACCATATTATCAAACTCAAAGGAAATCTTTGGATATAAGAGTGTAAGGTTTGTTTACTTTTCTTTTTAATTTACTAATTTTATACGCTATATCGAGATACCTTCGATACATCTAGACATAATAAATACCAAAACGTACACACAAACTAAAGCTTAAAATCCCTTCAAACACAAACCACTTGTCCTTATCAACTCTAGTAAGATGATCAACGAATTCAAATAATATAACGTCTTTCCTAGGCCTTATTGCATAGCATCCGAAAACTCGATAAATAAAAATAAGGATTACGTGTGTGATGAACCATATTGGATTTATCTAAAAGGAAGCAAGAGTTTATTGTTGTTACCTTTCTCATTAGCAACTGTGCATACACAAGTCTTACTCTTCGTGTGTGTGTGTCTATAAATATATATATATATATATATATATATATATATATATATATAGATATATATACAAATCTCATTTAAAAATAAAATAATAATAACAATATAGAAATATCGTTTAAAAATAATAATATACAAATCTTTATTTAAAATAATAATAATAATAATAATAATAACGATATACATATCTCATTTTTTAAAAATAATAATAAAGATATGCAAATCTCGTTTTAAAAAAAAAAAAACAATAGCAATATACAAATCTCGTTTTTAAAAATAATAATAATAATAATAGTAATATACAAGTCTCGTTTTTTTAAAATGGAACGAAGTAAGGAAATTTTCTTAAATGTGGATGTATTCAAGGCAACCCAAAAACACCAAAACAACTCAAAACAAAACAAAGATCAACCTAGAGAATCAAGCGAAGTAAGATCTAATTTACCACCACAAAACTTAAATTGAAATTCCATTTTTAAAAAAATAGAGGATATTTATTTTCACGGGATTGTTAAAAATAAAAATTAGGATAGCAGTAGATCTTATCATGTCTTAATAGCTTCGTCCAGTTGCATACATGCCAGGAAGAGACAACAAAAACAATAACAAACGTAAATCTGTTGTCTTCATACTTGTTGGGTGTCCAGACGATCCTCAGCCACGTTTTTGACATAGATAAGATGTATGCAGCCATGGCAGGTTTATTTTATGCTTGGAAATGCATTTTTGGAGTCCAGAGCCATCTCCAGCAGCACCAATCTGCTCTTCCTTCATTCTTTGCTTGGACATGCAATAATTTTGCATAAAGACCACAAACACAGCCAAAGAAAACAATAGATGAAAGAAGAAATACAAAAATGAGCAGCCAACACACTTATTATGGCGCATAAGAAGAAAAGACAGTCTAGCAAGAAAGAAAAGACAAGTGACACATTAATTCCTCCACCATGCGTCCACTTGCAGCACTCAGAATCAACTTTACCCCCACGTACAACATGGAGCAGGTGAAAACAAATAATAAAAAGACAGGATGGATTGGACGGCTTGGGAAAGATAACAATGTAATAAAAAAAAAATAAAATAATGGCAATTAATGAGGATGGCTGCCTTAATTTGAAATTTATCAAAAATAAACAGTCCTCTCACTGACCATGTGTGAAGAAGGAGAAAAATATTAAAGTTTTTAATAAAATATTATTTTCTTTATTCCATTCACATCTAATACCCACATTCCTTCAGCTTCTCCTTTCATGCCACCATATTAACCAAGTTTTTATTTATTTATTTATTATTTTAGTTAGTTATTTCTTTATTTAATTCTAATATATATATATATATATATATATATATATATATATATATATATATATATATATATATATATTTTAAATAGAAGATCAAATTTATTTATTTATTTACTTTTTAAATAAACTTCATTCAAAAATTTGGTTTTGTTTTAATAAATTTATGCCCGAACGCTTGGAAAATTTTAAAATATTTCTTTGGATAATTAAAATGGGAACGTCATTAAGCAACTATTTAAATGAAATACTATTATCCTTCAAATGTGAATGCTCTTAAAAGATGCTATGACCATTAACAACTAGAAGTTATTTACGACATCACACGAAGGTAAGACGGAGAAAAAGAAAGAAATTTAAATTAACTTCACAAAGAAGACCGAAATTCACCTAACGATCCGAGGGAGCACACAAAAAGTACAACGACATGACCAAGGGAGAAATCCGGGAGTTGAAAACAAATGGGGCATTACATTCTCCTCCCCTTAAGAGAGCATCATTGTTTATAACAAGGAGAGACAAGAATGATAGTTCTTCCTATGGTGAAAATTTTCTATCGTTAGAGCACGACCACAGGGTAGAAAAAAAAAAATTAAGTAGAGTTCCTTCAATTTTATGTGAATATTTGGATTTCTCTCTTATTTTATAATTTTATTTTCTTTTATTTCTTGATGTTATTCCTAAACTTTTAATTACTTTAATCAATTAATATCTTTCATCAAACTCTTTCCTTTACAGTATTCCTAAATATTTTATTGTTGAAAGATTTAAGTTTATGTATTCTTGTGGGTACCCAACATGAGTTGTTATAAAAAATACCACACCAGGGTCATACCCAACATTAATGATTCACATGTATATTTCACATACTTTCATGACCGTATCACATCACAAGAGTTTCACCAAACCATGGATGGAACATACATGATCCACATAACATAGTACTAGTCACACATATATGACTAACACATTAACACTCAGACACAAGTGTACTATAACAACATGATATTTCCCCACAGATGAAGGTTTCACACAAGTCAGATTAATAGTTGTAGATACATAGGATCAATAAGGGAACCACAACCATAACCACCACAAAACATAGCCAACCCTCATGAGTACACATACATCATAACACTACTCCCAAAACACCACCAACAACACCATATACCACCCGAAGCATCAGAAAATAACCACATACTCCCAAGTATTACAAAATAACTCCATATAACTCCCGAAGCATCAATTATACACTCACAAATCTTTTATGCCTCCCTCAAACAAGTAGTGTATAGATAGATTTTCCTTTTTGTTCCACAAAGAGGTCAGTCACGCTATGTCCCTAGGCACATAGAGTCAAGACACCCCTAACCCAAGTGACATAATAACTTGTGGTTCTGCAAACCCGCTAGTTATCTGTAACTCCTTGGGGCCTACCCCCATACAATGAAGTGGGTCCATAGGTCCAACTATTCCATGGTGCATCCCATGACCCTATTCCACACATCATGATAGTAGAACCAACATAGTAATCTGATTTAAATGCCAAGTGGCAAGGTACAAGCCTTGGGCAAGGCGGTAAAATCTTAATTTTTAAAAAGAAGATCCAAATAAGCTAAAGAAAAGGCCAAATGACAATAGGTAGTGAAAAAATCCACATGTTAGTACCATAAACCAAGGAAATGCCCAAAATATAAAACATTGCAATCAAGAAAACTGTTGGTCCTTACAAAAATTAAAATAAAAAGTTCAATTTACGAATAAAATGCACATATAAGAATAACACATTATGATGACTATGTGGCCTTATTTGGCCACCAAGGGGGTACTCAATAAGTTTCTGGCACTCGGAACATCGAGCCTTAGCTCATAAAATAACATAACAATAGTACAACTATCATCATCTCTATCTGAATCATCCCGCCACCACTTCGACAAGGCTAAACACAATCATAACTACACTTAGGTTGCATCCATACAAAAACATGAGGAGAGAGAAAGAGAGGAGCACAGGTCGTCATCTACCGAGTGTAATGTTAGATCGAGTTATCGACACAGGGTACACATTCCCTCACTCTAAACATACACTTTTACCGATTTCCCTCAAGGTCGGTTAGCATAAGGTTCACAACATAACATGCAACTACATCACTAACACAATGGTGGTTCACGCACATTAACATAGCATCTTACGCATGGCACCAATACAAGGTATATCACATACATTACATTCATAGTTTACAACACACCACATCACCACATGTTACACCCAAAGTGCACTCACTACATGATAGGGATCATACACTCACCATATGTCCCAAATTTATGACATTAATCATTACATATTCCGTAAATCATACATACGATGAACATAGTAAGTAACATCACAACATAACATTAATTGCTACATAATAAGTTGATATACATATTTCTTCAAAACATGGTAAAAAAACATTATGACCTAAAAATTAATTCACTTTACATTAATCTTTTCATACAACACATCAACACACGTACATATCACAATATGCCACAATGCTCCAACACTCCATCATCCATGTAGCATTATTTTCACACATCACAAGCATTACTTCACATGTGAACTCCTCATAGAATCCACAAGAAGGAGAGAGAATACTCCCATACCCAAAGACATCAACATGATAACAAATACGCACTAAGTGATAAACACATCATGTGCATTAACAATATCACAATTACGACATGGATCACATCATGCTTATACCACATTTCTCTTCCAATATCAACAATCATCATGTAACACCATCACCATCGTGCAAAACCATCACCACTCTTATCCTGCCCACCAGATTCGAGAGAATGAACCTCCGCTTTGATATCGAGTTTAACAACCCATAATTTCACACAAACTAAACAACATCGTAAAATACATGATAATTTTTATTTGACTTTCTTGAAGATAATACGACTCTACACAAGTTCTCCAGAAATACAACCAAAGAATGGAATGATCTACACAACATGGCCCACAATGAAAACAAGTAAACATGAGGCACATGCTTAAGACACAATGGTTCATCCACAATACACAATTTTACAGAGTGCTCTTCCCACAGTAAGTTTCTTTAGAATCATTTTTGCTATAAGTATGCTTAAATTCTTAGCTTTTCCTAGAAGACTCATGTTATGAGAATCTGAAACTCATGTTTCCTTTGACAAAATTTCCCCTACCTTGTTAACGTTAATCTACAAATGAAAAAATTATTGGGTGGAAGAGGTTGCTTCATCTACTTGATTAACTTATTCAGTTTTTAGGAGGACATTAATTACTCAAGGCTCTTAACTTCACCAATGTGTTTACAAAATTGTATTTATAAACATATATTTTATGTTATTTTACCATTTCAAGAGGTTATTTCTAATAGTGCATGATTATCAAAATATTGGATTCATCTTTAAGATCTTATTAGTTATTAACAAGATTTCATTGGGGCTAAGAATCTATCTAGAAAGATTAAAGGTTTCACTTAGGTTTCACTTGAAGAGATTGACATAAGTATACAAATTACATTTTCAACGGGTGAGAAAGATTGAAGAGTTTCTTAATCAAGTTCCTTCTACTTATTATAACCTTATTATCTTCCAAAATCTAATCATTGATTTCACCTTAAGATCATTCTAAGGACTCACCACAATAAAGATAATGTTGATTAGTTTAACATGGGGTAACAAGGTATATTTTCTTATCTTTTTTTTTGCTAATTTCAATACATACATAGTCCTCTACCAAACGACACACGACCAAAGGTAACTAAAAGTTATGTATGTTGATTCAAGTTTAGATAGTTAGAGTTATGGTTGACAATTCAAGGATAAACCATATTCCAAAAAGTGAAATTATAACAAAAGATACACATGTCAAAACAAGTTCATTTAATCTTATTCACAATAATATTTCACAAATTGACTTTCAAATGATAATAACAACCTACATGAGGATAATAAAAATTCTAAGGCATTGTCTTCTAAATTATCTCCACGATTTCCATTCCAATGTTTTACAACATAAATAAGCATTCATACAATAGTAGTTTCAAAGAAAACCTAAATCCACTTTCTACACTCCTTTCTTTTTTCTAGTCACAAAATCTACCTACATATTTGTTAGCATGGGTCAGTTCGTGAGAATTGAACATGATAAAATCTACAACTTGCAAAAATATGTGATAATTAACAATATCATGAAAGGAAAACTTCTATTTAATTAAACGGTTTCAATCTCTAAACACTAACAACTTCTTTAATCATGTTAAAATTTCCACAATGTAAAACAAAGATGAAATTCTTATGTTTCTAGCTATAGTCATTATTTCTAAAACATAAATTTACTACCATAAACTAATAGGGCTATTGGTCTCATAAGTCAAATACATTTATCGATTGTAATTAGAATTCAATCATAAAGACCTAATCTAATACTCTATCCATTCATCATAATGTTTGTATCTATAATTTACACCACAAATAATATTATTTTTAATGAAAACTAACAAATGTCAATGCAATCATTGTCTAGTGACCAAGTAGCTTGATATATCAAAAATATTTTATTAATAAATACGGAACAACCGCAAGCCTCAAAACTATCCAGGTCATTCATGTGTTTGAAACAGTATAACGTCACAAAGATACCTGAGAAGAGAAAACAACAATTTACCTATCCAAAGCTATACCTATAGTGGGTTAGATTAGAAATAAGCGAGACGATTAAACCCTAGAGATAGCCCATTCATATTGAATTTTTTTCAACAATCTTTAGCTATTTAATAGTAACATTATGGGTTCCAAAAACATTCCCATAACACGTAGAGGATAGAATTATCCCAAAACATTTTAAGCTCCCAAGAGCCGGGTTTACTATTTCCAGGCATAAATATAACCCATATTTTTTTTTTTTTACACCTCGTATATTACAAATAAAACCGTTTTTTTACATGTCAAGATCCTTGCTATTTCAAATAACGAATCTAAACAATGGAGTGGTGATAATACGACAAGATGAATGATCACTCGTAGACGAGGATTATTTTTCCTTAGAATTCGAAAGCTATTTATCAAACTAGTACAACAACAAGACACTAAACATACCCTAGTCATTTAAAGTTAGTATACTAGATAACCATTGAAATGTCTTAGTACTTTGAAAAATAATCATCTTCATTTAATTTATACTTCAAATTAATAAGGCAGAAAACCATTTGTCTATCACAAGATGTTTTTTTTTAATTAAGTAACTTAGCTTCACTAACGTAATATGTTCCCTTTGAGATAAAACTAAGCATATAAATATATCACGGTCATCTAATGTCTTTCCAAGTGACATGACATGCATAGCCTCGCAAAATGGTACCTAAACACTTAGTCTTTGACTCAAGAAGAATCTTCTTTAGAATCTTTTCGTAAATTTATCGCTCAATTTTTCCATCGAAAGGGTTTTACACACATACTTCTACGGTAACACTTTGGAAAATAGGTTTCTAGAAATTTAAACCATACTATCAAACATTCAAGGAAATCTTTGGATATAAGAGTGTAAGGTTTGTTTAATTTTCTTATTTAATTTACTAATTCTATACGCCATATCGAGATACCTTAGATACATCTAGACATAATAAAGATCAAAATGTACACACAAAGTAAAGCTTAAAATTCCTTCAAACAAAAACCACTTGTCCTTATCAAATCTAGTAATATGATCAACAAATTCATATAATATAACATATTTCCCAGCCTTATTACATAGGCATTCGAAAACTCAATAAAAAAATTAATAATAAAAAATAAGGATTATGTGTGTGACAAACCGTATTAGAGTTATCTAAAAAGGAAGGAAGAGTTTATTTTTGTTACCTTTCTCTCAGAAAGTAACGATGTATAGACAAGTCTTACTCTTTGTATATATATATATATATATAGAAAATCTCATTTTAAAAAATAATAATAATAATATACAAGTCTCATTTTTTAAAAATAATAATAACGATATACAAATCTCTATTTTTTTATAAAATAATAAAAATAATAATGATATACAAATCTCATCTTTTTAAAAATAATAATAACGATATACAAATCTCTATTTTTTTATAAAATAATAAAAACAATATACAAATCTCATTTTCTTAAAAATTATAATAATAGCAATATACAAGTCTCATTTTTAAAAAAATGAAACAAAGAAAGGAAATTTTCTCAAATGTGGATGTATTCAAGGTAACCCAAAAACAAAGCAAATAAAAACAAAACAAAACAAACATCAACCGAGAGAATCCAACAAAGTAAGTGTTATCTCTCGAAAGTGCACCCTGTAGAGAGATGGCTACAGGTTTTCTAAGCTTGCACAATTGATCTCTCTCTTTCGTAGATATAATGGAAACACCTCAGGTCTGTGGGTATACCTATTTTGAGGTGAGTCTCTGGTATCAAGGTTGGTTCCTTATTGGTGTATACTAAACTAGCTTTCTGGGAGTTTTGAGAGTAAAAGATGACTATTAAAATGACTAAAACTAAGGTGATACACCAAATTTGTATGAGGGCTTTGACCGAGTATATGCACAAATGATTTGGGAAGGATTCTTGATGCACGAACCAATATTTTTTTGCAGAATATCTAAGGGAAAAAAACTTGATTGCACTGAGGGAAGATCACAACAATGTTAATAAGTTAACATGCACATTAAAATTAAGCAAAAAAGACTTAATTTGCAGCAGGGTAAGGTGATTGATCAGGGAATTTGCATTCACAAGACTAATAGAAACATACACAAGACTACAAAATAACTTGGAAAGGCAGAAAATACTTCACACTCAGAGGGAAAAACTGGAAAAATTTGCTTCAGTACTCATATATCCAAAAAGTCCTCTAGTCCTCCCTTAGTGCTTTGCAAAGGCACACAATATATAGCAAAAATAAAATTCACCCTCTTCCTAAAAATAGCCTAAGGCTTGTACTCGCCCATGCATCTTATTTTTATCCTTTATTTAATAATAGATAAAGGGAAAAATAGAGCATGTAATTACAAATAGGCATTATTAGCCTTACTTACATTACAATCAAACTGAAGTTGACTATTCTATTTTTAAGAAAAGAAGGATGAATAATTTTCTAAAAAATAAGGTTGCTTGCTAGGCAATTCTCTTTCCATGAACATGTAACTCTGTCTTCTTCTCTATTATGTCCTGTTGTGAAGGCATGCAAAAAACAACTCCCTGTATGTGAGCAAAATAATTACAATACTTAGCAATATTTGTAAAATAATTCCTCCTGTGGGGACCACCTGCTATGTGCACATGTTCTGATATTGACATCTCCTTTAAAAATGGTCACATGAGTGACACTTTGCAAATCAACCCTAGCTCCTTGGAGTGGGGACCACTTGTGGTTGTGAACTCTTGTCTTCATTGGGTTTGGCCACTTTTGTGGACTTAGCATATACTATGGTTTTTTTAAAAAATATGTGGGGCACTTTGTAAAGGCCACCATATTATGCTCAACCACCTTTGATTATGTTGGCCTTGGCATATTATAAAACTCACCTTTTTGGTGATCATGGTATATGATTTGGTCACCCCTTTTGATTATTTGAAGCATGCACTAAAGTTAGACTTTCGAAAGTCATTTGCAATGATTTATTATTTGATTTGATGACATGGGCTGGCCCCTTCCCCATGGTGACTCACCCCTCCATGTGTTTTGTCGGTGGAAGTTTGCTTTGATATTGTTGATCATTTTGGGCCATTGATTTCACCTCTGTTTGATCACGAGTCATTGATCTTCGATCTATGGTTAGGGTTTCACCCCTTGCATTTAATAGGGTAGGTGACATTGACTATAGTTAATCATTTTGAGCCCTGAGCATGATCCTTGGCCTTTGATCTTCATCCTTGATGCTTTCTGATCATTGATCCTTGACCATGGTTGAGTCCTGTTGACTCATCTCTCAAGTTTCCATACTAAAGGATGGCTTCACCATAATGATCACTTCATTTGGTTTTTGTGATGCAGGTGAAGCCCTGAATTTTTTTTTCCTTCGACACCATTTCCATCTTCCGAGCTTGGACCCTCTACACACTAGTTCTCTAAGTTTGTGAGCGGAAGTATTTGATCTGTGAGCTCGACACTTTGCATTATTTTTAGTCTCTGTTTTACTTCGTTGGATGGCCACCACTATGTTAGTGCTTTTTGGGTTTCCTGTGTCTTCACCTTCTGCAGAGTTGTGTGAGCTTCTGGGTAAGCAACGTCACTGGCACTTGAGTTCGTGATTTACTTTCGGATTTTGATCTTTGTGACTAGTAAGTCTGATTCCCTTCATGGGTATTTGGTAAAATGAAAAGAAATCCTTTACTGAACTGGATCTGTAGCTTATTTCTTTTGAGGTAGAAATGTGATGGCTCCTATTGCAAAATAATGGCCTTTATTTCTATATGAGTTTTGATGGTTGACACTTTCTGATTATCCAAATTTTAATTGGTTCTAAAGTTTCTGTGTTGCTAAGAGAGCTCAAACGCTAGGTACATTTTCTTTACAATTGCACTTGTGATGGTTTCTTCAACTTTGTTGTGTCATGTGACTTCCACTACCATTAATGATATCTGAACCTCTTTGCCTTTGGAAGCTTTGCATTTGGGTCTCCATTATTTCATTACAGTATTGCTCCTCCCTTAACTCTAGGTCTGAATGTTTCTTGATTTTGGGTATTCAAACTTCATTTCGGCCCGATTCTGGACTTTTCCTTGAGGGTTTACTGAATATCTATGGCTTGGCCTTGGTCATCTCGAGTTGAACCTTGTTCTGAGCTTTCTCTCCTTTATCTAGAACTTTAATGATTCCAATTAATGTTTTTATCAATTGTCAGGATCTGTACACACTCTTATAATGTAACTTGAATCCGATTTTAATGGGAATAACAAGCTCTGAAATACAGTAATGTTTCTTTGATTTGTATATGTGTGAGTTTTCTGATTCAAAGTTCCCCACCTGAGTTCGTGTCCTGAATAATGTGTCAAGCTCTTTTACTTGCTACTTGGATCCACTCCTTATAAAATTATCCCTAGAATGTAGGCTGTGGAACTTTTCGTTTGCAGGAAAAGGCCTCCTTCTGATATGGGTATTCAGATTTTCATTTTCTTTCTTGATTCTGTCATTAGTTTTCAAAAATAGAAAGGCCTTCTAAAGGATTGAGATTTACTTCTTGTTACTTAAACACTGAGTTCCCTGCTTCTGACTAGACTTTGTACTTTTAGCATTTCATCCTTGTGTAGATTCCTTTACCTCAATGTTTAGCACCTTGGGTTTTGCACTCTGTTTGAGATTTTGGTGTCTTCCATGATCAAGAAGATCTCTTTAATTCTTTGTGTATTTCCCTAGTTCTGTTTAACCATGAATCTTGTATGTGCTTTCTAGAAATTACAAGCAATTCATTTGTTCTGAAACTATAGATAACTTTTATCTTTGTAGTTGTAAATCTTGCATTCAATTTTGATCTCTGAAGCTTGTTTCTCTCAGATAGAGGCTTTATTTCTTTTATAGTAACATTTCTGGCATTCTGAAAAAATGTAAAATGTTGATTTTTCATGGCGAAGCCCTGGCAATTTTTCCAGAATTCTATCTTCCATCCATTTCCAGCATGGACATGTTCCTTTCCTGCAAGTATCCCCTCTATTCTGAAAATTTGAGCTCATGAAGACCTGTAGCTTAATCTGGTCTTTGCTTGTATGGCTACTATATGATGATCATTCATGCACTTTGTGTCTTCTATAGCTTACTTTAAACTGTTCCTGTATCTACTTTTAATGTCATCATGAGATAGATTCTTTTGTTCACCTGTAATGGCTTCTGCTTATGTTGTAGATGAGTACTACCTTGCTTGAATGAATGTATTTCATTGATATTGTAGTAATTTTGTGCTCTCATATCTGCTTTATTTTGAAAACTGTAACTTAGAAAAGCTGAAATTTGTAAGATTATCTTGGAATTTCAATTCACTTCAGTTGTTTAAGTTATAAAGAATTATTTTCTACATTATATACTTGTATTTCCTTTCATTACAACTTTGATATGTATGCTGAAAAATTTGAAATGTTGATTTTATAAGGTGAAGCCCTGTCAAAATTTTTCCAGAATCTTCTCTCTCATCCTATTTCAGCTGTAATCCTTTTTACTTTTAGCTTCAGCTTGTTGAAATATGATTCTCCCTCTTCTTTGCAAACTTAAAAAAATTACTTCTGTCTTCCATTCTCTCTTCTGAGCTCTAACCTCTTCCATTTGTAGAATGTTTAATGAAATTTGAGTTGCACTTTTCCTTCTTCTTAGCATGTACTTATGACTTATTTATTTCTCTTTTTGGCTATAACCTATACCTTCACACTCAGGAAAAAGGTAGGAAGTGTTTAGGCTTTTTGGCCTCTCTTATGTCCATGTTTTCTTCTTTATTTTCACTTTCTTCTTTTTGAGTGATAAAAGCATGCATGAAGTTTTTCCTTCAAGTAGAATACATCTCTTGTTTAGGGGAAGATTCATATGCACGAAGTAGGATAGTGTAGGAATATGGTTTGATCCCTGAGCTCGTAACTGATGGTTGAATTATTTTTTCTTTTTAGGTACCATGACTTGAGGATGAAGGAGTTGGCAAGGAGATGCTTTGCACAAAAATAATATACAAGGCAATGATGGGTTCACCCTCATAATCCTTTTCTTTCTCCTTCATGCATGTGTATCTTTCTTTTCAGTAGTTGTACTTTACTTGTTAGTAGTTGTACTTTACTTTTCATTACATCCCATGGCTTGGGTGGGAAACATTTGACTCTCCTTGTGAATAAAACATTAAATTTTGTAAATGATATGTATATCTCTTTCGCATTTCTCTTTCTGTATGGATTGTATAATGAATTAAACAACTTAGTAACATAATTGAATGTCTTAATCATAAAGGAAAGAACATTGAATAGAACTTATAACATTTAGTAATGAACTCTGATTTTCTGGGATCTGCACTTATGTTTGTTGTTCCAAAACTTTACACTTCACCTACTCAGTAATTAGACGTCCTCATCAAGACAACACACAATGTCCTTCGGGACTTGTTTTCTTTTGCTAAGGATGGTCATGAAATTGCAGACTATGTGATCTGTTACGTTTTGTAATAGCACACATAGCTACAGATTTCATGTAATATTTTAACTAAAACAACAATAATGACATAATCTGATGTGATCTCCCCTAGCTTAGGTATACTTGACTAATTCCATCCATCTTAACGAAGTTTTTAGTAGCCCATTTTTGCACAAGTGAAAAAATTGTCAACAAAGAAGATCTAATTTACCACCACAAAACTTAAATTGAAATTCCATTTAAAAAATAGAGGATATTTATTTTCAAGGGATTGTTAAAAATAACAAAGTAGGATAGAAGTAGATCTTACCTTGTCTTAATAGCTTCCTCCAGCTGCATACACGCTTTAGGCAGAGACAACAACAACAATAACATACCGTAATCTATTGTCCTCATACCCGATGGGTGTCCAAACTATCCTCACCACGCTTTTGGCATAGACAAGAAGTATGCAACATGTCATGCTTATTTTATGCTTGAAATGCATTTGTTTGGAGTCCAAAGCCATCTCTAGTAGCACAAATCTGCTCTTCCTTCAATTTTACATAAAAACTATACACACAGCCAACACTCTTATTATGGCACATAAGCAAAAAAGATAGTCCACTAGGAAAGAAAAGACAAGTGAAACATTAATTCCTCCATGATGTGTCCACTTGTAGCACTCAAAATTAACTTTACCCCCACATAGAACATGGAGCATGTGAAAACAAATAATAAAAATACATGATAGATTTGAAGGGTTGGGAAAGATAACAATGTGATAAAAAAACAAACAAAATAATGGTAATTAATGAGGTTGGCTGCCTTTGTTTGAAATTTATCAAAAATAAATAGTCCTCTCACTTGACCATGCGTGAAGAAGGAGAAAAGTATTAAATTTTTTTATAAAATATTATTTTCTTTATTCCATTCACATCTAATACCCACATTCCTCTAGATTCTCCTTTCACGCCACCATATTAACCAAGTTTTTATTTATTTATTTATTTATTTCGTTAGTTAGTTGCTTGGTTTTGGCTCTCTCATTTTTTGGAATGCTTGCTTCTTGGAATGCTTGTTGAAGTTTAAGATTGCTTGGAATTTCTTGAGCTTGGAGGAATTTGGTATTTTCTTGTGAAGTGAAATCTTGATATGGCAAGGTAGGTTCTTGCGCCCTTGTTTTATTCTCTTTCCTTGTATGTTTATGTGTTGAATAAATGTGTGTTCTTGCTTGGTGTTGTTGCATAGTGAAATGTCCTTCTGATGTGTATGAGATAGTGAAATGGGGATGAAATTTTTTTGGAGGCATAACATTTTCTCTTGGGTATTTAGGAGGGAGTGGGTTGGATGCACCACCTTGTTCTCATTTTGTTATTTTGTTCATTCTAGGAGCGATAAGAGAGAGGGAGGCATAAGAGATATATTTGTAGGTGTAGGGAGGCATAAGATTCAAAGTGTTGATTTTTTTTTGGAGGTTTTTGACATGGGCATCCAAACCATTGGGAGGCACAAGGGTATCCCGATATTCCTTTCTCTTCTTGGCTTGTTTTAGAGCCATTATTTTTAGTAGTTTTTGTCTTTAAAAAATGAGTGTTTTAAGGTTATTTTCTTGGCTAAATGTTGCTTAATAGCAAATCAGGGAAGCCTTGTATTTTGTTTCCATGGTTTTCAAATATTCCTTATTGTTTCATTGTAGGGGCTCGGTGGCCAATAAGGAAGTAGGATTCACTTCCTCATTGGAGTAATGGTTGGGTGGAGAGTTTTGCCTACTCCCCTATTTTTGGTTGTGTGTTTTATCTTGGAAGAAGGTGGAGTTTTGATGATGAAGGCTTCTTGTGAATTTGGAGAAAAAAAAATGGACTCTCTTGTTATATTTTATCATGTTGTATGCATTGTAGATGGAGGGCTTGTAAACTTGTATGTGTTTAAAGTGAAGTTTTTAGCTGTTTCATTCTCAAAATGTAATCTTAGCTGATATTGTAAAGGAAGGAAAAAGTTGAAAATTCTTCCATTACTTGTTGGGAAGTAAGAGTATGGATTGTTACATTTAATCAATTTTATTGAAATGTGATTGAAGAGAAAACAATTTTCTTCTCTTTTCAGTTGGTCTATTTTTCATCTTTAGGTGTGTTGTTCTTATTTCAAAACTATTGGAAAACCTTGTTGAAATTTTCTTGTGGAAGGTTTGAACTTGTATGTTGTAAAGGAAAGAAATATTAATTTCTATTGTATTAGTTTAAAGACATATAATAGAAAGATAAACTATATTTTTCATCTCCTTGTATTGGATGAAAAAAGTTTCAACTTTATATGAGTAGATTAAAAAAAAGCTCTTAAATTTTTGTTGTTATTCACCTTGTCAAATAATATATTGACCCCTTAAAAATTTAGTTGATAAAGGGAATCTACATAGTTGCAAAGTAGACTATTGATCTAATTGATTATATCTCGTTGTGTGTGTGTGTGTGTGTGTGTGTGTGTGTGTGTGTGTGTGTGTGTGTGTGTTGTTACATGAATTAATTCCATTTTAATCAAATATCAAAGGAAATGGTAACGACGGATGAAAGAAAGTTATAAATCAACACTTGGTAATATTTCTATCAAATTATAAAATGGATTTTAAGTGTAAAATTAATATTAGTGAATAATATAAATATTATTACTATTGATAATAGTATTAATATTGATATTAAAGGTATTATATATATATATATATATATATATATATATATATATATATATATATATATATAAAATGTGCTTTTCTTTATAACCAAAAAATTTAATAAAAAAATACTAATAGACAATTTTTGTATGGCTAAACTATATGAGGCCGCTGCTGTGTGTAGGTTTTAGGAGGGAATGTTGGAGGGGGAGGTTTTCAAACCCACCCCCACCTTATATAATTTGGGAGTGTGTCTCAGTATGATTGATTTTTTTATAAACTATATATATATATATATCTGTGTGTGTGTGTGTGTGTGTACACATACATACATACATATGTGTGTGTGTGTGTGTATCCCTTTCCCAAGTATATTCAAACACCATTCTACCTCCTCTAAAATACGGTAAATACCCATTTGTGCATTTGGGCAAATACAATAAATAGTGAGATAAATTAAATAAATCATACAACCCTAGGAGAGGGTTTAAATAGAACTAAAAATGAAAGGAAGAATGTGCAACCTCCAATGAGCTTGAGATTTTCTGTCATGGCTTCCACCTCCTCCTCCATCAATCTCCAAAACAAAAGAGAAAAGAACTTTTCATAAGCATGTTTAGGTTTAGGTGAATCCCTAAATCTAAGGGCCTCGAAATGAATCCATCCAACGGATGAGGTTCATCCCTACAAAAAGTAGGTGGGAAGTGGGTGAGAGAAATTCAAATTTAAAATGCATTGGTATACTTTATTTTTGGGCCACTCTAGTATGTGTAGGGGGTGTTAGTATTTCCTAACCCAAGTGTCTTATTAGAGACCTTTTTATTCAATGCAAGCTTTGACCCCTTTGTGTCTATATTAGAACTTTATTATTTAATTTAATAAACCACAATACTCTTGAGATTAATTGACCAAATTTAATTAAGGTGGAATTAAATTGTATTAAAGTAAAATATAGGGGATCCTAAGTCTTGCTTTAGACTCTCTCCGTGTGTGTGTGTGTGTGTGTGTACATACATACATACATACATGCATGCATGCATGCATGCATGAATACATACATGCATACATACATACATACATACATATATATTCCTTTCCTAAGTATATTCAAACACCATTCTACCTCCTTCTCTAAAATAGGGTAAATACCCATTTGCGCATTTAGGAAAATATAATAAATAGTGAGATAAAAAAATACATACAACCCTAGGAGATGGTGTAAATAGAACTAGAAATGAAAGGAAGAATGTGTAACCTCCAATGAGCTTGAGATTGTATCTCATGGATTCCACCTCCTCCTCCACTAATCTGTAAAACAAAAGAGAAACAATAAGCAAAAACAAAGGAGAAAAGAGATTTTCATAAGCATGTTTAGGGTTAGGTGAATCCATAAATCTAAGCGACCGAAATGAATCCATCCAATGGATGAGGTTCATCCATACAAAAGTAGGTGGGAAGAGGGTGAGAGAAGTTCAAATTTAAAATGCATGAGTAGACTTTATTTTTGGGGCCACTCTAATTAGTATTTCCTAACCCAAGTGTCTCATTAGAGACCTTTTTATTTAATGCAAGCTCTGACCCCTTTGTGGGTATAATAGAACTTTATTATTTCATTAAATAAACCACAATACATCCCTTGAGATTAACTGACCAAATTTAATTAAGGTGGAATTAAATTGTATTAAAGTAAAATATAGGGGAGCCTAAGTCTTGCTTTAGACTAACTAAATGTTATTAAATGGTATTGAGAGATTCTAATATTTTTATTCAAAGGGGGATCAAAATGGAAATTAAAAACATTAATTTAATATAACTTTAAAACAAGAAAGTGTGACCTTTAATTTTAACCTAGTGTTGTGAGTAGGTTATAAACAAAAATTCGATAATTTTTCTCGTTTGACCTGTGTTTTTCTTGGGTTTTGTGTAGGTAAAATTGTGGGCATTACGAGAATCATAAGTCATTTTTACATCACTAATTATGTTTTTGTAATAGAGATAAGAAATTTAGAAAATGAACACAAATGTGTGCTAATTACTAGAACTAGGCTAATTTATCAAAATTGTTATCCATAATTATATTATTTTGTAGAACATTTGTGAATTATCAACATTAAATGGATAAATTATATAAAAATATAATGTAAATCATTCACAAATTCATAAAACCATCATTTCAATTTGTTAAAAATCCACATTGATGATATTGTATTGCGGAGAAATCACAATTTCTAATGATTTGAAACATTTTTCCATTATTTCATAAAAATCATATTTAAAATTGTGAAATATCCTCATTATTGACATTACATAATGGAAAATTCACATTTTATTTTCATAATTTGACAAAAGTTAGATATTTTAGAATAGAAATATGCTAAAGAAAATATTTCTTTTGCATGATTATTAAAGTTTACAACAAATATTATATATATATATATATATATATATATATATATATATATATATATATAAGTTCTTAATGATGTATACTCTTTAATTTATCATGATGTCAAAATCTAACTCTATTTTTAATGTTTAAATAAAAACATCGTTTTCCCTTTAAGTGCTTATTATACACAAAATAATATGTATGTGTGCAATGCAAATAATTTCACCAAATAGAATCTTAGTTGTAATTAACATGAACTAAAATCATAAGTAAAATACACCCACCTATCTCTTAAAGACTATATGTTGCTTTATATTGATTTTTAGAAAATATATTATACAACAAATATGTGATACAATTTGAATTAGACATAGTTATTATAAGAATGAATTATGTCACTAAAATGTTTTTATAAATTTAGAAAGTGTTATGTGAGTCCTTTTCTAAAATAATATTGTAAATATAAATCATTGTACATTTCTCATATATGGTTCATTTTAAAGATACCATCACATATGGAAGATAATTATTGGTTTTATTTTTGAATCTTCTTTTGGGTTTTTAAATTTTAAATACCGAAGACATGCATGCACAACCCCACCACATTCTATGAAAAATATTCCAAAAAGTTTGATTCTATGCATGGTGAATAGTGATATTTGAGAATTAAATCCTATGATCTACGTGATTATGATCTCGATGCATGGTGACCCTTGACCTGTGTGAATTAAATTTGGTGATCCATGTGAATTAGAATGCGGTGATCGATCGCTGTGTGATTTGCATCCACTTTGGTGACATTTATTAATAGGATCTATAAATGTATATGTTGGTGATATGTGCATGCTTTGGCAATATGTGGGAATGAGATCACATACACATCTACTATAAAGATTTGTTTGAAAGAGATATCATAGCTCGGAGCATTCAAACTATATATTTTTCGAGAAAGAGTATATTCCCTACAATAATAAGATTGATTATTGATTATTATTTTTTCTATAGTTTTGAGCTTTGGATTTCAAGGGTTTCGTGTTATAGATTTGAGGCTCATATATCACCTGATAAGTTTCTATGAAGAGAGGTTGGGAATGTTGTCATCTTTGACATTCGAAGCAAATGGAAAGTATTAAAGAGTTTGGGGGATTAATTGTATAGTTGTTGGTCCTGGTCAGTTTGCATGCAACGAATGAAGTAGGAATTTTTAAAGATGGAAGATATACCTTGCGAGGGTGTGTTTGTTGGATTGAGATTCTTAAAGAGGTTTGTTAATCAAATTAGTATTGTGATAGTAGAAGAAACAGTCTCTTGTGTTGTTCCCACTCCTCTTTGACACTTATTATATTTTATTTTTATTATTGTTGACTTTAGACTTGGATATTATTGTATCATTTTTCTTGTTTAGCATGATGTTAGATGATATAGATATTTTGATTTCGATGGATTGTCATTCATAGTACAATTATGCTGGATTCTTAGATACATAGAGAGACATGTTATATTTGATGATGATGATGTGTTGTTGATATATGTAATAATCGACATTTGAAATTCTCATCATGTTGGGTAGGATTTAACTTTTGAACTAATCTTGTAATCTTGTGGATATTGATAAAAGATATAATTGAGATGTTGTGGAAATTTTAGACAAATGATAGCATTGTTTAGTTGAGATGATGTGGTGCCCACTTCCCTTCGACACGTATCCTATTTGATTTCTATGTTATTGACTATATGTATGGATATTTTTGTATCATTTTGACATATCATGATGTTAGATTATAGAGATAGTTGAACTATTGTTGGATTTTGATTCATAATATGATGTGTATGGATTGTTAGAGATAGTTTACATCGTTGATGATGTGATGTTGACATAGTTAAATATATTATGAGATTCGACGTTCTTATCGATTAAGTAGGCTTTAACAATTGAACTAATCTAGTTATCTTATTGGTATTGATGAAATATAGAATTGAGATGTTGTTAGAATTTAAAAATAGTAACATTAACTACCTAGATGATGATTTAATCTATGTATAGATGATTGTTCATTTATATTTATATATTTTACCTTATATTTTTTGATGAGGCCACAAGGTGGAAGGAGGTATTGTGTGTTTTTGTATTTTTATATGGGGATCCCGATGGGGGTAATTACCTACAATTACGACCAAGGGTTTATGTTTAGTCCTTTATTTTATTTTATTTAATTTTTGGTATATGTGATTTAAATTGTGAAGTAATTTCCCTTTTATCATTATTGGGTTATGTGTCTTAATTAAGTGAACTAATAACATTATTAAGCTAAATTTTAGATGGGACAAAAATAAGTCATTTATTAGATTAGATGGTTCTTTGGTTTATGTGTTGTAAGTGGAGTGTATGTGATCTTGAGTGTTGTACACTCTACCCCTTCTTGGAAATTCAGATTTGGCCTTAAGGGCCAATTTTGGAGGCTTGTGGGACAAGTTAAACTTGTCCCACACCTCTTAATTTATTATACCAACCCTACCTATGGGTTGGGGGGTCAAAAAAAAGACCCCATGATGTGTTTTGGAAGGCAAAAGTGAGTTTTAATTGCACTTTCTTACTTTTATTTATTTCTTGTCCTAAAGGGTATGGGTTGGAGTGGTGTGTGGAAGAGGTTTTTCATACCTCTCAACCACCCATTTATTTTTCCTTCAAGTATGGGTTTGACTTGGGTGATGTGGAGTGGAGAAGAAATTATGTGACATCCTACATAGAGCCACAACATCTTCCTCCTACTCATTTCTATTCATTGAAAATTTTGGGAAGTATTTGGGGTTACTCACTTTTTTTTGAGAGCTCTCTATTTTTAGAGGCTTGATTATGGGAGTTGAAGGATGCTTGTAAAATTGCTTGTGTTTGAATATTTTTGACTTGCTTGAAAATTAGATCTTTACCATGGAAAGGTAGGATCTTGCAGTCTTACTTTTCTTCTTGTTTTCTTGTATATTATATGTTGTTTGGACTTGTGTTCTTACTTGAAATGTTGGGTAGTAAATTGACCTTAGGTTGTGTTGATATTTGGAAATGGGGATTAAAATATGTTGGGAGGGATAAGATCTAATATGTGTGTTTAGGAGGGAGTTGGTTTTGGATGCCCCATCTTATCAGTATTCTGTCATTTTGTGTTTTATGGGAGCCATAAGAGAGAGGGAGGCATAAGAATTTTTGGGAGGCACAAATTCTTAAAGGTGGGCATCTGAACCCTTGGGAGGCACAAGGGAACCCCCATGTTCCTATCTCTACTTGGCTTATTTTCGAGCCATTGTTGGGAATTTCTTGTGTTTAAAATGAATATTTTGTGTGGTCATCTTATTTTTCGTTGTTTCTTGCAAGTAAATTTGGAAGCATTGTAGAGTTTCCATGTGTTGGATCGATCCCTTATTGAATTGTGTTCATGTTTCTCGGCAATGAGAAGAATTGCTTCTTCTTCTCATTTGAGTTTTTGTTGGGTTGAGAGTGTTGCCTCTCCCCCATTTTTGGTTGTTATGATCAAGTAAAAATAATATGGATTTTAGTTAGATATTTTATTCTTAGAGCAATAATAGTAGTCAAAATGTATTTCATTATAGTTTCCTTATTGTAAAAATTCCAACTTCAAGTGGAAGATTATTGTATTCTTCTCTCGGAAGAAAAGTTGTATTGATCATTAGTTATTAAGATTGTATTATATGTTGTGAAGGAAAGAAATATATTTTAGTAAAGCTAGCCTTGTTATAATGGAAAAGTTATTAGAAAGAAAATAAACAACTTGTTCATATTTTAGTCAACTTATTATCTCATATAAGTGTGTAGATCTTATTGGAAAATTAATAGTTATTATTTTAAAACTTATTGGAAATCTTGTAAAATTTGGTTGTGGTAATGGTTGCAAATTTTTATGTTGTAAAAGTTCAAGAAATAGTTATTCCAATTGGATTACATTGAATACATAGGGTAGTGAAATATATTACATTCGTGGAATACATGGAATAGTTATTCCCTTATAGTGGTTGAAATAAATTTTAAGCTTTATATGTGTAGATGAAAAGAACTTAAATTTTCTTTGTCTTTTTTTCTTGGTTAATAAATAAAGATGAATTCCTAATACTAGTGGAGAAAATAAACTACTTATTTGCAACATAGGCCTTAGCCTCATTGGAATGTGTAAATTCATTATTAAGTTATTGTAAGTTACTTATAAACCCAATGTAACCTGATGTAACAACAAGTGAAATATGACTTGATTTTTTTAAAAATACCTTTTATCTAAATAGTATCAAATTTTACAAGAAATTTTAAGTATGAAATTTGAATAAGTTAACACTAATAACAAGGTAAATATTACCACTTTGATAGTAGTATTAAAATTAAAGTATTATTAATATTAAAGTATTAAGAATATTAAATTCAATGTAGTATTAATATTATTATTATACACAAAAATAAACAAGATGGTTTTATTTTGTATATATATATATATATATATGTGTGTGTGTGTGTGTGTGTGTGTGTGTGTGTGTGTATGTATGTATGTATGTATGTATTAAATACATATTAATCAATACAAAAAAATGAAATTAATAAACAAACAAAAAAGGGGACTTTGTTTAATGTGTTAAGGGCTTAGTAAAGTTGCAGCCTACGCACTGTAGAAAGTAGTAAGGGTTAGGTGGATGGTAGCCGACCCCACCCCCACCCTATTAATAATTAATGGGATCGGGGGTGGGGTCGGCAACCCTCCCCCAACCCCAATTTTTTTTTCTAATAATCAAAACTTATACCGTTCGTTGTATCGTGTGTACAGTCGGTCAATCCACAACCGGGTTTCTCGAATATATATATATATATATATATATATATATATATATATATATCCCCACGAAATTTTACCCTCCTGATTTCGGGGTGTTTTAACATGAATCCCTCAAAAAATTTTACCCTCCTTATTTTGGGTTGTATTAAAATGAAAATTTTAATTTCTATATAGATATATCCTTTTATCAAGTGCATATAAAAACCATTCTACGTCTTTCTCCAAAATGGAGAAAAAAACCCACATGCCCATTTGGGAAAATACTAAAAAAGTGAGATAAAAAAAAATAAACAAGTGCATTTAAACCCTAGGTAGGGGAATGAACAAAATCAATAAAAAATAGGAGAATTATGTGTATCCATCAAAAAGCTTGGAATGGCCTTGAATGGCTTCCTCCTCCTCCACCAATCTGCAAAGCAAAAGTGAAATAATAAGTCAAAAGAAATGAGAGAGAAGTCTTTCATAAGCAAACATAGGGTTAGTGAAACCCTTTGATCTTGTGGCACCAAATGAATCCATCCAATGGATGGGAATCATCCCTACAAAAAGTAGGTGGGGAGTGGTTGAGTAAAATTTGAATTTTAAAATTTAAATGTGTGGGTTGAGTTTTAAAGGGGCCACTTTAATTGTGTAAGGGGCGAGTTTATTCTTTTAACCCTTATGCTAAACTAGGGAACTTGTCATTATTTCAAACCGAGTCACCTTGTGGGATTAAAATAACTTTAGTATTTAATTAATCTGGACCCCTTTACCCGTGGGATTATTTTGTTCTAGTTGAATATAGTGGCAATTAAATGATTATCAAAATGACTTTAGGGTTAACCTAAACCATGCCTTAGGATAACTAAGTTTATTAAAAATGTAATGATATTTTTATTGTGTTATTATAATGGGGAAATATATATTATTAATTTTAAGTGACTTAGAAACAATAATGTGAAAACTATATTTTTCAAAACCTTTTGACATACATGCTATTAACAAAAGTTATTTCATATTTTTTCGAGCTTACCTAGGTTGTTCTTGGGTTTCATGTGGGAAGAATGTAGTGGATGTTACAATTTGTATCGAGCTCGGGTTCAAATCTTGGACCCTTGGGCATACAGAAAAATTGAGACATGAACTGCTAACCTAACGTAATTTTAAAAAAACTAGAAAACAACATTGCACTGATATTTACATAATTTAGTAAACTTAGAAAATAGAAATTAAACCTAGAATGATGAACTAACTCTCACTTTGGTTTATGTAGTAGGAATGAACCAGATTAGGGGTTCTTACATGTAGATCTAGACTTACCACCTCCAAATCAAAGCTATAAGTAGCCATTCTACCTCAAATTTTACAGACGCTTGGGATGTCAATGCAACTATACGTAGAGGGTCCTTAGGAGGAAGACCTACCGACAAGATAGGGAGGCATCTTTTGTGGCTCGGGAATCTCCTCAACACAACGAGGAGCATAGGGCGAGAGAACTCCCGCATAGAGTCGGGTAGGAAGAGTCACCGTAGAGGGGACATGGAGACATGATTTCAGGGCACATGGACAAATCTCAAAGCCCTAGGAAGAGGGAGGAGAATGTAGAGAGATGAATGGGTCATCGGTCTTTAGGTGTAGACCATATCAAGGAGATCCTAAAGCTACGACCATCTCACTATTTTGGAGATACAGGTGGTTTTCAGGAAGAGGCTTGGTTAGTGAGCTTGAGCGGATGCTTTAAGCTCTGCCCTTGTAATAGCAACATGAAAGCTCATGTTACAATCCATCTTTTGAAGGATGGGGCAAGTGTCTAGTGGAGGACCGAGGAGTAGAAGCTCCATGTTGACTCGAGATGATTACTCGAGAATTCTTTGATGAGCGGTTCGGGAGTAGGTCTTTATCTAGGAGGTTCATTCAGTAGAGGATAGATGATTTCTGCAACATCCATCGGCATCAATGACCGTAGTTGAGTATGAGATTCAATTTTGAACCTACTCAGTATTTCAAATTTATGCGGGATGAGCAAGTCCAGATTCACAGGTTCATCAGGGGCCTAAATTTAGATTTGGGTGGTGCGGTGCACATTCACTTCCCACAGACCTTAGTAGAGGTCGTGGAGAAGGCCTATATTGCATAGGAGACATGGGGGAAGACACAATACTCTAGGGACAGAGTGTAAAACTGCATCTAGTAGATGTAGGATAACAGGTCAAGGGGGTTAGCTCCTCCTCATCATGGTGGACATGGTTCTACATAGTCTTCATTTAGGCCATCACAATAACCACCTTAAGAATAACAACTTTAGCACTTCGTCCCACAATTAACACCTACTTAGAGAATCAAAGTTCATAGGGGAAGGAGTATGGGACCTCCTCCCAAGGGTTCTACTAGGACATAGGGTGCACCAAGAGCTCACCAATAGGATCTCATTAGCAAAGACCTCAACACTCTATAGCCGGATCGTCGGGATCCATAATGCACCTCTGAGTATCGGTTCGAGATGCATCCCACTGGAGAGGACCAAGAAGCTATTATGGTTGTGGCATTGTTGGACATCATTAGAGAGAGTGCCCACAAAACCTAGTAACAAGGGTAAGGTGTAGACTTCGAGCCTATGGTTAGCGAAATGGGACGTAGCCATCGGATCTACGCAGAGGTCAAGAATTTCCAAGTTGAGCACCAAAGTATTGTGATAGAGACTACAGGTAGAATTGGTGGTATTCTAACCTCTACATTGTTTGATTCTAGTTCATTTGATTCTTTTATTGCGCCATCGTTAGTAGAGCATTGGAGGCTTGTGGAAGTTAGGTAAGGTCTTTGTTGGGACGTTGAGATGGCTTCTGGAGCCAAAATTTCTATAGAATCCTTAGTTAAGGAGTGTGTAGTGGATTTTGGACCCTTCACCACTACCTCCGATATTCGTATCCTTCCATTAGGTTCATATGGAGTCATCTTAGGTATGGATTGGTTATCCATATAGAGCTAGAGTGGACTATTACCATAAGATTATTTTTGTACAAATGATCTAGGAGTTGAGTCGATGATAGTAGGAGTTAGGTGTAACGCCGCAAAAAGACGACGCACCAAGAACTTTCGTTCCACAACAAACAACCTGAAAATGCGACAATTTTTTTATTTTTTTAAATTTATTTAACTTCGTTTGCAAGATTCATGTGTTTATAAACCAAAAGACAATATTTTAACTTAATCATATTCCACTTTGAAAATAAACGAAACTATACTTCGAGTTGTTTCACACGGCTCGAGGAGGTTAGTTTAAATGTGTACCGCCAATCAAAGTTATGTAGAGGTCAATCCACTCCTAGCGAGTTGTTCGAATAAACTCGGTGAGCTTTATTGGAGACCAAGCTACTCTTTAAAAAAATGGAGCATTGCTCCTTTGTATGAGATTGGATCGAACGAGTTGAGTTACCCAACTCAACAAGCTAAGCCAATTCAATTCATCCACCAATGTTTATATACTGAACTTATTTATTCAAGCCACACAACTATCAACGTACTCATCAAATTTCTATTTAACTCGGCGAGTCATTTTCCTTAATTGGTCGAGCTACACAACTTGCTATGAGGAGCAACCCAACTTCCAAGCCAAACACATAATAACTAACTCGTCCATTCCTTATGCAATTCACCATGTCTATGCCACACATTGGCCTTTAACCAAATGGAGTGAGATGTGGTCAAGCCACTACGTGGGAAACATTCAAAATAAAGGCTGGAAAGTCATGGTAGGGGGTGGGTGGCTTTAATAGCCACCCGCCCACCATCCGTCTCAATTTAAGACTCCCAACTAGTCGCCTCCTTCTTTTAATCACTTAGATCATGCAAATCAATATCAATTTACTCCCTAAGATTTTGCAAATCAAAGTCAGGATCATAGTCGTACCTACTACTCCTTATTGTCACCTGGCGCGCCAAGAAGGGCGGGAGAGAAGGAGGGGAGTGCGGGCATGAGCTTTGGCCCGTAACGTGAGGGGATGACAAGGTGGCAAAAACAGCCAAGTGCTACGTGTTATCTCCACTTACATTGGTGCTGCGAAGGATGTTCTCACCACGAGCATGGCCACGAGACATAGTCCTTACCGCTTAGATGAAACGGAGGCCCTTCTTGGGTGCTTAGAACACTTTCCTTGCTCTCGACATTCAACACCATGTTGTTATTTCCGCTCAAATCGAATGCATCCTCAAGATCCGGACTCCCTTATAAGATATTTCGATCAATCTCGAGGCCTAAATGGTTTAAGGGACGAAAAGGAGGAGGTGTTAAGATCATTGTTAATATTATGTTTTTATTGCAAAAGAAAGCTCCATTGAATACCTCTCAATTTGGGCCTTCCGATCCTTATTTTTTTGAAAATAAGGGACAAAATATTTAATATGACTTGATGATAATGTTGTTATCGATTCTCAACGTGGCCCTTCTGTTTTTACTATCTCAAAGAATCTCTTAGAGGTATCTTTCCTTCTAGAATATTCAGGGGCACGATTTGCTTTGCAATTAAAGGAAAAATTCAAAATGATTAAAATTTACTAATGGATTTCCATTAAGTTTAATAATACTTTAATACGAATTATATTTTAAAAAAATCAGTTTTCCTTATTATCAAAAAAATGGGAAAGGAGCTAAATAAGCTTAGGATTTTTACAATAAAATTTCTTTCTACAGATTTTAATAGGAGCATTTGTATGGAACTTCAAGTTTATTTGATTTCCTTCTACACAATTCAATAAACGTAGCATGGATTTCCAATTAGGTTTGATATCATTTCCTTTAATAATTAGCCAATGGATTTACAAGAAATTCTTAAATGAAGAAGAACATGATAGAGTTAGGGTATACTTTACTTTATTGGCATATTGGAACCTAGTTAAAACTTAATTCCTTTCATCAACAATACAACAAGAGGTAATGCATTAATATTCTCACTTTTCAATACATCTTTTTTTTTTAAAACAACAAAATGAAATCTAGTATGTATATTTTCTTGTAATTTTTCCTAACATTCCACTAAGGAGACCTACAATATTTCCATTAAGTTTTAAACAAGATCTACCAACATTTCAACAAGATCAACACCTTTATAAGAGGTTCCAAGCCAAGTTAAAGGAGAATGAATGGATTGTCTTTCTTGCAACTTTAAATTCCATCCCCATTACAAGCTTACAAATGAAGTTCAAAAACAACTTTCCTTCAACATTTTGTTACAACATTTTCTACTTCATGTGGAAACAAATTTACAATAATGGAGGCTAAAGGAAACAAAGCAATATTACATTTTTCCTCCACTCAAGGTGGGTAAATACATGGTGTTTTTACATTGTCAACAACAAGGTTCCAATGCTCCAAATATCAACAAGGTGGCTCCTCCATAGTTTTGCTTGATTCACAACAAAATAAGGGGAGAGGCAACGCTCTCCTCCCAACCAAAATACCCAATGGAGAAGAGAAGCCATCCTCTCCATTGGCCCCCGAGCCCCAACCACATCACAATGGGAGAGAATCCAACTCATGGCAACTACAAGCTTCCACATAACAAACATAACATTTCACATGCATTCCATATTCCTTCAAAACAAGAGAATCAACCATCACAACAAGAGGGAAAACAATCACAACACAAGTCACAAGGCTTACCAAGAAAGCCACAAGAGTAAGACATATGGGGAAGCCACTTATGCCTCCCAATGGGAATGGGTGCCACCTAAAAGCCTCCAATGCAAACACAATACCCCTAACAACTCTTATGCCTCCCTCAAGTACCCCTTATCCCTCCATTCACTCTTATGCCTCCCTCAACTCTTATGGCTCCCTCAAAGTAAAACAAGAAGAAATGCAAGCATTTCTCTTACAAGGTGGACACCCAACCCAAGCTCCCTCCTCAAGCACATGATCTCTTATGCCTCCCTCAATTAAGCTCCCCATAGTCTCCTCTCACTCCCAACTTAGGCATTCTACCCATTCCCAACAAGCATTTCAAACAACAACATTCAACACAACATAAAAATACATTCATATGACAAAAGAAACATAATGCAACAAAGGGGAAGCTCCTACCTTTCCATGGTAGAGCTTGCTCCAAATATGAAGTCTCAAATCCCTCCAAGGATCAAGCAAGCATCCACAAGCTCCAACAAAGTTCTCACAAGTATCCACAAGCTCCAAAAATTCACAAGCTCCTTCCAAATCCTCTCCTCTCCAAAATACAAAAAGACTAAAACATGAAAACTTCCAACCCCCAAAACAAACAAGAGGCTCAAATAAATAGAGAAAAGAGAGGGAGGGATGATGTGGCTCCAAGTAGGATGCCACCTCCTTTTCCCTCCACTCCACATCATTTGGTCAACATCAAATTCCAATGCACCATTAATAAGTGGTTGAAAGAAAGGCAAGCAACTTGCACACTCCAACTAAGCCCACTCCCTCAAAGGACAAAATTAAATTTGAAAGAAAGTGCAATTAATATTTTTACCCTTTTATCCCCCCAAAACACCTAAAAGACCCTAAATTTGGCCTTCCAACCCATAGGTAGGGTTGGCATGGGGTTTTAAGAGGTGTGGGACAAGTTTGACTTGTCCCACAAGCTTTGAAATTTGGCCTCAAGGCCAAATTCGAGTTTCCCATGTGGGGTAGAGTGTGCTACACTCAAACTCAAACACACATCAATCCACACAAAATCCAAAGTAAATCAAGGTTAATAAATGAACTCTCTTAGGTCACATCTTTTAATTAGTTTAGGACAATTTTCAATTTAACTTAATTAACCCACTACAACCCATGGCTAACAAAGGGGTAAACTCCAATCCAAGAAATATGAATAATAACATAAGTAAAAATTTCACTTACTAAGAGCAACACATACTAACATAATAAAAAGGGAAAAATTAAAACAAAACAACACATGATCCCTAGGTCACAATTTTCCCTTTACCAGATAATTCTAACACACACACAATTACTTGTTGCCATGGTGACCTTAGCTGGATTCTTCTCGAATTCCGATGTGGTTGGTCTCCACTCCCCAATTTTGTTGTGAATATAATATACCTGCAGAACAAAAAATACCTCCTTCGGCCTGTTGGCCGCATTAAAACATTCATGCCAAATATACAATATAATCTAAAATAATCAACACCTGATTTACTATCATCTATGCAAGTACGATATCACTTAACACTTTCTAGCACATTCTTATTCCACATTTCATTTATATCAAAACGATCATCACATTAGTCAAATTATCAAGTTCTACTCAATATGATTAAATATATCCCATGTCAGAATTAAGATAAATATCCCTGTCAAAAGTATACAAATATCATCATCAAATGTCCACCAGTAAACCATATGCATCATATAAAGATCAAATCAATAACAGTCCCATGTCAATGATATCTACTAGCATGCTAAAACAAGAGGTCATAATAATCCATAGTGAAGTAATCAGTCTCGAAAACAACAAAACAAAACGAAGTCGAAGGGAAGTGGGCACTACATCCCCCTCCCCTTAGACTCGACTTCCTCCTGGAAGTCACTGGAAAAGGTGTGGAAACTGTCCTCGTAGCAAAGTAGCATCCTCCCAAGTAGCTGCAGTCTCATCATACCTGTCCCATTGGACCCGAACCTGATCAATCTCTCTGCCACGAAGGCCCAGGGTCCTGCGATCTAAAATGCATACGGGCTCCACCATCACCTGCCCCTGATCCTGCACCTGCAATGCGGTCCAATCTAGCACATGAGAAGGATCAAAAATATATCTCCTAAGCACAGAAACGTGAAACACATCATGGACGCGAGATAAGCTAGGTGGCAATGCTAGATGATAGGCCAAGGGACCGAGGCGCTCCAAGATCTCAAAGGGACCCACAAACCTAGGAGCAAGCTTAGAACCTTTTCCATAATGGATAGGGCTCTTATGCGGTCTGACACGAAGAAACACCTTCGTGCCTACCTCAAAACTGCGATCTGTCCTATGCTGGTCTGCATACTTCTTCTGTCTATCCTGCGCCTCCTGCAATCTCTGTCTGATCAAGTAACCCTGCTGCTCCATGTCCTGTAATAAAGCTGGCCCAAGGGAAACCCTGTCCTCAATCCTATCCCAACTAAGAGGTGTCCTACACTCTCTACCATATAATGCCTGAAAAGGAGCCATGCCTATAGAACTCTGGAAACTATTATTGTAGGCAAACTCCACCAAATACAGATACTCCTCCCATCTCGACTGATGATCCATCACGTACATCCTGAGCATATCCTCCAAAATCTGATTCACCCTCTCTGTCTGTCCATCTGTCTCAGGGTGATAAGCTGTGCTGAAATTAATCCTCGTCCCGAGGGCATACTGCATGGTGGTCCAGAAATGGGAAGTGTATAAAGGGTCGCGGTCGCAAATGATCTTCCATGGAATCCCATGTAATCTGACAATCTCATCAAGGTATACTCGTGCCACAGCACTCACTGTATAGGTGGTCTTTACTGGAGAAAAATGAGCTACCTTCATCAATTTATCCACCGTGACCATGATGGCATCGTGATGGTATCTCGACGTAGGTAATCCAACGATGAAGTCCATGGAAATGGTGTCCCACTTCCACTCCGGTATGGCGTGAGGATAGAGAAGGCCAGCTGGATGCTGATGCTCGGCCTTCACCCTCTGGCACTCTAAACAATGTGACACAAATGAAGCTATGTCTCTCCGAAGTCCTCTCCAAAAATACAACTGTCTCAGGGTGGCGTGCATCTTCTTCACCCCGGGATGGGCTGAATAAGGTGCACGATGAGCCTCTGTCAAAATGTCATGTCTCAAGCCTCCATCTCTAGGAACATATATCCGACCTCTGTGTCTGAGAAGACCATCTGCCTCTAATGAAAATCCATCAAATCTCCCCTCAAGGGGTCTCTGAGACTCAATCTCTGCTCTGGCTGCAAGGTAGAAACTATCCTGAGGAAGCTGCTGCAAGATCCTACTCCGCAAATCTATGCCCACTGAGGTGGCCATAGCCACATGTCTCCGCCTACTCAAGGCATCTGCAACCACATTCTCCTTCCCTTTCACATGCTCTATCTCCATGTCATACTCACGAGTAACTCCATCCAACGCCACTGACGAGCGTTGAGATTGGGCTGCGTGAAGAGGTGGCGAAGACTCAAGTGATCAGTCCTGAGTGTAAATCTCCGGCCAAGAAGAAAATGTCTCCACCGCACTAAGGCATGTACCACTGCTGCAAGCTCAAGGTCATGGGTCGGATAATTGAGCTCATAATCTTTGAGTTTGCGAGACTCAAAGGCAACTACTCTACCCTCCTGCATTAACACACCTCCAAGTCCTGCCAAGGAAGCATCTGTGCAAACATAGAACTCACCCTGAGGATCCGCACTACAAGAATAGGTGCTCTCGTGAGGCATTCCTTCAGTGTACTGAAAGGCCTGCTCACATCTATCTGACCATAAAAACTTCTTCCCTTTCCGCTGAAGAGAAGTGATAGGGTGCGCAATCCGAGAAAAGTCCTGAACAAACCTCCTGTAATACCCTGCTAGACCCATGAAACTACGCACCTCGGTCACACTAGTGGGTGCTGGCCAATCCATGATGGCTCGAATCTTGGAAGGATCGACTGCGATACCTTCCCCAGAAATGATGTGGCCCAAATACTGCACCTCAGGCTGAAAGAACGCACACTTCTCCAAGTTCCCGTAAAGGCGCTGCTCGCGAAGACACTGAAGAACCTGGCGAAGGTGCTCCTCGTGCTCCTCACGTGTGCGTGAGTAAATCAGAATGTCATCAAGGAAGATGAGCACGAAGCGATCAAGGAAGGTCCTGAATACCCCATTCATCAAACTCATAAACACTGCGGGGGCATTCGTCAAACCGAAAGGTACCACTGTGAACTCGTAGTGGCCATATCTCGTGCGGAAAGCTGTCTTGTGAATATCTGTCTCCGCAATCCTGAGCTGATGGTATCCTGACTTAAGATCTATCTTAGAGAAAACTGTAGCCCCCTTCATCTGATCAAATAAATCATCAATGCGTGGAAGGGGGTAACGATTCTTGATCGTTACTTTATTCAGCTGACGGTAGTCAATACACAACCGAAGAGATCCATCCTTCTTCTTCACGAAGATCACTGGTGCACCCCAAGGGGATACACTAGGACGGATTAGGCCTTTCTCCAGAAGGTCCTCAAGCTGCAACTTGAGCTCACATAACTCAGGAGTAGTCATCCGATAGGGTGCTCGTGAGATAGGCTCTGCGCCTGGAACTAGATCTATATGGAAGTCGATCTCACGTGGGGGAGGTAATCCCGGTAGCTCCCCAGGAACACATCGGAAAACTCTGACAAGATGGGATGATCATCGAGGGAAGGTCCTCTCGACTCATCCTCTGATCTGTCACTGACCGTAATAGCAAACATCTGACAACCCTGTCGCGCACACCGCTTAAGCTGCATAGCGGAGATGGTGCGAATGGATACAGCCCTCCTAACTCCTGATATCACTGACTCTACTCCAAGATCATCTATGCAAGCAATAGTCTTATGGTAACAATCCACTCTAGCTCTGTGAGCGGACAACCAATCCATGCCTAAAATGATGCCATAAGATCCTAATGGAAGGATCCGAAGATCAGAAGTAGTGGTGAAGGGTCCCAAATCCACTACACACTCCTTGACTAAGGAGTCTACAGAAAAATTTTGGCTCCATAAAGCCATCTCAACGTCCCAACTACGGCCTTGCCTAACTGCCACCAGCCTACAACGCTCTACTAAGGATGGTGCAATAAAAGAATCAGAAGAACCAGAATCAAATAATATAGAGGTGGAAATACCACCAATACTACCTGTCGTCTCAATCACAGTACTCTGGTGCTCAGCCTGGTGGTTCTCGACCACTGCGTAGATCCGATGACTCCGTGCCATATCTCCAACAGTAGGCTCTGAGCTCTGCATCTTACCCTTGTTAGGGTTATGTGGGCAATCTCTCCAATGATGTCCAACAACACCACAACCATAACAACTTCCTGGTCCCTCTCCAAGTGGGAAGCAGCTCCAGCTGGTACTCTAGATGACTGAGATACAGATCCTGACGATCCGGCTATGGACTGCTGAGGTCTCTGCTGACGAGCTCCTACTGACTGAGCTCTCGGTGCACCCTGTGTCCTGATGGGACCCCTAGGAGGAGGCCCCATACTACGTCCTCTCTGTGCATCAAATCTCTGAGGAGGTCGGTAAGGTGGGTGGGTCTCTGCTGCTCTGCTGTTGCTGTGGTGGCCTGAATGAAGCTTGCCCTGAACTCTGTCCACCCCGTGGAGGAGGAACTGACCCCTTCGACCTACTATCCTGCATCTGCTGGATACGGCTCCGAACTCTATCTCTAGCCTGCTGCGTCTTTCCCCGTGTCTCCTCTGCAATATAGGCCTTCTCCACGGCCTCTGCTAATGTCTGTGGGCAGTGAATGCGCACTGCGCCACCTAAATCCAAGTTCAGGCCCCGGATGAACCTGTGAATCCGTACCTGCTCATCCTGCATATAGTCGACGTACTGGAGTAGGTCCAGAAATCGACTCTCATACTCAGCTACTGTCATCGATGCCTGACGGAGGTCATGAAACTCGTCTATCCGCTGCTGTATAAATCTCCTGGGTAAATACCTGCTCCTGAAACGCTCCTCAAACAGCTCCCAGGTAATCGTCTCCGAGTCAACATGGAGCTTCTGCTCCTCGGTCCTCCACCAGACTCCTGCTCCATCCTTCAGAAGATGGATTGCAACACGAGCTTTCGTGTTGCTAGTACAAGGGCAGAGCTTGAAGCATCCGCTCAAGCTCACCAACCAGGCCTCTGCCTGAAAACCGCCTGTATCACCCGAATAGTGAGATGGTCGCAGCTTCAGGATCTCCCTGATATGATCTGCAGCTGACGTATGACGAATCCTAGGTCTATCTGAATGCTCCTCCCTCTGTCTAGGGCTCCGAGACCTGTCCCTATGTCCTGAGATCCTGTCCCCATGTCCTCTCTGTGGTGACTCTGCCCTAGCCGACTCCGCATGGAAGTTCTCTGCTCTGTGCTCCTCGCTGTGTCGAGGGGATGCCTGGGCATCTACTGATGGCTCCAAACTATGTCTAGCAAGTCGTCCTCCCAAGGGCTCTCCGCGTATAGCGGCATTGACATCCTGGAGTGTCTGCAAGATCTGAGGTAGAAGGGCTGCTACGGCCTGCTCTGGCGGTGGTATGTCTAGGTCTATATGAAGAGACCCCTCGCCCAATCCGCGCCTCCTGCATAGATCAAGGCGAGAGTTAGTTCATCGTTCTAGGTCTTGTGCCAGTTTTCTAAATTTGTTGTTTACTATAATTATCAACATTGTGGTTTTATATTTTAAAAGAATTAGCTCTGTACTAAGTTGAATGTTCCTGTTTTGTGTTTTCCTGCGTGTGCCCAAGGGTCCCAAGCTTGAACCCCTGGCTCTGATACCAAAATGTAACGCCGCAAAAGAACTTTCGACAACAAACAACACGGCGATGATGAATTTCATTCCACAACAAACAACGAAAAAATCAATAAAAATTTTTTTTTTTGATATAATATTATAAAAATTTCGTTATATACATATTCATGTTCATGATCATAAACCAAAAGACAATATTTTAACTTAATCATATTCCACTTTGAAAAAGATAAACGAAACTATACTTCGAGTTGTTTTCACATGACGTCTCGAGAGAAGTTTAAATGTGTCCACCATTGATCAAATTATGTAGAGGTCAATCCACTCTAATTGTTAATAAACTTTAAAATGAGCTTTATTGGAGACAAGCTACTTGTTAAAAAAATGGAGCATTACTCCTTTGTATGAGATTGATCGAAAATGAGTTGAGTTACCCAACTCAAAGCAAGCTATTAGCAATTCAATTCATCCACCAATGTTTACATACTGAACTTATTTATTCAAGCCACAAAACTATCAACCATACTCATCAAATTTCTATTTAACTCGCACCTTGAGTCATTTTCCTTAATTGGTCGAGCTACACAACAACTCGCTTTATGACTAAATATTTAACCAACCAACTGTGGTAAGCCAAAACACATAATAACTAACTTGTCCATTCCATATGCAATTCACCACCTCTATGCCACACACATTCCATAATTGGCATTTAACAAAATGGAGTGCGATGTGGTCAAAATGCCACTACGTTATGGGAAACATTCAAATTAAAGGTAAAGTATGAAATCATGGTAGGGGGTGGGTGGCTCACAACCATCCCCTTTGATTTAATCTCCTCCTTGCGTGTAAAAAAACCATTCCCTTAAAAGCGTATTAGATGAGCATTTACTCCCACTAAATTTTGCAAATCAAAGTCATCACAAAGCCTTGGCTGTGGATAAATGAGGTTTGGGATCAACGAAGCCCAGATTTGCGTGTCATCTAGAGGGTGCGGGATGGCCTTGAGCTTGCGCGTGATAGAGAGGTGAGGTAAATAGAAGGAGGTGCGTTGATTGAGCTTGCCTCCACTTATCATTGGGGTACGTGAGGACAGGAGGGGTAGAAGAGGATAACGGGAAGGCACGTGTTAAAGCTCGGTGCCAAAAACAAGTTGCTACACGTAGCTTCCAGCGCATTGGTATAAGGCATTACATCCTTACCGCAGGAAATGTTCTCCTTTGGTCCATTTTCATGCATCATCGATGGGGAGGCATGAAGGAGTTTCCTTGTAACAAAAACCATAGACTTCTAGAAACAATGTTTAATTCATTTTCATGAAGCGTCTCATCGCGTTAAATCCGAGGCCTAAAGGTCTAAATGCAAATCCTAAGATCCAGGACTACATTTTATTTGTGGTTTTAGATTTCATCAAATCAAATGATAGCTTGGCAAGAGGATCCACATCCTTATTTCCCTTAGGCGGATAGTAATATTTAAGATCATGACTTCATAAAGCTACAACTAATGTTGCTATCTGTTTAGTATCAATACATCACTCAATGTCAAATGCAAAAAACTTACGCCTGAAGATTTTTATCAAAATCGATTGAGGACAGTGAGAGTGTTACACGGAGGCCAGGTGAGATTTGTTGCATCGATTCTCAATGCGGCCCTTCCTGTTTTACTATACGGCTCGTGGTGAGAAGAATCTCCTAGAGGTGGATCTGTTTCATACCAGAATATTCAGGGGCACGATTTGCTTTGCAAATAAAGGAAAAATAGTTCATACGCGGGTCAGGATGGAAGCCTGTTACGGCCATACGTCGGTTTGATTTATTATATATATATATATATATATAATTATTATTAGTATGCTTGGTTAATATATATAAGAATATAATCAGTATGCTGGAATATTACAATTTACTAATGGATTTCCATTAAGTTTAATAATACTTTAATACTGAATTATATTTAAAAAATCAGTTTTCCTTATTATCAAAAAAAAGAAAAAAGGGAAAGGAGCTAAATAAGCTTAGGATTTTTACAATAAAATTTCTTTCTACAGATTTTAATAGGAGCATTTGTATGGAACTTCAAGTTTATTTGATTTCCTTCTACACAATTCAATAAACGTAGCATGGATTTCCAATTAGGTTTGATATCATTTCCTTTAATAATTTAGCCAATGGATTTACAAGAAATTCTTAAATGAAGAAGAACATGATAGAGTTAGGGTATAATTTACTTTATTGGCATATTGGAACCTAGTTAAAACTTAATTCCTTTCATCAACAATACAACAAGAGGTAATGCATTAATATTCTCACTTTTCAATACATCTTTTTTTTTTTTTTAAACAACAAAATGAAATCTAGTATGTATATTTTCTTGTAATTTTTCCTAACATTCCACTAAAGAGACCTACAATATTTCCATTAAGTTTTAAACAAGATCTACCAAAAATTTCAACAAGATCAACACCTTTATAAGAGGTTCCAAGCCAAGTTAAAGGAGAATGAATGGATTGTCTTTCTTGCAACTTTAAATTCCATCCCCATTACAAGCTTACAAATGAAGTTAAAAAAAAACACTTTCCTTCAACATTTTGTTACAACATTTTCTACTTCATGTGGAAACAAATTTACAATAATGGAGGCTAAAGAAAACAAAGCAATATTACATTTTTCCTCCACTCAAGGTGGGTAAATACATGGTGTTTTTTTTTTTTTTTTTATTGTCAACAACAAGGTTCCAATGCTCCAAATATCAACAAGGTGGCTCCTCCATAGTTTTCTTTGATTCACAACAAAATAAGGGGAGAGGCAACGCTCTCCTCCCAACCAAAATACCCAATGGAGAAGAGAAGCCATCCTCTCCATTGGCCCCCGAGCCCCAACCACATCACAATGGGAGAGAATCCAACTCATGGCAACTACAAGCTTCCACATAACAAACATAACATTTCACATGCATTCCATATTCCTTCAAAACAAGAGAATCAACCATCACAACAAGAGGGAAAACAATCACAACAACAAGTCACAAGGCTTACCAAGAAAGCCACAAGAGTAAGACATATGGGGAAGCCACTTATGCCTCCCAATGGGAATGGGTGCCACCTAAAAGCCTCCAATGCAAACACAATACCCCTAACAACTCTTATGCCTCCCTCAAGTACCCCTTATCCCTCCATTCACTCTTATGCCTCCCTCAACTCTTATGGCTCCCTCAAAGTAAAACAAGAAGAAATGCAAGCATTTCTCTTACAAGGTGGACACCCAACCCAAGCTCCCTCCTCAAGCACATGATCTCTTATGCCTCCCTCAATTAAGCTCCCCATAGTCTCCTCTCACTCCCAACTTAGGCATTCTACCCATTCCCAACAAGCATTTCAAACAACAACATTCAACACAACATAAAAATACATTCATATGACAAAAGAAACATAATGCAACAAAGGGGAAGCTCCTACCTTTCCATGGTAGAGCTTGCTCCAAATATGAAGTCTCAAATCCCTCCAAGGATCAAGCAAGCATCCACAAGCTCCAACAAAGTTCTCACAAGTATCCACAAGCTCCAAAAATTCACAAGCTCCTTCCAAATCCTCTCCTCTCCAAAATACAAAAAACTAAAAAAATGAAACTTCCAACCCCCAAAACAAACAAGAGGCTCAAATAAATAGAGAAAAGAGAGGGAGGGATGATGTGGCTCCAAGTAGGATGCCACCTCCTTTTCCCTCCACTCCACATCATTTGGTCAACATCAAATTCCAATGCACCATTAATAAGTGGTTGAAAGAAAGGCAAGCAACTTGCACACTCCAACTAAGCCCACTCCCTCAAAGGACAAAATTAAATTTGAAAGAAAGTGCAATTAATATTTTTACCCTTTTATCCCCCCAAAACACCTAAAAGACCCTAAATTTGGCCTTCCAACCCATAGGTAGGGTTGGCATGGGGTTTTAAGAGGTGTGGGACAAGTTTGACTTGTCCCACAAGCTTTGAAATTTGGCCTCAAAGGCTAAATTCGAGTTTCCCATGTGGGGTAGAGTGTGCTACACTCAAACTCAAACACACATCAATCCACACAAAATCCAAAGTAAATCAAGGTTAATAAATGAACTCTCTTAGGTCACATCTTTTAATTAGTTTAGGACAATTTCAAATTAACTTAATTAACCCACTACAACCCATGGCTAACAAAGGGGTAAACTCCAATCCAAGAAATATGAATAATAACATAAGTAAAAATTTCACTTACTAAGAGCAACACATACTAACATAGTAAAAAGGGAAAAAAATTAAACAAAACAACACATGATCCCTAGGTCACAATTTTCCCTTTACCAGATAATTCTAACACACACACAATTACTTGTTGCCATGGTGACCTTAGCTGGATTCTTCTCGAATTCCGATGTGGTTGGTCTCCACTCCCCAATTTTGTTGTGAATATAATATACCTGCAGAACAGAAAATACCTCCTTCGGCCTGTTGGCACATTAAAACATTCATGCCAAATATACAATATAATCTAAAATAATCAACACCTGATTTACTATCATCTATGCAAGTACGATATCACTTAACACTTTCTAGCACATTCTTATTCCACATTTCATTTATATCAAAACGATCATCACATTAGTCAAATTATCAAGTTCTACTCAATATGATTAAATATATCCCATGTCAGAATTAAGATAAATATCCCTGTCAAAAGTATACAAATATCATCATCAAATGTCCACCAAGAAACCATATGCATCATATAAAGATCAAATCATTTATGGGAACCTTGAGAAGTGTGCATTCTTTCGAGACAGAGGTGCAGTATTTGGGAAACATAATTTATGGGGAAAGTATCACAATTGATCCTTCAAGGATTTGAGCTATTATGGATTGGATGACACCCACTAGTGTGAGTGAGGTGTGTAGTTTCATGGGTTTGGTAGGATACTATAGGAGATTTTTTTAGGACTTTTCTCAGATTGCACACCACATCACTTCCCTTTAGCAAAAAGGGAATAAGTTTGTATGGTCGATAGATGTGAGAAGGCCTTCAAGACACTCGAATGAATTCCTCATGATAGCCCCTATTATTGCAGTACCACCAGATCCTCGGGTGAGTTGTTCGTTTGCATAGATTCTTCTTTGGCATCGATTGGAGTTGTGTTGATGCAAGAGGGCAGATTATTTTCTTTTGAGTCTCAAAACTCAAGGATTATGAACTCAATTATCTATCTCATGAGCTTGAGATTACAATAGTTGTGCACACTTTGGTGTGGTAGAGACACTTCCTTCTTTGTTGGAGATTTACACTCGGGACCGATCACTTGAGTCTTTGCCACCTCTTCACGCAACCCAATCTCAACTCTCATCGGGGCATTGGATGGAGTTTCTTTATGAGTATGAAATGGAGATAGAGCTCATGAATGGGAAGGGGAATGTGGTTGGAAATTCCTAAGTAGATAGAGACATGTGGCTATGGCCACTTTAGTGGATACAAATTTTTAGAGAAGGATTTTGTAGTAGCTCCCTCACGATACCTTCTACCTTGCATCTAGAGCAGATATTGAGTCTTAGAGGATCCTTAATGATAGATTTGGTTGATTTTCATTAGATTCATACTGCCTTCCCGAGACACGAGAGGTCAAATATATGTTCCTAGACATGGACGCTTGAGATAGGACATTTTTACAGAGGCTCATTATGCACCTTATTCGGTGCATCTCGGAGTGGATAAGGTGCGCGCCACCTTGAGAAAGTTGTACCATTTCGGGGGAGTATGAAGAGACATGGCTCATTTCATGTCACATTGTTTAGAGTTTCGTAAAGTGAAGGCCGAGAATCAACATTCAGCTGGATTTTTCTTCCCTCATGCCATATCGAAGTGGAAATGGGCCACAATTTCCATGGACTTCATAGTTGGGTTATCGACGTTGAGATACCACCACGACTCCATCATGGTCATAGTGGATAAATTGATGAAAGTGTCTCATTTTTCTCTCAGTGATGACCATCTACACAACTAGTTCAGTGGAATGAGTATATCTTGATGAGATTGTCAAATTGCATGGGATTTTGTAAATGATCATTTGTGACCATGATCCCTTGTACATCTCTCACTTCTAGACTATGATACAAAGTATGCTCTCGGGACTAAGATAAATTTCAACACATTCTATCACCCTAAGAAAGATAGATAGACGAGTAGGTGAATCAGATCTTGTAGGACATGCTTAGGATGTACACCATGGACCATCAGTCGAGATGGGAGGAGTACTTGTATCTAGTAGAGTTTTCTTATAACAATTGTTTTCGAGTTCAATAAGCATGGCTCCTTTTCGGGCACTTTATGGTAAATATTGCAGAAACCTCTTAGTTTGGATAGGTTGGATGAAAGGGTTTCTCTTCGGCCAGCTTTGTTATAGGATATGGAGTAGCGGTTTGTTATGATCGGGAAGAGAATGCAAGAGGCTCGGGACAGACTAGATGAACTATATGGATCAGCTTAGGATAGATCGTAGTTTTGAGGTGGGCATTAAGGTGTTCCTTCCTGTCAAGCCTCATAAGATCCCTATTCGTTACGAAAAATTTTGTAAGCATGATCCTAGATTTTTGGGTCCCTTTTAGATCTAGGAGTGTATCGGTCCTTTGACCTATTGTCTAGCATTTCCACCTAGCTTATCTCACATCCACGATGTGTCTCATGTTTCTGTACTTAGGAGATGCATTGTGGATCCTTCTAATGTATTAGATTGGACCTCAATACAGGTGCAAGATTAGGGAAAGTTGGTGGTAGCACCCATCTCGTATTCTAGAGAAAAGGACCCTAGGCCTTCCAGAGAAGAGAGATGACCGGGTTCGAGTCCAGTGGGACATGTGTGATGATACTACTTTTGCTACATGGGAGGATGTTACATTTTTATGAGTCTTTTTCCACACATATTCTAGTGACTTCAAGAAGGAATTCAAGTTTAAGGGGAGGGGGATATAGTTTCTACTTCCCTTCGACACTTATTATATTTTATTTTGATATTGTTGACTATATGTATGGATATTGTTGTATCATTTTGACACACATGATGTTAGATGATATAGATACTTTTACTATTCTTGGATTAAGATTCATAGTATTTTGTGTGTGGATTCTTGGAGACATTTTATATTGATGATGATGTGTTTTTGACATATTTTATATATTCGACATATATTTATTGGTTGCACTTTATTAATTTTATTTATTTCGGACCTAAACAGTATGCTTTGGAGTGGTGTGTGGAACAGGTTTGTCATATCTATCAACCACTCATTTATTATGCCTTCGAGTATGGGTTTGCCTTGGGTGATGTGGAGTGGAGTAGAAATGATGTGGCATCCTACATGGAGCCATATCATCTTCCTCCTCCTCTCTATTTATTGAAAATTTTGGGAAGTATTTAGGGTTACTCGGTTGTTTTTAGAGAACTCTCTTTTTGGAGGCTTGCTTGGGGAGTTCAAGGATGTTTGGAAAATTACTTGTGTTTGAAGATTTTGATACTTTCTTGAAAAGTGGAGCTTTACCATGGCAAGGTAGGATCTTGCACTCTTACTTTTCTTATTATTTTCTTATATGTTATGTGTTTTATGGATTTGTGTTCTTACTTGAAATGTTGGGTAGTAAATTGACCTTAGGTTGTGTTGAGATTTGGAAATGGGGATGAAAATATATTGGGTGGAATAAGAGCTTATATGTGTATTTAGGAGGGAGTGTGTTTTGGATGCCCCACCTTATTGTATTCTATCATTTTGTGTTTTGTGGGATCCATAAGAGAGAGGGAGGCATAAGAGTGAGGGAGGCATAAGATAAATATATATGTTTTTGTGGGGAGGCATAAGAGGTTTTGGGAGTGTTTGTATTTGGAGGATTTTAGAGGTGGGCATCTAAACCCTTGGGAGGCACAAGGGCACCCCATGGTCCTATCTCTACTTGGCTTTTTTAATCCATTGTCGGGAAGTTCTTGTGTTTAAAATGAGTATTTTGTGGTTATCTTCTTGTGTGTAATTTATTGCAAGTAAATGTGGAAGCATTGTATAGTTTTAATGCGTTGGATCCATCCCTTATTTCCTTGTGGTTGGAGCTTTAGGGCCAATGAGAAGAACTGTTTCTTCTTCTCATTGGAGTTTTGGTTGAGTGGAGAGTGTTGCCTCTCCCCCATTTTTTTGTTGTTGTGATCAAGCGAAAAGAATATGGAGCTTAGTTAGATATTTGATTCTTGGAGCAATAATAGAAGTCAAACTGTATTTCATTACGTTTTCTTATTGTAAAAATTCTAACTTCAAGTGGAATATTATTGTATTATTGTTTTGGAAGAAAATTTGTATCGATCATTAGTTATTAAGATTGTATTGTATCTTGTGAAGGAAATAAATACATTTTATTAAGGCTAGCCTTGTTATAATGGAAAAGTGATTAGAAAGGAAATAAACAACTTGTTCATATTTTAGTCAACTTATTATCTCATATAAGTGTGTAGATCTTATTGGAAAGTTAGTAGTTCTTATTTTAAAACTTATTGGAAATCTTGTAAAATTTGGTTGTGAGAATGGTTGCAAATTTGTATATTCTAAAATATCAATAGATAGTTATTCCCATTGCATTACATGGAAGACATAGGGTAGTGAACTATATTACATTTGTTCATTCCTTGTAGTGGTTGAAAGAAATTTTAAGCTTTATATGTGTAGATGGAAAGAACTTAATTTTATTAGTCTTTTTTTTCTTGGTTAATAAAAATAAATTGATTCTTAATACTAGTGTAGAAAAGAAACTACTTATTTGCAACATAGGCCTTAGCCTCATTGGAATGTGTAAATTATTTATTAATTTATTGTAAAGTTACTTATAAACCCAATGTAACTTGATCTAACAAGTGAAAATTGACTTGATTTTTGTAAAAAACCTTTTATCTAAATACTATCAAATTTTACAAGAAATTTTAAGTATGAAAATAGAATTAGTTAACACTAATAACAAAGTAAATATTACCACTTTGATAGTAGTATTAAAATTAAAGTATCATTAATATTAAAATGTTAATAATATTAAATCAACATTAAATTCAATGTAGTATTAATATTATTATTATACCCTAAAAAAACAAGATGGTTTTATTGTACACACACACACACACACATACATATTAATCAATACAAAAAAATGAAATTAATAAACCAACAAAAAAATGGGACTTTGTTTAATGTGGTAAGGGATTAGTAAAACATCGGCTCATGCGCACTATAGAAATTAGTTAGGGTTTTAGGGGAGGGTCGCTAACCCCATCCCCCACCCCATTAATATATAATGGGATGGGGGGTGTGGTCGAGAGACCCTTCCTCCAACCTCAATTTTTTTCATTAGCAATAAAAATTATACTGTTCATTGTGCCACGTGTATAGTCAGCCATTCCTTTAGTCTCGACTCTATGCGAAATCCACACCCGAGTTTCTCGAATTTATGTAATATATATATATATATATATATATATATATATATATATATACCCTTTTCTCAAGTGTATATAAACACCATTCTACCTCTTTCTCCAAAATGGTGAAAAAAACCCATATGCCCATTTGGGAAAATACTAAAAGAATGAGATAAATAAAATAAACAAATCCATTTAAACCCTAGGTAGGGGAATAAACAAAATTAAAATTTATTGGAGAAGTATGTGTATCCATCAACAATATTGGAATGTCCTCTAATGTCTTCCTCCTTCTCCTCCACCAATCTGTAAAACAAAAGTGAAATAATAAGTCAAAAGAAATGAGAGAGAAGTATTTCATATGCAAACTTAGGGTTAGTGAAACATTTTTATCTTGTGGCCCCAAATGAATCCATCCAATGGATGGGAATCATCCCTAAAAAAATTAGGTGGGGAGTGGTTTAGTAAAATTTGAATTTTAAAATTTAAATGCATGGGTTGACTTTTTAAACAAGCCACTTTATTTGTGTAAGGGGTGGGTTTATTCTTCTAACCCTTGTGCTACACTTCAAACATTGTCATTATATCAAACCTAGTCACCTTGTGGGATTAAAATAACTTTAGTATTTAATTAATTAGACCCCTTTACCCATGGGATTATTTTGTTCTAGTTGACTATAGTGGAAATTAAATGATTATCAAAATGACTTTAGGGGGAACCTAAACCATGCCTTAGGATAACTAAGTTTATTAAAAATGTAATGAGAGTTTTATTATTTTATTATAATGGGGAAATTTATATTATTAATTTTAAGTGACTTAGAAACAATATTGTGACAACTATGTTTTTCGATACCTTTTTGCGGAACGCCTTTCAAAAAAATTATTCTTGCCCTAGGTTGTTTTTGGGTTTCATCTGGGCATAATTTAGCAGACATTCTAGATTATGATTTAGCTATATGAAGATGTTTATTGATTGATGTGCATATATTTTATTTGGGGTTTTTAATGTGGCCATGAGGCCGAAGGAGGTATTGTGTGATTTTGTAGGTAATAAAATAAAAAAATTCAACGGGGATTTGACACCAACCACATCAGAATACTAGATGGATATAACAAAGGTAACCATGGAAACTTGTGTAATGTTGTCGTGTTATTCGTTGTTTGTTTAGTTTGTTAGGGGGTCCCTAGGGGATGACCTCTAATTGTGACCATGGGCATGTGTGCAATTCTTCCATTTTCTTTTATGTAATTGTAGTGTATGTGAGTTAATTTGTGATGTAATTCATTTTACCATTGTTTATTAATGTTCTTTATTAAGTAATTTAATTATGTTGTTATGTAATTGGGTATTTGACAAATGGAGTCATTTATTAGAGTTGTTGGTCTTTTGGACTATGTGATTTCGATTCAGTGTAAGTGACTTTGAGTGTTGTACACTCTACATTACCTTAGAATTTCAGATTTGGGCTTAAGGGATATTTTTGGAGGCTTATGGGACAAGCTAAGCTTTTACAACACCTCTTAATTTCTTATACAAACCTTGCCTATGGATTGGGGGGTAAAACATATACCCCATTATGTGTTTTGTAAAAAATAAATAAATTATTATTGCATTTCTCTTATATTAGTTTTAAATTTTGTCCTTATGGGGTGTGGGTTGGGATTGTTTGTGTAAGAGGTTTTTCATTCCTCTCAACCACCAATTTATTGTGCATTAGGGTTAAGGTTTGACTTGTTATGTGGTATCCTACATGGAGCCACATCAACCTCCTCTCTCCCTTTTCTATTTATGCAAGTTCAATTGTTTGTATGGGGGTTACTTCATTTTATTTATGCTCTTGTATTTTTCGAATTGGAGGATTTTGGAGGGCTTGTTAAATTTTTGCAGCTTGTTTGAGTTGGATTGGGCTTGAAGGATCTTTGTGTGTGACTCTTTTATCAAGATCTACCATGCAAAGGTAGGAGCTTCACCTGTTTTAATTTTTTTTAATCTTATATGTGTATATTTGTATGTTATTGAATGTTTGGGTATGCTTGTTGGGTTCTTGGGTAGATTTCCTAAGTATAGTGTAGGAGAAGGCTATGGGGATATCATTTTTAGGGAGGCATAAGATTTTATTTCATATTTTGGAGGAGTGAGGTTAGGTTCCCCACCTTGGACAAGAAAATGCTTGCATTTCTTACTTGGTTCTTATGAGGGAGACATAAGAGATTGTAGGGAGGCATAAAAGAATGTGGGAGGCATAAGAGGATATTGAGGGAGGCATAAGAGTTGTGTAGGGGTTTTTAGATGTATATTTTATGGTTTTTAAGGTGGGAACCTAATCCCATTGGGAGGCATAAGTGATCTCCCCATAGATCCTTGCTCCATTGGCTTTGCATTTTCAAGCCTTGTATATTTTGTTAGTTTCCTTATTGTGATTGCATTTTATGTTGATTGTGTTTTGAAATGGTTGTGAAATATTTGTATTGTGATGTGGAAGCTTTGTAATATTTTCCATGAGTTAGATCCATCTTTTATTGCATTTTGGTTGGGGCTTGAGGGCCAATGAGGAGGATAGCTTCTTCTCCTCATTCAATTATTGTTTGGATGGACAGTGTGTCCTCTCCCCCATTTTTATTGTTGTGATAAAGTGGAGACATGGTGGAGATCTCGGTGGTGATTTTGAAATGGAAGCATTTGTTGAAGCAAAAAGAAAATATTCCTTTTCAAAAATCTTGCTTGTAATCCCCACTTAGGTGGAAGACTTGTACACTTGTTATTTTTAAAAAATCAATATTGCATTGTAAGTTTCATGTACCGAGTTGTATTATTATGTTTAAAGGAAGTTAATTAACTAATATTTTGTTCCTTGCTCCTGAAATTGTTTTATGTAAAGGAATGAATTAGAATGGATATCATGTTTAAAAGTTTACTTGTAATGAAAAAGAAAAAAAAAAAAGTTCATTATTATTTGTGGAAGTTGTATTTTTGTAAAATAAAGGAGGAACATAGGAGTTGTAAATATTAATGATGTATTCTTAGTAAATATTAAATGTATAATAGTTTTTGTGTTTTCCTTGAGTAAATGGTTGTAGTGGAAATGAAAAGATGCACTAAGTTATAATAAGTTACCTTGTTGATAGATTGTATTTTGTTGTAAAAGGGAAAAACAATGATACTTAGAAATAGGTTAAGTTTCATTTCTTCTTCCTTTGAAAACAATGTTGTTAGAAATATAATTTTGTAGTTTCCTTCTTGTTACTATTGAAATAGAAAATATTTAAATTTAGTAATTTAAGTATGGAATGAATAAATGGATTAAACCCTTCAACTGGAGACTTTAGGAATATAAATTCAAGCTAAGGATGATCTTTAAAACACTCTAGTAAAATTAATTTTTGGAAAAAATCAGAATTGAAGGTTCTATTTTCAAAGAATAGGACCACCGCCCTATGTAGAGTGGCGGTCTCTAAACAACTCGACTGCAAGGCGACGGTTTAAGAATCATCATCTAGGAAGGGCGGCAGTCCTAGGACCACTGACTTCTTTGTGGGTGGTAGTTCCATCAATGAAGGAAGAAAATATAATCCACATCTATGTTATTTTAAACATGGTTTAAAAAAAAATGTAAGCCTACAAAACTAAAGAGGAAACCTCCAACAAGCAATAAAGGAATAAATTCAATGTTTCAAACTTGTAAATATTTAAATGGGTATTTAAAGGCATTCAATCTCATGGATTAAAAATTAAGTAGGGTTTTTTCCCAAATAGAAGACAAAAATGGAATTAGCTAAATCACAACTCCATATTTGCGGTGGAAAACTTTTAATCTTCAAATGAAAGACATTATAATAATAAATGTTATCACCGAATCTAAACCCTTATGTTTATACAAGTGCATATACTTGAACTCACGGTGTGATTGGATAACATGGGTCTATCTCCAAGTTGTGGGACTTCCTACTTGAGATAGACCTCTAGAGAAAGGCCGGTTCTTGCTCCAAACTACCCGCACAATCTACTCTAATGCAATAAGCTAAAATTCTAATCTAAATTTCTAAGGGACCAGGGAGAGAAATGCATATAATGAAAGCCTACACTAAAGATATACAGGGTTAGGAGGGTGGGAGACTTGTCTCCAAATGTAGTGAAATACATGAGGCAAAGTGCACACTAGAAGAGGTGATGATAGTTCACCATAATCTAGCAAAATGCATTCAAAACAATATTCCAAGCATACACAATGATAATGAATCCCTAAGAACATAATAAATAGACACAATATTCTTATAGAAATATTAAAGGGGCAAGAAGAATGCGTAAACATAGCAGGGAGATACATCCACAACTATATATTTTATTGCTTCATGATATACACGATTCAATCTATTACAAGATAAGGGCACGGATCACCATGCAAGGAGTCCACTACAAGGGCCTGCAACACACTGGATTCACAAAGCAATTTTGGAAGAGCTTTCCTACCCAAAAACTCCCCCTTACTGATGATCCCAACACTCCAATTTATAGAAAAAATGAGAAGAGAGAGAGAGGGGAAAATGGAAATCCCGAAATATGTCCTTCACCACTAAAGAGGTATTAAATGGAGTGAAATGGTTATACATTACTTGCAAAAGGATCCCCATCTGTCCATGTGTGTGCAGCAGAGAAAGAATGATGACCATGCCTCTTAATTGCACTTCCAGCTACCAAATAAAACACTGTTCTTCCGGCCACGTTTTCTTAAAAAAATCAATAAATTTCTTATCAAATATAGAATTTCTTGATTTCTGTGCATCAGGATCGAAGCCACGATTCCAACGGTACCAAATTTGTGCGATTTCATTGAGAAATGCAAAAGTTATGGCCTTCTCGAGTGATATTTTGGGTCCTGGCAGGCGTTTTATCTCGTCATTTGACGGGAATGAGTATTAATTGACTAGAGCTGAATATATTTATCTTATTTTGGCATAGAGGACGTCGTGCTCATTCTAGAAAGTCCAATTTTGTGAAAATCGAGCTCGAGTCAAAGTTATGGCCGTTTGAAGTTTCTCGAGAAAACGCTTACTTTTTCTTCTCGCCTTCGGCGGTTCTACTTTTCGCGTCCCTCGCGTCCCTTTGTCCCATTTGTCCCAAATTCTACGTGGACAAATCCTTCCGAATCACCCGAAATGGACTTCCATGTCCCTTTTCTGCCGGTGACACGTGGTGTGATCTGATTGGCTTTCGGCTCCTTTGCTATTCACTCGTCCCGCGCGTCCCTTTGTCCCATTTGTCCCAACACTCTTTAAGTTCCTTGTTTCGGCCGAACCAGCCAAATTCACGACTCTCGTCCCAACTATCCCAGACTTTAAGTTCTCATTTTGGCCCGATCTGGCCGGTTCGCGTACTTCACGTACCTTCGCCCAACCGTCAAAATTGCCTTAAGTCTTTCGGCCGACTTGCATCCTTTGCATACTCACTTTCCTGGATGTCCCAATGGATTAAAATGATGGTCAAATTTTTCCATTTTTTCAGCCAATTCAGATTTCCTCGTCCCACGCGTCCCTTTGTCCCCAAATGCTTTGCAGAGTGACCGCTGCCTTTCGGCCGGCAGTTCGCACCTCAATGTCCCGAACGTCCCATGTTTAGGACTAAGAATTAGCCAACTTTCACAAATTTTTCTGGCCCGAGCCTATTTTTGCAATTTTCTTACCTTTCCTCGAACTTTCTCTTTCTACTTGGACAGGGGAGTTATAAAAATATGGGGGACCCTAGAAACATGACTTTTTAGCCACTGAATCAATATAATTGCTTGGGACTAAAGAATTTGATGCATGTTATCAATATTACCTTGGGGTGAATTTTGGATAACAATAAATCCATAACCTAAACTAAACTAAGCTTGATTTTGTAAATTCCTCCATGGTTCTTCCTTTCCTTGCTCCCATGGCTTCCATTTCTCCAACCTGCAAAATTAAACAAAAGAAAACAGACCAAATGAGGAGGCTAGGGAAAAGAAAAAGGTTTAATAATATTTCATAAGGATAGTTAGGGTTAGTATGGAACCCTAAGATCTAGTGGCCATAATTTATTTGATCCAAGGGTTGAGAATCAACCCTACAATTATTAGGTTAAAATAATCATATTATGGTCTTAGATGATTTAAAGGTATGTGTAAATGGGTGTGTTATCAAGAAATCAGAGGACCATTTGGTTTGCACGACAACTATATTTTCTTTAACTCACCCCAGATATGACCGGATAACATGGGTACTATCTCCAAGTTTTGGGACTTGCTACATGAGATAGACTTCGAGAGAAAGTTGGTTCTTGCTCCTAAACTACCTGTCACAATCTACTCTAATGCAAGTAAACTATCTTATCCTAATCTAACTTTCCAAGGGACTTGGGAGACAGAGTGCATGAAAACAAATCCTACACTAAAGTGGTGATACACGAGAAAAGGTGAGGTGTGAGAATAGTCTTCCAATGTGTGGAAAATAGAAGCAAAGTACATACTATAAGGGGTGATAATAGTTCTTCACAACCAGAAAATGTATTCACAACAACATTCCATACATACAAAATGATAATGAATCCTTGCAAGAGCATGAATAGACACAATATATAGGAAATGAGATTAAAAGGGAAAGAAGAATGCAAAAAAACACAACATGGGAAGAGATAGCCACAAACTTGTATATATTGCTTTCATTTATATGCATAGTTCAATCTATTACAAAATAAGGTCTTGGATCACCATCCAAGGAGTCCACTATAAGGGCCTGAACACATTGGATTCAAAAACAAATTTGTGAGTTTTTCTACTCAAAACTATCTCTCTTTACAATGAGAAAGATGTCATAAATGGATTAAAATGATGGTATGTTTCTTGCAAAATGCCCTCCATAATGTCTCATAACTTGCAGCAGTGAGAAATGTCTGCCCACGCTTAATTGAATGCATCCCAACTACCAAATAAAACACTTTGTTATGAAACCGAACATGTTTTCAGCAAAAAAATCCATCAATTCTTTATCAAATTCCATATTTTATGGTTTTGTATGTTGGGCTTAGTACCAAAATTCCAATGGTACAAATTTTGTGTGTTTTCATTGAGAATTGCAAAAGATATGGCATTATGACTATAGGTAGTTGTTTTGGGTTTATCGGGGATTTCTGTCATTTAACAAGACTAAGTATTTAATTGACCGCGATTCGGGGTCAAAATTTATGACCGTTTGAAGTTCGAGGTTGGGCATTGAATTTTCCTTTGTTGTGTGTCTCTTCCAGGTTTTCGGGGAACTTATGTCCTCTGCATACTCGCACGGACCGAGCCCTCAGCCTCCTTTCTCTGCATCCCCCAATTCAGGCTTCCCTGTCCTAACCGTCCCACTTTGTTGACCTCCAATTTTTCCGCATCCCACTTGCGTCTGGCGGTTTTGGGTTTTTGTGTCCCAATGTCCCAACTATCCCATAGACCGCCTGGGACAAAAACTTCTACATTTTCTGATTCCTTTGTTGTGCAATGATTTTTATTTTTGTGTCCCGACTATCTAGTTGAAATCGTGTGACTACACTTTTTTTCAAAAATCCCACAATACATGGTTTCCTTTTCATTTCGGCCCTGAACTTATAATTTGTGACATTATATTTTCTTCATAATTTTTGTTTTTCAAAAAACTGAAAGATTAACATACTTGAGGAAGGAGAAACAAAATCACCAAAATGTAACTAAGTTACATTTAGCAATCATACTAACCAAAAGTTCACATACCAAAATACAACAATACAAATAAAAATGCTCAACCACTTGTATTACACAACTTTAATTTAAATTGGAAATAGTTCTTTATAAATTATGTTAAATAGAAAATCCTTAGCGACACTTATAAAATCATCTATTTTCTCATATATGAAAATATGATTAAAAAATTCTTTTCAAAATATATCTATATTTATAAAATTTAAACTCTAATTTTAGTACATTAAAGTACGCATCCTTTTTATAAAAAAATAGTTAAAAATTTAATTATTAACATTTTTAAGCTTAGTATATGTTATTGATATTATAATTTAATTTACTTTTTACAATTATATTCATTGAAAAATATTTTCAAACGTTATAGTGTAATAAATTTTTAAATCAATAAATTATTTAAAATATTAAAAGTTTGAAAAGTTATTTTTGTCTGTTTTGTCTCAATATTTAAAATTTAATTCTCATAATATTTAAAATTAAAAATATTGAATTATATTTCACAATATAAATAAATATTATGAATATAACTATTATTAAATTTGATTGGATATCAAATATAATTTTGTTTAAAAAAATAAAATTTAATATAAGAATTAAAATTTGAAGGTTTTACATATTTTAATGTATACTTACTCTTAAAATTGTATTATTTTTGAAAAAATATAATATTATTATTGTAAACATTATTCATTTTTGAAAATAATATATACAATATTAGTTTTAGAAAAATTATATATTTGTGTTAGTATTTATAATTTAAAATTGTTAATCTAGTTGTCAAATTTTGTTGTAGCATATGTCACAATTTTAAATTTTTGGATCCATGACATATTTAAAATTGTGAAAATTACTACAATTAATAATGTGTGGAATTTTCACAAATTATTTCACAATTGATATTTCCACAAAATAGTTGTGGGTGAAGTCCACAAATTTAGATTCACAATTCTAGATAAAATATCCAAAACAAATTTGTGAAAAAATTGTGGATATAGGACCCATTTTCTTAAATTATCAATAACTAATAAGGATAAGATGTAAACGTTTTTTTAAATTCATTCCATGAATAGGTTTGAAATACAATGTAAGTATGTAAGAATCATAAGTCATTTATACATCACTAATTATGTTTTTGTAATGGAGACAAGAAATTGATAAAATGAACATAAATGTGTCCTTCTAACGACATAATATCAGTACAAGAGGTCATCGATATTGAACCCAATATATGAAAGATATATACTAATAATATCTTCTTTTATATTGTACTTCAAAATGATCCATGTTTGCAAAAATGTATCCACGTCATGCTAGAGAGGACGTACATACCCAAGATATTATATCGTATTACTTATTATCTGATGAGAATCAATTGTTTATTACAAAATCACTACCAAGATTGTAATGCCCCGTTTGGCGGTTACCCAGTTTCTTGGCGTAGTGACCTTTCCCTTGTTGGGCGTCGAACAACTGTGCGTAATTCTGTTGTCTTAGACCCTGTCTCAGCGATGTTTTAGCACCTTCCCTCTCCTTCTGGCGTCCTCGAGTCGTTATCGACACCTCCCTTTTGTGGACTGTGTAATGTCCTGTGCGTTATCCTTTTTACAAGGGATCTTGTTGTCGCATTATTAAGCTCAATCGTTGGTCTAGGTTAATGTGGGTAGAAATTATATATATAATCATAATAGGTAATGGTAATGATGTTATTTTAATTTAATGATCGATCGGCCCTTATTTTATAAGTATTATTATTTTACCTTAATTTCGATCATCATCGATATTTTATATTAAGTATCTCTATAGCATTTCTTCTAGTTGTTTCGTCTAATCGTGTTGTAGGGCGAACCCCGTCCCGCGCTGAAGAAGGCGTTGCTGTCTTGGCGCCATGGTAGTCTTTGCTCCGTGTTCATCTTGAGTGTAACCTCAAAATTGTTCTCTCCCCCTTCGTGTCGTTGTTGACGCTTCCTGTGCTGGCCTCCGCGGCGACCGTTACTTTTTCCCTATTTAATGGAATTTGCGTGTTCGAAGCCTGGTAGACGGCTTGTATGGCAGGTTAGTATTTTAGGGTATGTTCCTTTTAAAAAGAGATTCTTATATTTGTTTTTACAAAGAGGGGGATTGTAATGAATAGTCGATCTTTGTCGTCTATTACTAGTGTCGATCTGGACTGTCGACATTATTAATATTTTTATAGTTTTCCTAGGTTGCTGGTAAACCCTTTTCGAAGGTTGATTGGGCTAGTAACTTTCCTTGAAGCCATTTCCATCCTGCTCCTATTCGTTGTCGAGCCAAGGACTTTAACCCATCGACATGGGTTGATGAGTTCGGACGTTTGGTTTATTATCGCTTGGGGTTCGGTTTTTGTTATGAGTTGGGATAGAACCCACTGTTAGTTGCAGAGAATTAAAAGACTGAGGTTTTTCAACTTGCTTTAGCCCAATGAATAAACTTGTTCGAGTTCTTGTTGGAGATGTTACGGTGACTCGGTAAATTTGGATTATATACACTCCTTTTTAATTATCTCATTGTTGCGTATTTCATTTACATGGGATTATATTTTAAAAAATAAAATACCCGAAGACATGGGTGTAGAAACGATATATGTATTTATACACTAGTAAATCGAATCCTTAGATTGAAGTGTGTAGCTTTTACCGATATGTTTTGGTTTGGGGAAATAGATGAGACCTTAAGCCATGCAATCCTCTAAACTTAGTGTGTTTTTCAATTAGGTTATGTCAAGAATTATATTGTAACCTTTAGCTTGGTCTTACATCGTGAAAGCAAGTAGCTTATAATTTTACAAATCATAGGATTTGAATGCAATAAATACAGATTTATACCGATGGCTTAATTTCTATTCTGATTAAGGTTTCGAATATAATGATAAATGGGTACTGAAAATAAACAACTAAAGGAATGGAGGGGTTGCGTGGGAATGATGGGGGGGTAGGTGTGTGGCACAGGTTGGAGGGGACAGTGTTTTAAAATCAAATTCTATCTGCTTATGCCTAAGGCCCTACCGTCCCTCACCCCCTTCCTGCCATCTAGACCAGGTGCGTGGCCATCTCCCACTGGCCTTACCTCTGCCAGCCGCCCCACCTTCATTAATTCCTGTGATTTGCAAATCTAATGCGCCTTTTGCTACCTACTCTCTTTGACCTGTTCTGGCCGCATAAGCTGTTTTAACAACGTTTTTTTCCAGCTGACGGGTCGTGTATAGAATGGAGTCTGAGCCTTCAACAAACTGAAACGAAGGGAACTTTCGCCATGCGTGGCCGCTGCAAGTGTATGGTGGTTGGAGTTGAAGCCGCATGCTAGTGAAGTAGACGTATTACCTCCACTTCCTGGGGCGCTGTGAGGTGTGTTCTTGTCGGGGATCCACAGCAGAGACCTGCCATAGTTTTCAAACCAAAGCTACGAGCACGTTCTGACAAGTAAGGAAGAAGCCCTTTTGAGCGCCTCCAACAAGTAGGTTTTCCAACTATGATGTTATCTGTTCATTCGATGTCGACTACACCCTCGAATCGGGATTCTCCTTCAAGTTTTTATCAAAATCGACTATGTGACAGTGAGAGTGTTACCAGGAGACCTGACGAAATTCCTTTGCAAAGTTTCTCTATTGAGATCTCACTTGTTTTACGATGTAACCCATGGAAGAGGATCTCATAGGCGTGGATCTGTTTCATATCAGAATATTCATGAAACACAATTTGCTTGCAATTTTATGAGCTGCTTCAACGAGTCACTAAGTTGGCAGGCATAAAGGTTTCTGTTGGATTTATCGCACCTTGCAAGCTACAGCTGAAATGGTTGCACCGAGAGTTTGATGTTGTCCTCAAATCTGATGAAGGAAAAGGTTTATTTATCATTACGGTAGATGCCTTCCAGAGCCAGGAGCGTGATGTAATCATTATGTCTTGTGTCTGAGCTTCAAATCATGGGGTTGGTTTGTAGCTGTTTTTCACCACGTGAATGTGGTGCTAGCATGAGCTCGCAGAGCACTTTGGGTTAAGGGCAAGCAGTGGCATTGAAACAATCATATGCATATGGAGATGGCGTTTTAAACCAGAATGTTAAACTGCCCTTGTAATTTTCTGCTACCCTTTTATTATGTCATGAATTGAATGTTCTTCTATTTTTTTATCTGTTATGGCATTTAGAATGGGCTTCTGCTTTTTCCTTGTGAATCGACCCAGATTGAAGGAAAGGAAGGACTGTTGGGAGTTGTTTGTTTTTCATACCCTGATAGCAACTGTGATAGCATGTATACATTCCTTTCTGCCTCGTTTTCTTTTCGAAATAAAAGAGTAACTGCTATGTGATAGCAAAATAATGGTTGAAGTTTTATACTGTGGGTGTTAGATCTTTAACCTGGGTGTTTCCTGCTTAATTCTTCAATTCGGGTGACGTTTAGAGACAATAGTGAACAATGGCCGTTGAGTTTGATTTCTAAACCAGCAGTAGCAGATATAAACTTGAGCCATGAATAACATTAGTGGATATTTGTAGATTTGTCGACTCATGGCCAGTTTAGCTAAATGTTTGTTTTTGTCTTGGTAAAAGCTTTTCTTGGGCTGAATCTGTGTGTAGACCTCGCATAGTGAGCATGATGTTTTCTTAGAGGCCTACGTGAGTGGAATATTGACTGCTCAATACAGATCCTATGACGTGAGTCACTGTATCATAAGATAAAAGAGTTCAATCGAACTCTGTAGTAGCAGATGTTTTCTTTGGAGCGACTATGAGGATAGGTTGAGTAGACAGTCATGAAATAGATGGGTATGCCCAAGCTATTCATATGTTGTTTTAGAGACGGAAGAGAAGGCTTAGTTCGTAGGAAGAGTATTTTGCTTTGTATTCCTCCTTCGCTGACTGTAAACCTTGTGATTGGTGACTCGAGTTGGGTCACGGTAGAGGATCTTGTGTCGATTCACTTATATTTTCAACAGACTATCCCTTGCTTGTTTAAATTCAAGTATCGAATGAAATGGGTTTCTATTAAATCCATTATGTAGCTTAGCAAACCTTCAATAATTCAGGTAGGGACTTTCTGAGTAAGTGTTGATTGAGGCATGTATGAAAATAGAATGGTTACCTTTCTTCGAATTTTGTCGAATTGTATGAAAATGGAAAAGGTAGGAATCGACTCGATTACATATTTTAGTGAGCTAAGTCCTTAACTCTTACAATGATCATATGAGTGGTGGATTACGGGTTTATTACTGTTTATGTGATGTAAGATAATAACAACCTTTGGTGAAAAGACTTCTTCTTGATCCTTGCTTGTGTAATCCAACTATAGTTGTTGAATGTAATTTAGTTGGATAGAATCTAATTTATTTAACTTCTTGAAGAAAAATAATTAGGTTCGGTGAGAATTACTTGGCATTTTGAATCTTCAGATTCAGTTTTTGTGTTGTGAGTATTATATGTATGTTGGTTTATTCAGTCGAGTGAAGTTAACTTTAATCTTTGACTAATTTGTGTTCATATATGGTTGGGGCCTATATTCTTCCTAAAACAAGGATGTGTGTTAATGCAGTCTTGTTACCAAGCAATTTTGAATATGTTAAGTCATTTGACTGATCTTTATCTTTTTGGTTAATAATATTAGAATGATGTTTGGGTGTTAGATTTCAATCACGTAATCCATAGGATTACATGACTGAAATCTCAATACTCTCAGCCTTGTTGTCTTCACCAATAAGGTCTCACCTTGTTTTTCTTTGGAATATCTCTCTCACTTGAATATTGGGATTCCTCCTTGTTGGCTGGTATAAATCTCTTCATCTTGTGAAACATATTGATTAGTGGTTTGTGATTTGATCCATTCTTGAGTTTAGAATTTTACTTTCATGATATTATAAAATGTTAGCTTCTTTATTGCAATGGGTAGTCTTAACATGCTCGGTTAAGCGAACCCGACTCTAGTTAATATTTGTGCGAGATGGATTATGCGAGTAGACTAGAGGAAAAGAGTGTTAAAGGTTCATCTATACAATTTATGAAGTTCCTTGTAAAAATGTCCAATGTGTTGTAAATTGTGTAACATTGCTTGTGTTGGTCGTCGATAGGACTTTACGAAGAGCAACGCTTGTCGGGGGGGACAAGAAGTCTCTCCTCTTTAATGGGAGAGGTTCCCTTATTCGAAAACGAACTTATTTACAAATGTACAAGACATGATTTTTGGTTAAACTTGGATATCATGAAAGTGTCTTCTATGAAGATCATCAATTACAAAAGGACTCGAGGAAATGAGAGTACGGGAAAGAGCAGAAAGGCAACATACGAGAATTATAGATATCAGAGTAATTCTTTATGTATGCGAAAGTCACAATGAATTGAAACAAGATCATTTGTATTGGATAAATAAGATGGAATTCAAAGACACAAAGTTCTGTAAATAACATCTGCTAGAACACAAAGTTTCTTAACATAACATAGATTCATTAATCAAGGACACAAAGTTCCTTCTTGGTTATACAAGATCACCAGGCTTGCAAAGTTGAAGAGTATGCAATCGGTAAGACTAACGAACTTGAGACAAATGATCTTCATAAAGAAAATAAATGAAAGCTTAGGAATAACAGAGATCAGATAGACAAAGAATGGGAAATTCCTTATGTATTGATTTCTTTATAATCTATTTACACTTTTCAGAAAATAAGCCAAGTTCTTCTTCCTTTCGAATGGTGTAAAGAAGGCCATTATATAGCTTACAAATCAGTTACTCTTCGTAACCGCTTCTTTAACCAAGAACAGTTAAGGACCGCCAATCGCAATACCTTAACTTCTTACAAAGAAAACGGAAAAAGAAAGGGAAGAAGAGAAAAGAACAAGGAGAAGAAGACAGGTGGCCAGTCACTGAGAGGGACCCACCGACTTCAGAATCCGCTGCCTGAATTTCTCTAATGCCTCAGCTATGTCTCTGCCACGAGGGACTGACGTGTTGGCCGTAGACTGCATCCAAAATCCAAGACATTTCTCCAGCTCTTTATCAAACTTGACATGAGTATGATAATCTTTGTTTGCTTCTCCAACGGCAGATTGAAGAGAACAGATTTCCTTCATTTTCTCTTTGGAGATTGAGCTTTCCTTGAATAGATTATCTTTGATATAAGCTCTGAATTGAGCTTTGATTTCTTGCAAGGAAAGGGAAACACCAGAATTTTCATCCTGAAGATGACAGTGAATATCCTTGAAAGCTGAGACAACCAGTGTCTTGAAAGCTTTGCCCTTCTGCCAACTGTTCTTTAGTTCTCCCAAAGCCTCCTCCAGGACTTCGATCTTCATATTGATAGTATCAGAGCCACAACCTAAATTCGGGAGGAATTACAGAGAAAAGGGATACATGCGCAGGGAATTAGGTTGCAAGGGTTCGAGCAAGGGTAGCATGGAAACAATGTAAGAATTGCAAAGGTGGCTTGCTCGTTATATAGCCGTTGAGGAGAGAGAAGGGTGATCAATGTGCATTACATTCATATCTATCAGTTTGAAAAAACAACATATTCGGGTAGAGCGGGAAAAACTAAGTATGAATGGCATTTGGTTTGCTTGGGACATGTGAGACGCGAATGCGCGAAACACGTGGCTCGGCCGATTTAGGTGAAACAAGGAGAAGATGCACAAATGCATTTTGGGACATTTGGGACGAAAACGCGAAAGTACGAGGTTCGGTGTTTCGGCGAAAATGGAACAAAAGGCCCATTTGAACTTGGGACATTTGGGACATAAAAGAGCGAAGTACGCGTTGGGATTTCGGCCGAAAATGGAACAACTTGCACTTTTGACTCGGGACATTTGGGACAAAAAGTTCCGAAGTCTGTGGTTCGGTTCGGCGAAAATAGAACAACTCGCACGAAAAGTTTGGGACACTTGGAACATGAAAGAGTGAATTACGCGGTTTGGGGATTTCGCCGATCGGGAACAGAGTGCAATTTTTAACTTGGGACTTGGGACGAAAAGCTCCGCGGGCCCAAAAATGGAACAACCGGGGATTTCGCCGATCGGGAATGCAGACCGCACTTCCGAACTTGGGACACGGGACAAAAATGTCCGACAGGCCCGAAATACATACAAAATGACCCAAAACTGCAGACTTTTCTCAATTTCACGACTTGGTACATTAGAGAAAACACTTAAACTCAAAATTTTGAAATTTTTTACTTTCATCAGAGCAGGGAATTTTGAGTGGACAACAGCTGGCTCCTTCTGGGGATGACTTGGCATGAATTCAAGGAATGAGACAAGGCAAGAACTTAGACAAACTCGGGGAAGCAGACCAGTACCTTATCCATTGGGCAACGGAGTCAAAAAGCAGATCAATACAGAGGACAACACACCAAAACAAAAAGAAAAGAAAAACAAAAACACTGTACATAATATACAAGGGACTCCTAATCACCTAGGACTTGAACATCTTGAGATACTACCCACTATAAGGAAGTGGGAGAGAAGAACCATCCATGTAATCAAGATAAAAGGAATTCTCACCAGCAAAGTGTCTGATCTTGAAAGGTCCGAGCCACAGGGAATCAAACTTTCCATGGCTGCCACGAGGTTCATGCCTTTTATCCCATAACAACACAAAGGTCTCCAACTTGGAAATCTCTTAACTCGGCTTTTTGTCAAATAGGACCTTAACCTTTTCTTTGGTGAATAGATATCCTATCAGCAACCTCCAATCTGCCCTCATCCTGTCAGCTGTTTTGGGATTATACTGCCTCTGTTTCTGCTTAAAAGATTTAATTCCTGGTTTGAAAGGAATAGGATGCTGCATATCTTTTGGCTTGAAGGCTTTTAGATCCTCATAAGGATAAGCAAGAACATCCTTATACCTCTTTAGAAGATCAATTGCTTTTCTTCTTTCATCTGTTGTGCAACTTTTTCCAATATTCACTAGCCTAGGAACAGTAGAACTCCCAATATTGATTTTGTCATGCTCAGCTGATTGTTGAGGTCCAGTAGAAGCTCTAGATTTCACATACCTGTCATGTTTATCAAATAGTTCCTCTAGGCTTACCAATCCTTTAGGAATCTTATTCCCCTTGAGTTTAATGCACCCTTCCTGATCTGTTTCTTCTCCTTGGGCGACTGCTTTGTCAAAGAGCACACTCTCACGAGGTAGGTTGTCACTTCCCTCAAAATACAGTTGTTCGAAATTACCCTTGAGTTCCAGGAAGGAAAGAAAATGTTGATCATCATTGAAAACCTGCCAGTTATTGGTATTATCAGGTACACTAGGCCGATGGACCATTTCAATAGTGAACTTATCCTGAGAGAAGTCAGGATGGGGAATCAGTAGTGACCCTGAGACTGCCAACGAATCAGCCCTGCTGTTCTTCTCCCTAGGCATTGCTTCAATGGAGAAAGCATCAAGGAATTCAATGGAATCCCAAACCTGATTCCGGTAATGTTTCAGCCTCCCATTTTTTACCTGGAAAAGGCTTCTCACTTGCTTTACAATCAGTTCTGCATCACCACGTGCCAGAAGATTCTTCACACCTTGTTCTTTGGCCACTTGCGGTCCAAGAATAAGAGCCTCATACTCTGCTATATTATTAGTGTTTTCAAATTGTAACTTAAATGAAAAGGATGTAGGCATCCTTCAGGTGACACTAGCAGGACACCAGCTCCAGAACCAGCTGAGGAACAACTTCCATCAAACTCTAAAATCCAAACCCCATTAGGATCTTTAGGAGACACTTTGGGGGGTCGGATTTCATCAGGGGACATAATCATGTAGTTACCATGCCCCATATCCTCATAAAGTATTTGTGCTCTAGGGTCATCCGTTTTCTGCACAATATACTCAGACTGCTTCTCAGGCAGCAACTTCTTCATGTGTCCATTGACAGGTATGAGTGCATGTGACCAGTCCATTTGGATTTCCCCACCCACGTCTTTGCAGAAGTTCCTACTTAGCAACATCCCGTATGAAGGAGGGATATCTGCCACTAAGATGGTAGCCAACACTTTCTTTTCGGAAAGGCAAAGCAAAGCCACTTGTGCATCTTTAATTCTTCCGACCAGGGGCACTTCTTTACTCTCCATGGAGTAACAAGATCCATAAGTGCGTGTGAGGGTCAGGCCTAAAGCATGAGCTACTTTAGCAGGCATCACATTATCTGAAGCTCCTGAGTCAATGACACACCACTCGAGCCTATGGCTAGATATAAGAAGTGTTACATAAAATGGTTTAATTTTGTCACTAGGCGAGGTGACAAGTACCTCAGACTAGGGTCAGGTGTGTGTAGAAGGAGTAGGTAAAAGGCCTTTAGAGGTGGTCTTGGAATGGGAATTAACAAATTGAATCATTTTGGCAAAAGCTTTGGGATGGGTTTGATAGTACTCAGCTTCTGAGATTTGGACCTTGGTCTTTTTCAGGTGATCAACAATATCAAAGGATCCGTAAGGACGGGCCATCATCATTCAAGACTCTAGGCTTATCAACTTTAGGAGAAAAAGAAGAAGCAACATTGGTAGCAGGATTGATAGGACTCACCTTTGGTGCAGATGAAGTAGGGATAGGAGATCCTCTTTTTGCATTCACGGGAATAGTTGTCGACTGCTCCTTAGATTTCTTGGTAGGTCGTGTCACTTTCTCCCTTCGACTTGTCTACTCTCGAGTCATGACAACGAATGATTCGCTATTCATGTCTGCTACCACTTCATCATAATCATCTCCATCATCAATGCCCTCAGTGGTGAATAAATTCACTCGAGATCCCTCAAGTTCATCTCGCCTCATCATCAAATTCCTCCACAAACTCCTCGCAAGCTTCATTATCCTCATCATCATCTGGCTCTTCAACTTCACAGGTTGCATTCACAGGAACCTTAACAGGAGGTCCTTCAAGTGCTAGTCTTGTTTGAGAAGCAGGCAAACGATTCCTGGGCTGGAAATTTCTCCTTGGAACATCTACATAAGGAGCATGCTGAGCTAATTGTTTCTTTATAGCAATGAGATCATTCGCAAGCTTTTGGACTAATGGATCAGTATTAGGTCCAGGAGTGGAGGAGGAGGAAGCAACAGACTTAGATTTGGAAGGGTCTCTCCTCAACTTCCCTGACATGATCAGATCATCCTCGACACTAACAGCAAGAGTTTTATCCTCCACCAATGTTGCGAGATTAGCCCTTCTCGCCGCATAACCGACTTCGAGACGATTGGGCATTTAAGAAGAAACATTTTCAGATTTGATCAACAGGTCGAGTATTTATAGGAATTTTGTTGATCAGTCTATTGAATCCGGCCACAAATTCTCTCATGGGTTCTTGTGAATCTTTCTTTATCTGAGAAATTTGGGCAAGCAAAGCATGCACATCTTCTTCCGGCTTGAAATGGTTTTCGAACTGAGTTCTCATTGTGTCCCAGTCGGTGATAGCGCCAATAAGGTGGTAGAACCAATCAGCATCATTATCTTATAACGCCTCAACGAACACCTTACGAGACGTCTTCATGTTCGACTCCCAACTCCTCCACATGCAACAATGAAGGCTGCGATGTGTTCATCAGGATGCACTTTTCCATCGCCTTTGAACTTAGGAAAGTTCTTCCGGTTACCTCTGGGTAACTCATGCAAAGGCTGAGGAAGAGCAAGGGGCCCGACACGATGACCCCATGGCAATGGCGCCGCCATTCTTGGAAAAACGGCTTGGAGAGGAACTGCAACACTAGCAAGAATCAAAGCTTGAAGATTAGGGCTAGCTGGCTCTGAAGGAATACCACTCGTAGGACTTCTATCTTGAACAGGTGGAGTGCTTGTCGAACGAGTTCTTCTATCTCTTGTTGAAGGGAAAGGAAAACCCTGCTGCTCCAAAATCTGGAACTGAGAATCTTCAATACCAAGGGCCCTTCTCCTCGAGTAAAATGCGAGTCGCCAAATCAAAAGATGATCGAAAAATTACACAATGGAATGTGATTATCCCAGTAGTCGCCAAAAAACTGTTGGTCATCGATAGGACTTTACGAAGAGCAAAATCGGGACAAGAAGTCCCTCCTCTTAATGGGAGAGGTTCCCTTATTCAAATGAACTTATTTACAAATGTACAAGACATGATTTTTGGTTAAACTTGGATATCACGAAAGTGTCTTCTATGAAGATCATCAATTACAAAAGGACCGAGGAAATGAGAGTACGGAAAGAGCGAAAAGGCAACATGCGAAATTATAGATATCGAGTAATTCTTTATGTATGCGAAAGTCACAGTGAATTGAAACAAGATCATTTGTATTGGATAAATAAGATGGAATTCAAAGACACAAAGTTCTATAAATAACATCTGCTAGAACACAAAGTTTCTTAACATAACACAGATTCATTAATCAAGGACACAAAGTTCCTTCTTGGTTATACAAGATCACCAGGCTTGCAAAGTTGAAGAGTATGCAATCGGTAAGACTAACGAACTTGAGACAAATGATCTTCACAAAGAAAATAAATGAAAGCTTAGGAATAACAGAGATCAGATAGACAAAGAATGGGAAAGTCCTTCTGTATTGATTTCTTTATAATCTATTTACACTTTTCAGAAAATAAGCCAAGTTCTTCCTCCTTTTGAATGGCGTAAAGAAGGCCATTATATAGCTTACAAATCAGTTACTCTTCATAACCGCTTCTTTAACCAAGAATAGTTAAGGACCGCCAATCGCAATACCTTAACTTCTTACAAAGAAAACGGAAAAAGAAAGGGAAGAAGAGAAAAGAACAAGGAGAAGAAGACAGGTGGCCAGTCACTGAGAGGGATCCACCGACTTCAGAATCCGTTGCCTGAATTTCTCTAACGCCCTGCTATGTCTCTGCCACGAGGGACTAACGTGTTGGCCATAGACTGTGTCCAAAATCCAAGACATTTCTCCAGCTCTTTATCAAACTCGACATAAGTATGATAATCTTTGTTTGCTTCTCCAACGGCAGTTCAAGAGAACAGATTTCCTTCATTTTCTCTTTGAGATTGAGCTTTCTTGAATAGATTATCTTTGATATAAGCTCGAATTGAGATTTGATTTCTTGCAAGGAAAGGGAAACACCAGAATTTTCATCCTGAAGATGACAGTGAATATCCTTGAAAGCTGAGACAACCAGTGTCTTGAAAGCTTCGCCCTTCTGCCAACTGTTCTTTAGTTCTCCCAAAGCCTCCTCCAGGACTTCGATCTTCATATTGATAGTATCAGAGCCGTAACCTAAATTCGGGGAGGAATTACAGAGAAAAGGGATACATGCGCAGGGAATTAGGTTGCAAGGGTTCGAGCAAGGGTAGCATGGAAACAATGTAAGAATTGCAAAGGTGGCTTGCTCGTTATATAGCCGTTGAGGAGAGAGAAGGGTGATCAATGCGCATTACATTCATATCTATCAGTTTGAAAAAACAACATATTCGGGTAGAGCGGGAAAAACTAAGTATGAATGGCATTTGGTTCGCTTGGGACATGTGAGACGCGAATGCGCGAAACACGCGGCTCGGCCGATTCGGGTGAAATAAGGAGAAGACGCACAAATGCATTTTGGGACATTTGGGACGAAAATGCGCGAAGTACGCGGTTCGGGTGTTTCGGCCGAAAATGGAACAAAAGGCCCGTTTGAACTTGGGACATTTGGGACATAAAAGAGTGAAGTACGCGGTTCGGGTGTTTCGGCTGAAAATGGAACAACTTGCACTTTTGACTCGGGACATTTGGGACAAAAAGTTTTTAAATCTGCAGTTCGGGCGGTTTGGGTGAAAATAGAACAACTCACACGAAAAAGTTTGGGACACTTGGAACATGAAAGAGCAAAGTACGTGATTCGGGATTTCGGCCGATCGGGAACAGAGTGCAATTTTTAACTTGGGACAATTGGGAAGAAAAGCTCCTACGGGCCGAAAATGGAACAACTTCGAGATTTCGGCCGATCGGGAATGACCGCACTTCGAACTTGGGACACGCGGGACAAAAATGTCCGACAGGCCCGAAATACATACAAAATGACCCAAAACTGCAGACTTTTCTCAATTTCACGACTTCGGTACATTAGAGAAAACACTTAAACTCAAAATTTTGAAATTTTTACTTTCATCAGAGCAGGGAATTTTGAGTGGACAACACTTGTAAAGAGAGTTTATATGACCTCTTTTCGGAATTGTTCGAGAATTACGTGAAGTAGTAGTTTTGTCCTTTTTGTAATTGGCTGTAAGTCTACTTAGTGAGAAATAATATTCAATCTCTTCACTGGCATAATAATTGTAAAACTTTGATCCCGAGAATTAAGTGCTAATTTAAATCTTTCTAAGACTTTGTATTAATGGGTTATATGTAAGTTTTAATGGGGTGGCTTTTCCTTAAAGAAGTTACCTAAAAGTTTTATTCAAATAAATATGTTGTGGTTTAGATCCACTTGAGAACAAACAATGCCTTAAGTTATCAAGGTGAGACTATCCTTGCAATGTGATTTTATATAACATGTTATCCCTAACTGAACTAGTAACCACTACTCTTTTTGGTGAACACAAAAAACAAGCTTAAAGGAAAACAATGGTTAGTTTCTAATAAGATTTAACAAGTAAGAGAAGAAAATTTAGAAACCACTCAATTTATCTCTCAGCCTATTTAAAAGTAAGTAGCTTCCTCTTGATAAGCTCTTTCGGTGAAGCCTAAGTAAGAGCGCTAATAACTACGTATAAAACCTCAAGCTTCAATTAAACCTCAGTAAGAACTAATGACGTCTTAAGGGTGAACTCAATTGACCTTCTTCCTTTAACTTTATCCATGGTACCTTGTAATTTTCTCTTAAGTTGTTGAACATGAACCGATGTTGTCATAAGGGCATGAACGAGTTCTAGTAACATAAGTGTGAATAGATGGCCTTAAGGAATTAAATTGCCATCTTTATCAAATAAATATATAAAACAAATAATGGTTATAAAGGAGAAGAATTTAAGTGAACTACTCTATAGTGTATAAGAACATAACTCAGTTGGTAAGATGAATTTGTATGAATCATATATTGAATCCTTCTAAAACTTAAGTCATGAGTTAAAGGGTTTCTTATCAAAATTAATAACCTCTAATCATTTCTTGCTATGGCTTGCCCTAGCTGTGAGAGTGTCATGTGGTTGGGCTTCTATGTTATATCAATATATATATATATATATATATTATCCTTTTGGGTGTGAACGCTTTCGTGCTAACTTTTATGGCCATCCTTGTATCGAGTGGTTCTCGAGTTAGTTGTATCCTTGGTGATGACATGTTGCGTCGTGTTATGTGTCAAGCAGTAAAAAAAAAATCCTGTCTTTTACTGTGTTGTGTGTGTGTTGATTATTTGGGTCGTTACACTTGGTATCAGAGCGTAGGTTCATGCTCTCGAACCTATGGGCCGGATTGGTGTTGTATGGTGATGTTACATGATGGTGATGGTGTTACATGATATTGTTTCATGATATGGTGGTGATGATGCATGATGATGATTTATATTGGAAGAGTAATGTGGTATAAGCGTGATGTGATTATTGTCGTAATTGTGATATTGTGAACGCACGTGATGTGTATGTCACTCAATGCGTATTTTGTTATCATATTGATGTGTTGGGGATGGGAGTATTCTCTCTCCTTCTTGTGGATTCTATGAAGAGTTCACGTGTGAATTACTGCTTGTGATGTGTGAAAAGAATTATAATGTGGATGACATAGTGTTGGAGCATTGTGGCATATTGTGATAGGTAGGTGTATCAATGTGTTGTATGACCGGATTTATGTAAAGTGAATTAAGATGTATCATGATGTTTTACCATGTTCTAAAGAAATGCGTGTATCACCTTGTTATGAAGCAATTAATGTTATGTTGTGATGTTATTATGTTCATCGTATATATGAGTTGTGTGATATGTAATGATTCATGTCGTGATTTAGGGTCATACGGTGAGTGTATGAACCCTATCGTATTGTGATTGCACTTTGGGTGCAGAATGTGGTAAAGTGATGTATTGCACCCTGTGAATGTATGATTGTGATCTACCCCTATATACATACCATACGTGAGACATTATGGTAGCTATGTGTGTACCACCATGGTGTTAGTAATGTAGTTATATGTTATGTTGTGAGCCTTACACTAACCGACCCTGAGGGAAATCGGTAGACTGTGTATGTATGGAGTGAGAAAATGTGTACCGTTGACCAGTCACTCGAGCCGAGTACGAGATAGGAAGTGGAGCCTTACATAGGCTGAAAACCCACTTTTGTTCGTTTGGTATGTGTGGCACTTGCTCAACGGGTGTCATGCATATTGTGTTTCATGACACCTTAGGCTCAGTAGATGGTGACTTGTATTTTCTTTCTCTCTCCTGATATGGTTGTCATATAGATTCAACCTATGTTATTTTGACTATGTTGAGCCTTGTTGAAGTTGTGGCGAGATGATTCTGATTGAGATGATGACAGTTGTATTATTGATATGTAATTTACAAGCTGAGGCTCGATGTTCCGAGTGCTAGTAACTCGTTGAGTACCCCTTGGTGGCCAGGTAAGGCCAAACAGTTATCGTCATGTGACAGTATTATAAGTTGATTTTATTTGTAAATTGAGATTTTACCTTATTTTGTAAGGACCAACAATTTTTTTCTTGATTGCAATGCATACAATTTTGGGCATTTCCTTGGTTTGTGGCACTAACATGTGGATTTTGATAAAACTATGGCTATTTGGCCATTTAGTTTGCTTGATTTTGGGTCTTATTTTAAATTTGGAATTTTTACCGCCTTGCCCAAGGCTTTTACTTTGCCACTTGGCACTTTGATTGGATTGTTGTGGTGGTTCTATTGTCGTGATGTGTGGAATAGGGTCATGGGATGCACCATGGAATGGTTGACCTATGGACCCACTTCGTTGTATAGGGTACGCCCCAAGGAGTTATAGATAACTAGCGGGTTGTTGAACCATGCGTTATTATGTCACTTGGGTTAGGAGTGTTTGAACTCTATGTGTCTTGGACCATAGTGGTCAACCGGCCTTCGAGGGAGGCATAAGAGTTTGAGGGAGGCATAAGAGACTTGAGGGAGGCATAAGAGATTGAGGGAGGCATAAGAGACTTGAGGGAGGCATAAGAGTTTGAGGGAGGCATAAGAGAATTGAGGGAGGCATAAGAGTTTGAGGGAGGCATAAGAGACTTGAGGGAGGCATAAGAGTTTGAGGGAGGCATATGATATTTGTGTGTAGGGTTGATGTTTCGGGATATATGTTGAGTTATTGTGATGTTTTGGTAGTGGTCTTTTGATGTATGTGTTACTCATGTGTCAGATGGATATGTGTTGTGATGTTGTGGATATGGCATTGATGCCCTTGTGGACACTATGTACCTGTAGCTTTTGTTTGGAGTATGTGAAATTTTCATCTGTGGATTTGAGGGAATGTCTGGTTGTCGTAGTACTCTTTTGTTCGAGTATTTTGTACGTCGGTCATAAATGTGTGACGTGTACTATGTTATGTGGACTGTGCCTATTCCATTCCGTATTTGAGTAACCCTTTTTGTGGTGTAATACAGACATGAAGAATATACTTGTGTGCTTGTGAATCTGTAGTGTCTTTTGAACCTGATAGGGTGTTGTATTAGCAGTTCATGTTGGGCACCCACAATAAGGAATAAACCAAAACTCTTCAATGATGAAATTTTAAAAGAAATTAAACTAGGAATAATGCTAATGGAAAGGAACTAATGAAATAATAAACAAGAGGGAACTGCCAATCTTCACAGAACCTTGAAAGTTAAAATTTCTACCAAATGATCCTAAGGCTACCTTGTGACCCTGCTTTAATTAACTAAAATTTTAAACCATAAAGTGTACTTTCTCCTTTACACGTTGTTGGTTACGTGCCATTTCTTTTCCTCTGTGTTATGTCGCATCGAGGATGATGCTTTCTTAAGGGGAGGAGAATGTAATGCCCCGTTTGGCGGTTACCCAGTTTCTTGGCATAGTGACCTTTCCCTTGTTGGGCGTCGAACAACTGTGCGTAATTCTGTTGTCTTAGACCCTGTCTCAGCGATGTTTTAGCACCTTCCCTCTCCTTCTGGCATCCTCGAGTCATTATCGACACCTCCCTTTTGTGGATTGTGGGCTAATGTCCCTTGAAACCATTTCCATCCTTTTTACAAGGGGATCTTGTTGTCGCATTATTAAGCTCAATCGTTGGTCAATGTTAATGTGGGTAGAAATTATATATATAATTATAATAGGTAATGGTAATGATGTTATTTTAATTTAATGATCGATCGGCCCTTATTTTATAAGTATTATTATTTTACCTTAATTTCGATCATCACCGATATTTTATATTAAGTATCTCTATAGCATTTCTTTAAAGTTGTTTTAAAAAAAAAAAAAATACCCGGAAAGACGTGTTGTAGGGCGAACCCCGTATTTATACACTAGTTGAAATCGTTGCTTAGATTCGAGTGTGTAGCTTTTAACCATATAGTCTTTGCTTTGTGTTCATCTTGATGAACCTCAAAATTGTTCTCTCTCCCCCTTTCATGTCGTTTTGACGCTTCTGTCTATGTTCCGAGAATTATTTTTCCTATTAGCTTGGAATTTGTGTGCTCGAAGCCCTGAGACGGCTTGTATGGCAGGTTAGTATTTTAGGGTATGTTCCTTTTAAAAGATATTCTTATATTTGTTTTTACAAAGAACGGAGGGGTCGTGGAATTGGGGGTAGGTCAATAGTGTGCGATCTGGACGTCGACATTATTAATATTTTTATAGTTTTCCTAGGTTGCTAAGGCCCTAACCCCCTTTTCTAGGTTGATTGGCCAGTAGCTTTCCTTAAAGCCATTTCCATCCTGCTCTTTATTCCTTTGATCGAGAATCAGGACTTTAACCCATCGACATGGGTTGACCTGAGTTCGGACGCGGTTTATTATCGCTTGGGGTTCGGTTTTTGTTATGAGTTGGGATAGAACCCAATCCAATGTTAGTCGCAGAGAATTAAAAGCTTTTTTTCGATTTGCTTTAGCTCCAATGAATAAACTTGTTTTGAACGTTTTTCTTGTTGGAGATGTTAGAATGACTCGGCTAAATTTGGATTATATACACTCCTTTTTAATTATCTTTCCCTGCGTATTTCATTTACATGGGATTATATTTTAAAAATAAAATACCCGTAGACATGGGTGTAGAAGCGATATATGTATTTATACACTATTTCGAATCCTTAGATTCGAGTGTGTGGCTTTTAACCGATATGTTTTGGTTTCCAGGGAAACAGATGAGACCTTAAGCCATGCAATCCTCTTAACTTAGTGTTTTTTTCAATTAGGTTATGTTGAGAATTATATTCAAGACCTTTATCTTGGTCTTACATCATGAAAGCAAGTAAGCTTATAATTTTACAAATCGTAGGATATGAATGCAATAAATATAGATTTATACCGATGGCTTAATTTCTATTCTCTATTAAGGTTTGGAATATAATGATCAATGGGTTATCCAAAATAAACAACTAAAGGAATGGAGGGGTTGATAAATGATGGGGGAATTCTTTAGTGCGTGGCACAATAGATTGAGGGGAAAGTGTTTTAAAATCAATTTCATTTTTAGCCTAAGGCCCTCATATTTTTCACCCCCTTCTGTCATCTAGAGCAAGTTCAGTGTGTGGCCATTTCCCACTTTGGGACAAGTGCCTTACCTCTGCCAACCGCCCCACCTTCATTAATTCCTAGTGATTTGAAAATCTAACGTGCCTTTTGCTACCTACTCTCTTTGACTGTTACGCCGCATAAGCTATTTTAACAACATTTTTTTTCCAAAAGTGGTCGTGTATAAATGGAGTCTCGAGCCTTCAACAAGAGAAATGAAGGGAACTTTCGCCATGCGTGAGAGGGTCGCTTTGGTGTATGGTGGTTGGAGTTGAAGCCGGCATGCCGAATGAAGTCCCGACGTATTACAAAAGTCGACTTCCGGCCAACCAAAGGAATTTGTCCCAGAGATGTGTTCTTGTCGGGGACACAGTGGAGACCTTCCAAGTTTTCAGCGAACCGCTGCAGGCAAATGTTAAATTTCAGGAAGAAGCCAAATGGGAGCACCTCCAACAAGCGAAATTGTCCAACTATGATGTTATCTGCTCGGAAACTTTAAACGCACCCTCGACTTTTCTCCTTCAGTTTTTTTCATCAAAATCGACTATGTGATAGTGAGAGTGTTATCATGAGACTGAGAAATTCCTTTGCAAAATTTCTCTTTGAGATCTCACTTGTTTAATGATGTAACCCATGGAAGAAGAGGGTCTCGTAGGCGTGGATAACTGCTTTGCATCAAAATATTCATGAAAAACCGTTGGATTTGCTTCCAATTTTATGAGCGCAACGAGTCAATAAATTCCAGATTTGATAAAGAGGTTTTTAGTGCAGAAGTGATGGACAAATATAGGGTCATCCGTGGACATCATATGCAAATAAAAGGCAATATCAAATTTTAGGGATTATTACAATATGGGAGCCTTAAACTCAAAATGGACAAAATTATATTAATATGAATCGTAGGACAGATCCGGATTTAGTTTTCCCTAAAATACTAATTTTTATAAAAATAGACAAAATTAGCTATATTAAACACTCAAAATTCAATGGCTTGGTATTTTTTTTTGAAACCGTGCCCTTAAGATTATAGTCCATTAGATTGAATTTTGATACCAAAAATGATATATATATATATATTTCCTTTGGTGAGAAGTTATATGCCACTTCCCTCTTAATCTTTCTCGATGGATTTTATTTTTATTTTTTCAGTAAAATTTTATTTTGTGCTTGATTTTTTCCATGAAAGCATTTATGAAAACATAAAGAAAACAGATCACTTTCCGTTTACTTTGCGCTCATAACTTCATCAAAAAATATTGAAACTCTCACATTTTTTTTTGTAGCATGTATATAGTTTACCATGTTTGGGATGGTATAAGTTTTATCACATTCTAAATTCAGTGAAACAAATTTTGCGCTTAAACATAGAGTAGATTCACGAGAAAAGTGTCTTAAAGACCTACTATTAGTCTATCTCAATTATAAAACTGATATTTATCCTCATTTATTCACTTTAAAATCAAGATTTCTTAGAGCTAATAATCTCCCCTAGCAATATGGTCAACATTTTTATGACATATTCGTGATAACACTTTCGTCATACGTGTAACTCATGGAAGAGAATCTCAAATTTGATGTTTTGCTATTTTTAATGTAAACATTCAGGATTTGATGTCCACTTAATTTCTTCAACGAGTCCCCCAAGTTGGTAGGCATAAAGTTTTCTTGTTGGACTTATCACACCTTCAAGCTACATCCTGAAACGGTTGCACCGAGAGTTTGATGTTGTCCTCAAATCTAATGAAGGAAAAGGTTTATTTATCATTACGGTAGATGCCTTCCAGAGCCAGGAGCATGATGTAATCATTATGTCTTGTGTCCGAGCTTCAAATCATGGGGTTGGTTTGTAGCTGTTTTTCACCGCGTGAATGTGGCACTAACATGAGCTCATGAGATAACTTTGGGTTAAGGGCAAGCAACAACATTGAAACAATCATATGCATATGGAGATGGTGTTTTAAACCAGGCATGTTAAACCTACCCTTGCAATCTTCTGCTACCCTTTTATTATGTCATGAATTGAATGTCCTTCTATTTTTTTATCTGTTATGGCATTTAGAATGGGCTTCTGCTTTTTCCTTGTGAATCGACCAGATTGAAGGAAAGGAAGGACTGTTGGGAGTTGTTTGTTTTTCATACCCTGATAGCAACTATGATAGCCATGTATACATTCCTTTCTGCCTCATTTTTCTTTTCGAAATAAAAGAGTAACTGCTATGTGATAGCAAAATAATGGTTGAAGTTTTATACCGTGGGTGTTAGATCTTTAACTTGGGTGCTTTCCTGCTTAATTCTTAAAATTTGGGTGACATTTAGAGACAATAGTGAACAATGGCCGTTGAGTTTGATTTCTAAACCAGCAGTAGCAGATATAAACTTGAGCCATGAATAACATTAGTGGATATTTGTAGATTTGTCGACTCATGGCCAGTTTTAGGCTAAATGTTTGTTTTTGTCTTGGTAAAAGCTTTTCTTGGGCTGAATCTGTGTGTAGACCTCGCATAGCGAGCATGATGTTTTCTTAGAGGCCTACGTGAGTGGAATATTGACTGCTCAATACAGATCCTGTGATGTGAGTCACTGTATCATAAGATAAAAGAGTTCAATCGAACTCTGTAGTAGCAGATGTTTTCTTTGGAGCGACTATGAGGATAGGTCGAGTAGACAGTCGTGAAATAGATGGGTATGCCCAAGCTATTCATATGTTGTTTTAGAGATGGAAGAGAAGGCTTAGTTCGTAGGAAGAGTATTTTGCTTTGTATTCCTCCTTCGCTGACTGTAAACCTTGTGATTGGTGACTCGAGTTGGGTCACGGTAGAGGATCTTGTGTCGATTCACTTATATTTTCAACAGACTATCCCTTGCTTGTTTAAATTTAAGTATCGAATGAAATGGGTTTCTATTAAATCCATTATGTAGCTTAGCAAACCTTCAATAATTCAGGTAGGGACTTTCTGAGTAAGTGTTGACTGAGGCATGTATGAAAATAGAATGGTTACCTTTCTTCGAATTGGGTTAGACTTGTATGAAAATGGAAAAGGTAGGAATCGACTCAGTTACATATTTTAGTGAGCTAAGTCCTTAACTCTTACAACGATCATATGAGTGGTGGATTACGGGTTTATTACTATTTATGTGATGTAAGATAATAACAACCTTTGGTGAAAAGACTTCTTCTTGATCCTTGCTTGTGTAATCCAACTATAGTTGTTGAATGTAATTTAGTTGGATAGAATCTAATTTATTTAACTTCTTGAAGAAAAATAATTAGGTTCGGTGAGAATTACTTGGCATTTTGAATCTTCAGATTCAGTTTTTGTGTTGTGAGTATTATATGTATGTTGGTTTATTCAGTCGAGTGAAGTTAACTTTAATCTTTGACTTATTTGTGTTCATATATGGTTGGGGCCTATATTCTTCCTAAAACAAGGATGTGTGTTAATGCAGTCTTGTTACCAAGCAATTTTGAATATGTTAAGTCATTTGACTGATCTTTATCTTTTTGGTTAATAATATTAGAATGATGTTTGGGTGTTAGATTTCAATCACGTAATCCATAGGATTACATGACTGAAATCTCAATACTCTCAGCCTTGTTGTCTTCACCAATAAGGTCTCACCTTGATTGTCTTTGGAATATCTCTCTCACTTGAATATTGGGATTCCTCCTTGTTGGCTGGTATAAATCTCTTCATCTTGTGAAACATATCGATTAGTGGTTTGTGATTTGATCCATTCTTGAGTTTAGAATTTTACTTTCATGATATTATAAAATGTTAGCTTACTCATCACAGAATGGGTAGTCTTAACATGCTCGAGTTCTAGTGAACCCGACTCTAGTTAATATTTGTGCAGATGGATTATGCGAGTAGACTAGAGGAAAAGAGTGTTAAAGGTTCATCTGTACAATTTATGAAGTTCCTTGTAAAAATGTCCAATGTGTTGTAAATTGTGTAACATTGCTTGTAAAGAGAGTTTATATGACCTCTTGCCTAGAATTGTTCGGAGAATTACGTGAAGTAGTAGTTTTGTCCTTTTTTGTAATTTGGCTGGTAACTCTTCTTAGTGAGAAATAATATTCAATCTCTTCACTGGCATAAGCATTGTAAAACTTTTATCTTGAGAATTAAGTGTTAATTTAAATCTTTCTAAGACTTTGTATTGATGGGTTATATGTAAGTTTTAATGGGGTGGCTTTTCCTTATAGAAGTTACCTAAAAGTTTTATTCAAATAAATCTGTTGTAGAGGAGATCCACTCGAGAACAAACAATACCTTAATTATCAAGGGTGAGACTATCCTTGCAATTGATTTTATATAACATGTTATCCCTAACCGAACTAGTAACACTACTCTTTTGGTGAACGCTAAAGACAAGCTTAAAGGAAAACAATGGTTAGTTTCTAATAAGATTTAACAAGTAAGAGAAGAAAATTTAGAAACCACTCAATTTATCTCTCAGCCTATTTAAAAGTAAGTAGCTTCCTCTTGATAAGCTCTTTCGGTGAAGCCTAAGTAAGAGCGCTAATAACTATGTATAAAACCTCAAGCTTCAATTAAACCTTAGTAAGAACTAATGACGTCTTAAGGGTGAACTCATTTGACCTTCTTCCTTTAACTTTATCCAGGGTACCTTGTAATTTTCTCTTAAGTTTGTTGAACGTGAACCGATGTTGTCATAAGGGCATGAACGAGTTCTAGTAACGTAAGTGTGAATAGATGGCCTTATGGAATTAAATTACCATCTTTATCAAATAAATATATAAAACAAATAATGGTTATAAAGGAGAAGACTTTAAGCGAACTACTCTACAGTGTATAAGAACATAACTCAGTTGGTAAGATGAATTTGTGCGAATCATATATCAATCCTTTCCGAAAACTTAAGTCATGAGTTAAAGGGTGTCTTATCAAAATAAATAACCTCCAATCATTTCTTGTTGTGGCTTGCCTTAGCCGTGAGAGTGTCATGTGGTTGGGCTTCTATGTTGTTCTGCTAAAATATATATATATATATATATATATATATATATATATTGTCCTTGATAGGTGTGAACGCTTCCGCGATGCCTTTATGGCCATCCTTGTATCGAGTTGTTCTCGAGTTAGTTGTATCCTTGGTGATGACGATGGAAGTAAATATATGGAACATTCATTATGTAAAATTCATACTCAAAAAATTTAAACAATCAAAACCGTGAATGCATTTAACATGTACAAACACCTTACAAAACTATTTCGAAACCTAAAATATGTAGTGGGTTTTTTATCAATATTGAAAAGTACATGTTGTAGTGCCCACCATAAGGTCATTAAAATAATAATAAATATATATATATATAGAAGTGTGTTTGGTGGTTGGGAATGTAGAAAAAACAACTCCACGTGAAGGCACATAGGTTGGTATGTAGGGAGGATAAATGGGGTAGATGATGGCATGGAGCACAATGGGCATACCCATAAAGTCTTGAAGACCTTTCAAAATCTATTTCTGAATAATTCAAGCACTTTGTATTTTCTCCAGTTGTTTTCATTTTGTTATTGTCTTTTAGCTCCAAGAAAATGTACCCACACAACCACCTCAAGTCTTCTTGGCATGAGCATTCCCAGCATGTGTTAAATCGTGAGCTTGGGAACAACGCAAGGTCATCCATCAAAACATAATGGAAATTGGATTTACTTCCATCTTCCTCTCATTTTGTGCCAAAATTGGGGTTATTTATATGATTTTTAGTTGCAAGTGTGGAAACATACACTTGGCATGGGTAATGTTTGAATCGATGCCCCAAAAGGAATGTGGCATCGTGGAATATAATGGTTGTAGGATATGCACAAAATGGGTTTGTTGGAAGGGCATTATAAAATTTCAAGAAAATGAATTTTAGCAGGCACAAAGCTAAGCTTCACAACCATTTCCAATAACCTCTCATCCTGTGTCAAATGTGAGATCTAGAGCAGGGTATGGATGTCCGTCAAAGCATAATAGACAAAACAATTTTTTTTGAGTTTTTATTACACATGTGTTGGTAGATATGCTAGCAAAATGTGAAATGATCACATTGAAAACTTTTTTGTACATAGGGTGAAACCATGTATCTCGCCTTATGAGGATACGCATGTCTTTTTCATGCCGCAACAATGGTATTCCATAAGAATTTGTCTCATATTTGAATTTCCTTCATGTTGTTAGCTCTTTATTCATTGTGGGTATAGCAATAGCTCATGGTGATCTTATGATTTGTATGGGCTTTTATAGTCCTGCTTTAAACCCCAACGTTGATTCTCACAAGTTTAAAACCATTATTTGTATTTTTTTATGGGTAAATAGTTTTTTGAAAGGGACTATACCCTTGTACAACAGTGCTCAAAAGATAGATTTTACCCCAAAAAGCCCAACAAAAAAAATAATCTGCCAAGAATAGAACTAGCAAAAGCAAACTAGCTACTATAAAAATAGCTAATAAACAACAACTTAATAAAGAACATAACTGCCCAAGAACTATACATCGTGCCATTTACCTAGATGTAACAATAATAGCACCCAAAAAGACAATAATCATACCTTGTCCGATATGGTGGGGGATTTAGATTTGGCATTTCCCTTCTTTTTCCTATCCACCACTATCCATTCCTGATTTCCCGCATCCACTGCAATCGGAAGAACAACTGCAATGGATTTGATGGGGATGTGACCCATAGGAAGGGGGTCGAAACATCCTTAATCACTGAATCAACAACCTACAGAGAATAGTCTGGAGGTAGCTTCTCTATATTGATCTGCAAACCAACCATGATGGGTGAGTCAACTTGCAGGGGGGTACTAGATTCCTCAGCCGGATCTGAGTCAATTGTAAGATGTTTAGGTAGAGAATCCTTCCACTAGGAAGTTTTGGTCTTTCGTTTGGAATGTTTACAATTATCTGTAATGTGACTAGTTTGGAATCAACTCCGACATTTGAAGGCAAGTCTCTCATATTCTATCCTCTGCACCCAGAGCCTTTCACCAATCTGTAGATTGATTTTCACTTGGTAAGAGTTTGGAGGTATCGAGATCGACCAGGATTCGAGCATAAGTAGTATGGGTTTGAATGGAGGTCTTATCATCAACTACTGCACAGAGGCTAGAGTATCTCATATAGCATTGAGACAAGATCTGTTCCAAAGCTGTATGGGGAGTCCTCTGTAAATGAACCCAAATCGGGTAGGTATCAAAAGACTCCTTTAACGGGTCGAAAGACGGATACCATGGTTTGGACATAAGCCCGTGTTCCCCCCAAACCCAATGTTGGCTAAAAATTAAATCCCTATCTTCGGGGTTTTGAAGACAACAATGAAATAAGATTTAGCACAAGGATAAAGCTCAATCTTACCTTGTATTTTTCTCTCCATCTCTAGGCTATCTAGTCATGGAGCTGAGAAAGCTTAGGCCAAAATTTGTGAAATCTGCATATGAGACCCAGCTGGGAGAGATTTTCCTCCTCCTTAAGAACCTTTAGAAGTAGATCCTCCTCGATTTTCAGCGTCGGGACCTCTGGGAGGGTTTCAAGAGCTCATTTCTGCATTCTCCTTCTGTTTGGAGACCACTGAAGCATAAGATCTGGACCTATTATCGCTGTTATGTTTTCCCTAGTTCTGTCTCGACCCCGTTTCTCTCCCTCCATCACCAGATCCATGCATAATTGATTTGAAATGAGCATGGGTTTGATCTCCATTTTCTGCAAACCAGGAGACTGGATCTTTGTTTTCCTTGTCTCCACTATGAATGCCCTTAGATTTCTTGTTTGCATTAGGGGATTTATCTCCACCAGAGGTTACTTGTGTTCAGATCCGCTATTTTGATTAGGGGAAGTCCCTTACAACCTATAATTACTAGTATTAGCACTGTCAATATTCCCCTTGAGACCACAGAAGTGAGCTGGATCTATCCATGCTCTTAGGAGTAGATCCATCATTTTTAAATGCTCCAAGGACGTTTTTATCATTCTACAGTTTTTGGCTTCTATTCTGCACAACAAGGAGAGCATTTCTGTGATGAGATCCTTCCTCCAATCGTAGAAATAATCAAGAGACCTATTGTCATCCTCTTTTGCAATGCGTCCCTGATTCAGAAACCCCTTATCTCCCTTCTCTTGGATGTTGCCAACAGACAAGAATTTAGGTTTAGAAAAAATTTTAGGGTTCGCCTTTACCATCGCGAATAGGCTACGTGGATAGGACTTTGTGGATAGGCTACGTGAACAAATAAAACCATTATTTGTTCTCAACTCTGTGGGTCTCTTTTTTTTGCATTTTCCTTTGGTTTCTCGGTTGGCCTCGAAATTTGGGTCAAAATATGTAGGTCTACATAAAACGTGGGAGCTTGGGGCCGAGCATGGAGATAAACCTGTAAACCGAATGTCTCATCATTTCACTATATATAAATCTATTGATATGGAATTGTATTTGTGTCTCCAGGAGGATTTAATTGTCTTTAAGAGAAAACATGACTACTTCCTGTCATTTCATTGTTCATTGTGTGTAAAAGAAAAGAAGAATAAGTCAGGGTTTAGAAGGAACAAAATGGTTTCCAACGCTTGTGATTTTCGAGCTCAAATAGTGGGATGAGATAAATTCCTTACGAAGGAATATTAAGGTTGAGTGGTGCCTGAAGATTTGAATTTGTGTACAATGGTGTCATCAAAGATAGAAAATAAAATGATATTTTTAATCTTATCGTGCCAAAAATTGGATAACCGTGAGGAAATAAAAGTCTCGTTAAGTGTGATCACTACTATTTTTTCTAAAAAGGGGATTTTTCTAGAGCTTTGGGACAAGGTATGGGTTCAATCCAAATAGCTTTGGGCCACATGTAACTATTCAACATCACTTTGCAAAAAACAATGGTCTCAATAGATCGCGAGTGCAACCTTCTTAGAGCCCCACTTACCCACTTCGCTGATTGTAATCAGGCATGGTCTCCTTACCTTTTTCCTTCATAATTTTCATAATTTGGTTCTTCATTTACAATATTATAGATACATTCAACCAATGGATAATATTAAAAATGGATATGTACCCAAATTTAAATATTTTAAGGAAATAAAACTCCACCTTGTAATTTTTGAAATAAATTTACAATTTAAACATTAAATATGGTCACCGCTATAGCCTTGTATGATGATACTAGAATAGCCGAATTAGGTGCTCACATCTAGTGGTATTGGCAAGATTTAGATGATGTCATCAAATAAAACAATCCATTTTCCTACCATGTAAAGTTAGAAAAAGAAACGCAATTTCCAAGACTCGCAAAACAACACTTTGAGCCCTGTAAAAGAGAAGTCAAACATTGTTTGTGTTCTTTGTTATGCAAAGATTTACATCGAGCATTAGTTTTACCTTGTGTGACCATTTTAACTCTCTTTACCACTTCTCTAGGATCCCTAGTACTCCATTTTGTACTTCGAAGGAAGTTAGTAACACTAAAATGTTTGCTTTCGTTTTGAACCATTGTTTGGTCCCTGAGCAATGAAATGCTTGACCACCTTCACAAAACTTTAGTATTTTTACTAGACAATTGCCTGGAACCTTCGGTTTAGGAAAAAAACATTCCAAGTGAGTTTGGAAAAGGGGTATTGTAGGCCTCTGATCATTGTATGACTAGGTGAAACTGACTTAGCTATGACCGGTGGCTCACGGAAAACATGTCACCATTTGAAACCAATTTACCAATTCTTGGTCCCGTTTATTGTGGTCAATTCTCCATATATAGGAGAACTTGTAGGAAATTTCTTGTTGTATGTTCTTCCATCGAACATTAGTTTTGCGCGTGGTTTTAGATCCTTGAGTGAACTTTTGATTGTTTGTAAGTAGGCCAAATAGGACCGATGGCCTTCAAAAATTGGCTTCCAATCATGAACTATTTGTTAGTTCTCAATTATGTACATTCATGTGAATTCTTAGTGTATAGAAGGACACGTATAAATTTACTTGTGTTATTTTATTCTCATCGAAGATCACATTTGAAAGTGGTTTCTTCGCATCCAAACCTAAATTGAACATTTTACAACTAGAAAAAAAAATGTATCAGAACCCCCTTCGAGTTACCAAACCCCCATCGAAACTTTTCGAGACTCTAAAATAACTGCTTGGAACTATATCTTGTAGCTTGTTATGTAAAATTTCACTTTTGGGAAAGTAGTGTTTCTCTCTCTTCAATATCTCTCTCTTTCACCTAGGTTAAAAATAAAGTTAAATGAAATGAAATAGACATGTGTATCTATCCCTCTCCTTTTGAATGCAATTAATTAAAATTATTATGTAAATGGGAAAATAAAAATGTTAATTATGATAGATTAGGGTAGATGCCATGCCAACAATTTTTCACAGATTTCATACTCACATGGTTTTGCAGGATGGAAGTTAGATGGTGATAAGGCATGGTGTAATTCATTATTTATTATTATAATTTACATATTTTATTGGAAAATGGATAAATGTTTAACGTAGTTACAATGTAAGAAAACGTATATATTTGAAATTTGTTAACATGTATGAGATGTTATTTTTAGGAATGCCTTGGGAAATGTGTATTTAATCATATATGCCATTTTGATTCGGATATATGTATGTTAAAAAAAAAGGTTTGGATATGTATGTTAAATGAAATCAAATTTATTATTTTATAGTGCATTCTCATTGTGAAATTTATGATGGAATCTCTAGAGTGTTGTGTTATTTAACTAGCAAATATAGAAAGAAAATTAAATATAATAGTCAACCTTAGTTTAAAACTAGTGCATATCTACCTTTCTCACATGACTTTCTTAACACGAAGAAATTGAAACAGGAAAATGAACTTAAAATTTGCACTTGATGGAACCTTCGAGTTTAAGTGAATAAGATCCCTAGTTGAGTTACCATTGTAGGCTGTATGTTTAGGGGTTTTGTCATGAAACATTTAGCTAAGAACTACATGATCAAACATTATCTATAGTAAGTGGCCCCTTCCAGGATTTATTATCATGTGTGTAGTAAGGAGAATGTGTTCTCTTCAAGTCTAACTTACGTGTTAGGTGACAAAGATCACCAAATACTCTTGAAAGTAACCTTTAGTAGTTGGGATTATTAATGAAGTTAATATTTAACACTTGTTGTACCCTCCCTCTCATTCTAGCCACATTAGTTTGCAAAACGCTATCGTCCTAAGAGATAATTAATCCTCACAACTAAAATTTCTTATACTACACCTAATAAATGTATTCAATAGTTCATTTCTATAACTTAAGAGTCTTTTTTTGAAGCAATAACTATGTTATGTAACCTTACCATATATGGAGTAAGTAGATCTAACACCTCCTTAGTATCCTATTCGACTACCAAGTCTTACAAAGTTAGATATAGAAATTGTCTTCATCATCGAATGAAATCCTTGCGGGATCAAAACACACAAATGAACCTAGTGAAATAGTTGTAGTGTGACTTAAACTCTTGTTAATGATATCTTTGTTCCTTGCAGATAAATGTATTTCCTGTTCTAAAAACCTAACACTTTGGTCTTTCAGAAGGTTTTTGCCATAAATTTTTCCTCTCATCTTAAACTCATATATATTTGGGGCGTAGATCGTTAGGTGAAATTGGAATAAAAACAAAAAAAAGGTAGTATATGATATTCCTATGATTTATCTCATGGTGGGATCTAAATGTCATAAGTAGATGTCTTGGTCATAGCTTGTGTTTAACACTACATTATATAAGAGTAAAGGAATGTGAGGTATTGTGCTAGCTTACACTCATTATAGCAAATCCATTAGTGAAAAATATGTGTTATTTTGTTTATACCTCTTATAGAATGATGCCAATAATGAGACCATAGAGTAATATAATAGTAAAGCATATAAGAGTAAAACGAGGTTTGAGGTTAGGATTACTGTCACGATTGGAACCCTTATAACTCAATTAGACATTTACTTATGTTAAAAATAATATGAATTTCCCTAGTGAGATCAAAATTCAAGATAACAAAAGATATATATAAATCTAAATAAAATTTCTTTATGTCGAAATGTTGAATGGATTCAACAAGGTATTGAACTATATTAAATATGGTAGGGAAATAAAGAAACCATGATCAAAGAATGTTTATGGAAGAAAGGTATCTAGAATCTAAATATCCCTTAAATCCTAAGATTTCTTTCTTGACATCACATCAAAATCCCTTAAATAAGGGTAAAATTTAAACATTGAATGAAATTTTGAGAAGCATAATATTAAAATAAGATCGAGAGAGTTAGGAACTTTGTATGAAATTTGAAATATGGAAAATAACTATGCAAGTAATGGAGATTTTTGTAAGGGAAAAAGATCCAAATTAAATGGTCAAACTGTAATTTGAATGTGAAATGAATTTAAGAATTTGTAGCGAAAAAAAAAAGGCTAACATTATCCTTGTATAATAATGTTCTTCGAATGTTAATCGTAACTAAGTTGTAATCATGGTAATGATGTGTTGAGGGTTTGTGCCTTTCTTGTGGTTGGGTCATTTCTAGTATTCGTTCGTTGGGGAAATTGTGGAAAAGACATGTATATGGTATTTTCATGTGTCTATGTGAGTCGATGACTTATGTGTCTTATGCATTGTTGAGTTTATCTACTTGGATGCCTTGTGGTGTCATGTAGTGAGCAAGGTAAGTTAAAAAAGTAGTATATTTTTTTGTTGTATTTGTGTGTGTAAAATGTGGGCATTAAATTTGGTATCAAAGAAAAGGTTCATGCTCTCAAACCTATGGGGAAGATTGGATTAGTGGTGATGTTGCATGATGGTGGTGGATATTGGAAGAGTAATTTGATATATGTTGTAATGTGAAAAGTGTTTTAATTATGATATTATGGACGCACATGTTTTGCATGTCACTTAGTGCATGTTTGTTAGAATCTTCATGTGCTTGTGATGATAGTATTCACTCTCCTTTTCATGTATTCTATGAAGAGTTCACGTGTGATGTGTCACCTTGTTGTGTGTGAAAAATAATGGTATTGTGGATTGCAGAGTGTTGGAACATTCTGGCATTATGTGATATGAAGGTGTATTGATGTATTGCATGAAAAAATATGTGTAAAATGAATTGGATTGTATCATGATGTCCTCACCGTGTTGTGATGAATCATGTGTATCACCATGTTGTAATGTTAGACATTGTGTTTCTCGTACATATAATTTTTGTAATATGTGATGGTTCATGTCATGATTTAGGGACATGTGGCGAGCTTATGATCCCTATTGTACAATGATTGCACTTTGGGTGAAGTATGTTGAAATGTTATGTATCGCAACCTGTGAAAGTAATGATTTTGTTATACCCTGTATATGTACCATGTGTAAGATGTTATGGTTAATGTGTGTGAATAACCATTATGTTAGTGATGTAGTTATGTGCTATGTTGTGGACCCCGCATTAACCGACCCTAAGGGAAATAGGTAAAAGTGTATGTTTGGAGTGAGGAAATGTGTACTGTTGACCTTAGCCTCAGTAGATGGAAAATTGTAATCCTTTGTCTCACCTTATATGGTTATCATATGGATTCAACCTAAGTGTAGTTATGACTATGTTGAGCCTTGTCCAAGCGGTGGTGAGATGATTTAGATAAAGATGATGATAGTTGCATTTTTGACATCTTACTTTACAGTGAGGATCGATGTTTGAAGTGCTTATGCAACTCATTGAGTACCCCTTTGGTGGCCATATAAGGCCACATAGTTATCATAATGTGTTATTCCTATATACATATTTTATTCATAAATTGAACATCTTATCTTTTCTTGCAAGAAACAATAATTTTCTTGATTGATATGTTTTTATATTTTTGGCATTTTATTTAGTTGTTTCACTAACATGAAGATTTTTGCACTAACTATGGATATCTGGCTATTTGTTTTGCTTAGATTTAAATTTTATTTTTAAGTTTATAAAATTTATAGCCTAGCCCAAGGCTTGGGATTATTGCCACTTGGCATTTGAAATGGATTGTTATACTGGTTGCAATGTTGTAATGTGTCGAATAGGTTCATGGGATTTACCTTGAAGTGGTAGAACCTATGGACCCACTTCGTTGTATAGGGGTATGCCCTAAGGAGTTAAAAATAACTAGCAGGTTGTCAAACCACAAGTTAATATGTCACTTGGGTTAGAGGTGTTTGGACTCTATGCACCTAAGCCATAGGGTGGCCGACCTCTTTTGGGGAGCGAAAAAGAAAATTTATCTTTATTTTATTTTGTTGAGGGAAGTATAAGAGACTTGAGGGACATAAGATACTTGTGTGGGTGTGATTGATGCTTTGGGAGGTATATAGTGTTGTCCTATGATTCTTGGGAGGTATATGTATTTGTTTTGTGATGCTTGGGAGGTATATGGAGTTATTTTGTGATGCTTTGGGAGATATATGGAGATTATTTTGTGATGTATTATGATATGTGGGGTTGGTATAGTGAGTTACGTGTACTCATTTGAGTCTGGTCATGTATTGTGATGTTGAGGAGTTATGCTTCTCATTGAGAGTACGATTTGGTTAATGTCTTTACACTATGTAGCTATAGTTATGGGTTCAAATTATGTGAAATATTTGTATGTGTAGATGTGTGAAATTCAATTTGTTATAGTATGTCTATGTTATAAGTACATTTGTGTTAGGGGAATGTATATGAGAATTACTATATGTGTATATTATGTATGATATTCCCATGGTTGCGTTGAATTCTTGTCTATGTTTGGATCTACACCTGTGACATAATTGCTGGAAATTCTTGGTTATGTGGAATACTTGGTTGTCTTTCTATGGTTGAATAAAGGACCTTGTGTTGTGATACAGTCATCAAAATTGGAAGCAAGATGTCTCGTGGGTCATTTGTGTTGTGTTGAGTTTTGTGTGACATCTTGATGTCAGTTACTATTGGGCACCCATGAACTTTAAAAAAATTCGAACAATGAATATTGGAATCTTGAGATAAGAAATATTGTAAAGGTGGACTAACTAAGTAATAATGTATATTAAAAACTACCAATCTTATCAAAACATTAAGAAATTAAAAACCTTTCCTTATTCCGGTGGTTGCAAGCTCGCTGATTTATAAAGTATCTTCTTTTGTTGGTGATGCGTATATATATATATATATATATATGGTATGTACGTATATATTGTATCCTCCTTCCTCAAGAGTACCACTTCTAATATTGTCCTTGTGTCACATCGAGGAAGATGATATTATAATAGAGGGGGAAATGTAGTGCCCTCCATAAATTCATATATATATATATATATATATATATATATATATATATATATATATATATATATATATATATATATATATGTATATGTATATATATATATATGTATATATATATATATGTAGATATGTAGATATGTAGACATATACATATATATATATATATGTATATATGTATATATATATATATATATATATATATATATATATATATATATATATATATATCTATATATATAGATATACATACATATGTACATATACATACATATATACATACATACATACATACATACATACTACATACATACATACATATATATATATATATATATATATATATATATATATATATATATATATATATATATATATATATATATAGAAGTGTGTTTGTGGTTGGGAATGTAGAAAAAATAACTACACGTAAAGGCACATGGGCTGGTGTGTAGGGAGGATAGATGGGGAAAATTATAGTGTGGAGCAGGGTGTGCATACCCAAAAAAAGCCTCGAAGACCTTTCAAATTAATTATAGAATAATTAAAGAACTTTGTATTTCCTCTAGTTGTCTTTGATTTGTTATTGTCTTTTAGCTCCAAGGAAATGTACACACACAACCACCACAATTTTCTTGAGTTCGCACACTCCCACTCATGTGCCAAATCATGAGCTTGGGAATAAGGCAAGGTCATCCATAAAAAATAATGAAAATCATATTTTCTTCCATCTTCCTCCTAGCTCTGCACCAAAATGGGGTTTTTATTAGATATTTAGTTGCGAGTGCTCTGGTAGATATGTATGCAAGTTTCAAACATGCAATTGGCATGGGAAATGTTTGAGTGGATGCCCTAAAAGGAATGTGGCCTCGTGGAATAAAATGGCTACATGATATGCATGAAATGGGTTCATTGGAAGAGCATCGAAACTTTCAAGCAAATGAATTTTAGCAGAACAAAGCCAAGCTTCAAAACCATTTCACAAAAGCTCCCATCCCGTGTCAAACATGAGATCTAGAGCAAGGTATGGAAGTCCATCAAAGCATAATAGATAAACTATTTCTTTTTCAGATTTTTGTTGTTACACTGCTACTGGTAGATATGCTAGCAAAAGCTGAAATGATCATGTTGAAAACATATTCATTGCATAGGGTGAAACAATGTATCTACCTCGTGAGGATACCCATGTATTTTGCATGATGCGAAATGGTATACCATAAGAATTTGTCATGTATGTTAATTTCCTTTATGTTGTTAGCTCTTTATTCATTCTAGCTATACCAAAGTAGCTCATGGTGATCTTATCATTTGTATGGGCTTTATTTTCCCCATGTATAGTCTATTTTTAACCGCAACACTCATCATTCTCACCAGTTTAAAACCATTATTTGTTCTCAACTCAGTTGGTCTCTCACATTTTCCTATGTTTTCTCGGTTGGCCTCAAATTTAAGTAGAAATTTGCAGGCCTACATAAAACGTGGGATCTTAGGACAAAACATCAAGATAAACTTTCAGTAAACCGAATGTCTCCCCATTTATATATATATAAATATATTGATATGGACTTGTATTTGTGTCTAAGGTGGATTTAATTTTCTTTCGTATAAAACTTGACTACTTCTTGTCATTTCTTTGTTCGTTGTGTGCAAAAAAAAAGAAGAAGAAGTTGGGATTTAGAAGGCACAAAATGGTTGCCAACGCTTGTGATTTTCAGAGCTCAACTAGTAGGATGAGATAAATGCCTCACGAAGGAATAGTAAGGTCGAGTGGTGCCTGCAGATTTGAATTTGTGTACAAGGGTGTCAATAAAGATAGATAGAAAATAAAATGAAATTTTTAACCGTATCAAGCCAACAAATTGGACAACTTTGAGGTAATGAAAGTCTCTTTAAATGTGATCACAACTAGTTTTTAATAAATGGGGATTTTGATAGAGCTTTGGGATGAGGTATGCATGGAAAACGAATAGTTTCGGGCCACATGTAACTATTTGACATCATGTGGCAGCAAATGTTGGTCTCAATAGATCGTGAGTGCACCCTTCCTAGACCCCCCACTTACCCACTTCACTTGATCGTAATCGCATGGTCTTCTTACCTTTTTCCTTCATAATTTTTCATAATTTGGTTCTTCATTTGCAATATAATAGAAACTTTAAACCACTAGATAATCTTACAAATGGATATGTAAACAAATTTAAATAGTGTAAGGAAATAAAACTCCACCTTGTAATTTTTTAATCTGATTTACAATTTAAACATTAACTGTGGTCACTGCCATAACCTTGTACATCGATGATACTAGAATACCCAAATTAGGTGCTCGCATTAACTGTGGTCACTACCATAACCTTGTATGATGATACTAGAATACTTGAATTAGGTGCCATAACAATTTCTAAGACTCACAAAACAACATTCTGAGCCCCCTAAAAGAGAAGTCAAACATCGTATGTGTTCCTTGTTATGTAGAGAGTTATGTAAAGCATTAATTCGATCCTGTGTGATTGTTTGCACTCTCTTTTCCTCTTCTCTAGGAGCCTTGTAACTCCATTTTTACTTTGAAGGATGATGCTAAAACTAAAAGTTGGCTTTCATTTTGAACCATCGTTTTGTCCCTGAGCAACGAAATGCTCGACTACCTTTGCAAAAATCTAGTATTTTTACTAGAAAATTACTTGCAACCTTTAGTTTAGGAAAACAAATTCCTAGTGAGTTTGACAAAGTTGTATTATAGGCCTCTAATCGATGTTTGACTAGGTCAAACCTGCTCAACTACGAATGGTGGCTCCAGAAAACCTCGTCACCATTTGAAACTAGTTTGCTAGTTCTCGGTCCCCTCGACTCTAGTTAATTCTCCACATATATGGGAACTTATAGGAAATATACTAATGTACCTTCATCCATCGAACGTTAGTTTTGGACATGGTTTTATGAGATCTCATGCTAAATTTTGATTGTTTTCTCATAGGGCAATTACTACCAATGGCCTCAAAAATTGGTCACCAATCGTAAACCGTTTATTAGTTCCAAATTCACAATTCCTATGAATTCTTGGTGTATAGGAGGATATGTATAAATTTAATGTGCTATGTTTTTCTCATCGGAAGACAACTTTTGAAAGTGTTTTCTTAGACTCTAAACCTAAATTGAACGCGTTTTTTCAACTAGCAAAAAAATGTAAGAAGAAATTTGTAGGAACCTTGTCAAGCTACCAAACCACCGTTTAAACTTGTTGATACTCTTAAATAATTGTTTGGAACTCTATACTATGGATTGTTATGTAAAATTTTATTTTTGGGAAAAATAGTGTTTCTCTCTCTTCATTATCTCTCTCTTTCACCTAGGTTAAGAAATAAAGTGAACTGAAATGAAATAAACATGTTTCTCTAACCTTCTCCTTTAGAATGAAAATTATTAATATTATTATGTAAATGGGAAAATAAAAAATGTTAATTATGATAGATTAGGGTAGATGCCATGCAAACAATTTTTCATAGATTTCATACTCACATGGTTTTGTAGGATGGAAGTAAGATGGAGAAAAGGCATGGTGTAATTCATTATTTATTATTTTAATTTATCTATTTTATTTGAAAATGTATAAATGTTTAATGTAATTGCAATGTAAAAAAATTATATATTTCAAATTTGGTAACATGTATGAGATGTTAGTCATAGGAATGCCTTGTGAAATGTGTATTTAGTCATAGGTACCATTTTGATTCAAATTTACGTATGTTAAAAACAAAAAGGTTGGGCTATGTGTGTTAAATGAAATAAAATTTATTATTTTATAGTGCATTCTTGTTGTGAAATTTATGATGGAATCTGTAGAGTGTTGTGTTATTTAACTAGCAAATATAGAAAATAAACATAAATATAACAATCAACCTTAGTTTAAAACTAGTGCATATCTACCCTTCTCGCATGACATTCTTAGCACATAAGAAATTTAAACTGTAAAATGAACTTAAACTTTTACACTCAATGGAACCTTCTAGTGTAATTAAATAATATCCCTAGATGAGTTACTACCATAGCTTGTATGTTTATAGCGGTATCGTCATGAAACCGTCGATTAAGAAACGACATGATCAAACATTATCTATAGTAAGTGGCCCCTTCTAGGATCGATTATCATGTGTGTAGTAAGGAGAATGTGTTCTTTTCAGGTCTGACTTACATGTTAGGTGATAGAGATCACCAAATACTCTTGTAATTAACCTTTAGCTATTGGGATTATTAATGAAGTTAATATTTAACACTTGTTGTACCTTCCCTCTCATTCACTCCACATTAGTTTGCAAAACACTATCTTCCTAAGAGATAATTAATCCTCACAACTAAATATTCCTATACTACACCTTATAAATGTATTCAATAGTTCATTTCTATAACTTAAGATTCATTGTTCAAAGCAACAACTATGTTGTGTAACCTTACCATAGATGGGGTAAGTAGATCTAACACCTCCTTAGTATCCTAGTCAACTACCAAGTCTTACGAAGTTAGATCTATAAATTTTCTTCATCATCAAATGAATTTCTTGTGGGATCTAGAGGACACAAATGGACCTAGTGAAATAGTTGTAGTATGACTTAAACTCTTGTTAATGATATCTTTAGTTCTTTGCAGATAAATGTGTTACCTTGGTTACTAAAAACCTAACAAATTGGTCTTTCATGAAGGTTGTTTAGCATAAATTTATCCTCTCACCTTAAACTCATATATAGTTGGGGCATAGATCCTTAGGTGCAATTGAATTAAACCAAACAAAGGTAGTAGATGATATTCCTATGATTTATCTCATGGAGGGATCTAAATGACACAAGTGGATGTTTTGGTTGCAGCTTGCGTTTAACTCTATAGTGTATAAGAGCAAAGGAATGGGATTTATCGTTCTAGCTTACACTCGTAGTAGCGAATCCAATGAAAATTATGTGTTATTTTGTTTATAATTTTAACAAAATGATGCCAATAATGAGACCATAGTGTAATGTAAGAGTAAACCATATAAGAGTAAAATGATGTTTGAGGTTAGGATTAATGTCACTCTTGGAACCCTTATAACTCTATTAGCATTTACTCGTATAAAAAAGAATATGAATTGCCTTAGTGAGATCAAACTTCAAGAAAACAAAAGATATATATAAATATAAATAAAATTTCTTCATGTGGAAATGTTGAATGGATTCAACAATTTATTGAACTATATTAACTATGGTAGGGAAATAAATATACCGTGATCAAATAATTTTAATGGGAGAAAGGTATCTAGAATCTAAATCTTCCTTAAATCCTAAGATTCCTTTCTTCACAGCACATCAGATTCCTTTATGTAGTAAAGGTAAAATTTAAACATTGAATGAAAGTTTGAGAAGCATAAGCTTAACATAAGAAAAAGAGAATTAAGAACTTTTTATGCAATTTGAAATATGGAAAATAATTATTTAAGTTATGGAGATTGTCGTAAGGGACAAAGAGACAACTTAAATGGTCAAACTGTAATTTGAATTGGAAATGAATTTAAGAATTTGTAGGTGGAAAACAAATTTAAAATTGTTCTTGCATAATAATGTTCTTAGAATGTTAATCATAACTAAGTAATATTCATGGTAATGATGTGTTGTGGGTTTGTCCCTTTCTTGTGGTTGGGTCATTGCTAGCATTCGTTCATTGGATAAAGTGTGGCATCGACATGTATATGGTGTTGTCATGTGTCTATGTGAGTTGATGACTTATGTTTCTTATGCATTGTTGAGTTTCTCTACTTGGAGCCCTTGTGGTGTTGTGTAGTGAGAAATGTAAGTAAAAAAAAATTTATTCTGGTACTTTTATTGTGGTATTTGTGTGTGTAAAATGTGGGTGTTACACATGTACTTTGAAAGGTGGTGATCTGCATGCATTAGGCATGAAGAGAAATTGAGATTTCATTAATGGAAACTCAAAAGGGAAATGGGAAGGGAAATAAATTTGTTTGCATGAAAGTGAAGTATTAGAAAATGCACGTTGCAATTTTTTTCATTAGTTATGTCAATGTAGTGTGGCAATCTTGTGGAGGTTTGCTTGCATTGAAGAAAGTAACACTTAGTTGTAACATTTTTAGATGCACCATACTTGGTTCAAGGTTAATACTTTATTTTCTCGCTTTTCAATTTTGTGAGCTATGTTGTTGATATTCTTGATGTTTAGAAATATGTGTATTTTTATAAAAGGGAACTAACCAACTGCAACATTTTTTTGAATTCGATTTCATTGGACATTACATGACATACTCTAGGCATATCAACAAATTTATTAGAGTTCCATCACATCCTCGTGTAAATAATGGAAATAATGTATATTACCAACACCACCATCACACCAAAATAAACATTGCATCAACCGAGATAATTTTGTTCCTCTACCTTGCCATTATCAAAAGTTTTCAAGTATCCAATTTTCCCACCAATTATTGTAGATAAAAAAATAAATTTTCTACCTATAAATCTTTGTTAGGTGAATTGAAATTTTCTCAGCTTATTTCTTATCCCTATGATAATAATAGTCACACACAAGTTAGCTACTCAAAACTGTAATATTTTACTTTCAAAGTTATTTTAGGAAGTGTATTTATTCCTTCTTTTATAGTTGTTCAACTAGTCAACATTTTCACGAATTTGAGCAGTTAAATCACAATAGTAACAATGGATTAGTCATAGGGTTGAATATGCGTAGTTAAAATAAAATAAATATGAGAAAACCTTTTATTTTATGACAAGTAATGATTTCAACACAAAAATAGGGCATTTTCCGTCTTTTTGATTTTTTCTTTCAAATATTATGGATATCTTTTTATCAACAATTCCAACTATATTTTACCTAGGTTTATAGGTGTAGCCTCTGGATCTTAATAATCAATAACACAGAAAATTTGACAAGGGGAGGAAAATGGAAAGAGAAATTTGTAACAATCAAATTTAGATGCTATATGAACTTATAATAACCTATGTAGTTATAAAAGTTGATGATTTTCAGGGTACTGTTTGTTTCTATGTCTCTCATTGTGTTTGTGGGAAATGACCCCTACTACTAAAAAGACATTTTGTAGAGATTCCAACCCTTCCAACAAATTAAGCCTCCAAGTGTTAACATGACTATAAATTAATACATTGTTTTATTTTATTGTTAACTCACTGGTAGTCTATTTCTTGCCTACGTGGAATTTGGTTTCACAATTGGTCGACAGTTTTTCCTGCTCGGGAACCGTTTTTGTCTTGTATAAATTTACTTGCTGCATTTACTTTGATCAATGCAATAAGACAAAATATGTCTTCTTTTACTTGGGTGTAACATTGGTATCATATCACTTTGACATCCGTAGACCTGGATGTAGCGGCATTTGTTCTCGTTTGGCATTTTATCAGCGCAGAAGGAAAAGACAAACAGAAGAAGCGACCTGCAGATTTTCGCTAACTGCAGTTTCGGGGTTGGAAAAAGTAATTGGAGACCGATGTGTTTGAAGGCATGTTTGAGAAAAAGAAACCTGCAACAAACGTTTTCACCTTGGCAGCGACTTGATTGTCGTGTTGCCATGCATTAAAGGTGATTGGAAGAGCTGCGTTGAGCAATCAAGCAATCAGAGCATTTCTCTGGTCATCTTCTTGCATGGAGACGTCCATCTTCTCAAACTGAAATTTGTCATCATGGGTGTGACCTATTTTCCTTATTTGTGCATAAAAATCTCTCTTAAAGTCTTGTTTTCTAGGAAACTTGGCGCATCGAAGTTGGAAGGATATGTTTAGTAAGAAGCATTTGTTTTAACCTGCAGCCTATGCGAAAAGCATATAAAGACCAGAAACTGCAAAAGCAAGAAATTTGTAGACCTGTGTTGAAGTGGACGTGTTAGAGGCATTTTGTCTGGAATCCCCTGTGCGTGGAGGATCTTTGCTGCAACAAAACCTGATGCACGATAAAAGTGAAGAAAAGAACGGCTAGACACAAGATCTACTGTCCTTCACTGTGACCCCGACTGAAGCACCTGTGTTGAAGGCATTTGCTGTGGAGTGCAACTTCAGACAATGAAATAAGAGTTTGAGGACAAATCATTGATGTCAAGGCAGAAGACGATTCAGAAGCCTCGCAAAGGAAAACAAGAGAAGCAGACACAGAAGCGACCACAAAAGCCTCAACAAAAGCAGAAGTCTCAAAAGATGAATTGATGGTCTCACATCTGCACCATAAATACACACGATACTGCGAAATTTTGGTACAATGGTCGCACACAATGCAATTCTGGAGAAGAGAGCACATCTGGCCAAGGTGATTCAAATAAATCCAAGTGGCGTCCTCATAGAAATAAGTAGAAAGGACATGTCACATTCCAGACAAACGATTACGCAGATGAAGATGTTGCAGAATCACCACATTGCAGCGCACATGAAGATGATATGGTTCTTGTATCCTAAACACTGCAGCCATGATAAAATCTTTAGTTGATAGATTCAGGCACCAAAAAGCATATGATGGGTGATAGAAAGTTGTTTTATTCATTGACTGATTGACCCACTGGAGATCGGATCCAATTATAGACAATATGGATTATGTAGCGTAAGGAATTAGCAATGTGACCATTCTTCTCAAGACGATAAGATGTACTCTCATAAATGTACTCTATGTCACTACCCTGACCACAAATCTCTTGTATGTCTCTCAACTTTGTTGAATCACAAACTCAAGGTGGAGTTCATGGTTGAGAATGGCATCAAATCATGTCTGATATCTAAAGAAGGTACGATACTTTCTAGATATTTTTTCAAGGATCATTTATTTGCATTAGATGCATTTTCATCCTCTGTAGTTGCGTTATCTACCTCCACGTTGGAATCGACTACACTGTTGCATTATCGATATGGACATATTTCTATTGGCTCACTCTCAGTGTAGTGCCCACTTCCCTATGACATTTAGTTGATTATCATTTTGAGTTATACAGACTTTTGGATATGGACATTTCATATACTTACGTTGATTAGCGTGATGTTTTGTGAGTAGATGCATTGGATTATGATTAACTTTGCTTTCAATATGATCTACATTGACTCGTGGATAGACTATGGGATACTGATTTTTTTATGATATGGATATATTGCATGTGTTCTAACATTGGATTTCTTCGCCATGATAAGTAGAATGTAGTTGTTGAATTTACATTACTATAATTTTGGATAATGATGAAATGCATAATTAAGTTGTGATTTAGACCTAGAAATAATGATTGATTGAATTACGTATAGATGTTAATAAATTTCATGCATATGGTTATTTTGGATGTTTTGACATGGCCGCAAGGCCGAAGGAGGTATTTTGTATTTTGCAGGAAACACTACATGATCACAACCTAAAGGGGGATTGGGAACCAAACACAACAGGATGTCGGGTGGTTACAACATTTGGTCGTCAAGGCAACTTGTGAATTGTATTGTGTTGCTTTTGTTTTTTTATGTTGTTAAGAAAAATTTCCATGAGGGGGAAATTTTCTAATGTAGCCAATGGGTTAAGAATTTTAATTACTTGTTTCTATTTATTTTAGTAGGTGATTTCATTTGTGATGTCTCTTTTTAAATTACTTTTGCTAAATATGTTTAGATTAATTTAACATCTTGTTTTAATTTTAAGTTTTGAGGAAGTCTAGTGGGAGTAATTAATTTTGATGGTTGGCTCCTTGAGCCTTGTGTTTTCTTCTTGTATTGAATGCTTGTTTTGAGTGTTGACCACTCCAAGTTCTTTGAATCTCGAATTTGAGATTGAGGGCAATTTTGGGGGACTTGTGGGACAAGTTAAACTTGTCCCACACTTCCCAAAACCCCTTACCAACCATATCTATGGGTTGGGAAGCCAAAAAGGGGATCATTTATTGTTTTGGGAAGAAAAATGTGACTTTGGAGTGCACTTCTCTTCCATTTGCATTTAATTTTTCCTTAAGGCACATGGGAAGGGATGGAGTGTGGAAAAGAGATGTCATTCAACCCAACCACCCATTTATTGTGTTTTGGAGTTGAGTTGACTAAGGGAGGTGGTCTTGAGGATGTGTGATGTGGCATCCTACATGGAGCCACATCATCCTCACCCTTCCCTTTTGTCTATTTATTGAATTTTCCTCTCTTGTTGAGGGGGTTAGAGGTTTTTGTTGAAGAGTTTTATTTTCTTTTGGAGGAAAGGATTTTGGGAGAAAAGGAGCTTGGACTTGCATGCTTGGATTGTTTTGGGAGGAGCTTGGACAAAGCTTCTTGGTTTAGGCTTCTTCAATGGAGAGGTAGGGACCCTTCTCCTTTTGCTTTCTTATTGTTGTTGTTTTTATGCCTAAATTAGTAGTAAATGTATGTTTTTTTTGTGTTGTTGGGGAAAAATGGATAGAATGCTTAAGGTGTGGTGTAGGAGAGGTCTATGGGAAAACTCATGAGGGAGGCATAAGAGTAGAATAGGTAATTGTGGAGGGAGTTTGAGAGGGATGCCCATCTTGGGTAAGAATGTTTACATTCTTACCTTGTCCTTGAGGGAGCCATAAGAGAAGGGAGGTATAAGAGTTTGGGAGGAAAAAGGGGTACTTGAGGGAGGCATAAGAGTCATAGGGGCTTGAGCTTTATTGTGGAGGGTTTGGATGGGCATCTCATTTCAATGGGGAGGCATAAGGAAAATTTTCCCATAGTTCCTTCTCTTGTTGGCTTGGATAAAAGCTTTGTTGTGGAATGTTTTGTGTTGTTTGTGTTTTTTTTTTTTTTTGTTCTTAGTCTTGAATGTTGTGAAGAAATTTGTATTGTGGAAGCAAGTGTTGTTGCCTTGAGTTGGAGACCACCCTTTCATTGTGTTGTGTTTGGGGCTCGGGGGTCAATGGAGGAGATTGCTTCTCTTCTCCATTGAGTACTTGGTTGGGAGGAGAGTGTTGCCTCTCCCCCTATCTTGGTTGTGATTTGAGCTACTTGGAACTCCGAGCTTGGATGAGGAATACCTTGGAGCATGTGAAGACTATTTCCATTTCCTTGATATATAATTTTGTTGTAAATTTTTATGTGAAAAGAAGTTGTATTACCTTATTCTACATCTCAAAAGAAAGGGACATTGAAATCTATATTTGCACCAAAAGTCACATGGTTGAATGCAAGTTTTACTTGAAATGTGTTTACATTATTTTAAGAGTTGTAAGGAAATAAAGAAAAGAAATGTGCAAAAAAAAAAAAAGGGAACTTGTGATAATATTGTAAATGTACTATTGGAAAAGTTTGTTGTAAATACTTTCTTGTGAAATGTTGGAAACTCGTATTAAGAGATGTTATATTTCATTGTGTTAATCAAATGGCATGTGTTGCAAAAGTTAGCTTCCTTCTTGTTGATAGAAAGAAACTTAAAACACAATTACTTTTAATTTGGACAACAAAGTAGTCTAAATACTAAATTATAGTAAGTATTTCTTATTTGGGACTTATTGCAATTTATTTCAACCTTGTTAAAAGAAATGAAATTTACTTGCTTCTACCTTATATACAATAATTATCAAATCGTGAGAGGAAAAAGGGTTAAAGAAAATTTTAACTTGTCAATATTTCTACCTATGTTTTATTATTATTTTGATAATAATAGTAATATTTTAATACCTTTAATAATGAAAATATTTTAATAATAATGAGAGATATTATTATAAAAATATATTAATATTAATAAACTGTTAATTTTATCTTCTTTTAAAAAAATGTGTTGTTGCCACACACATATATATATATATATATATATATATATATATATATATATATATATATATATACGTATATATAGTAAATATAATAATAAATCAAAAAAAAAAAAAAAAACTTAAAGAAAACAAAAAAAAAATAGGTGAAGTGGTCGCGCTGTGGTCTATCTGCTTCATTTTTGGGTGGGGGGGGGGCGCGACTCTACCCCACCCGTATACTTATACGGGGTGGGGTAGGGTCGGTGCCCCCTCCCCCCCCCCAATAAAAAAAAACTTAACATCCATTGCGCATTTACATAAAGTTTTTTCGATCCGTTTTTTTATATAGAACAAAAACAAAAATCAATATCCCCAAACGCAACCACCGATCCTGTCCCGCTCGTATGCGGCATGGGCATTTTCGCCTCCTTTTACAGCCATTACACACCCAAATATATATATATATATATATATATATATATATATATATATATATATATATATATATATATATATCCATCGCACACATGGGGTTGAGTAACCCAAACAACCAAAATCAGAGCAGATCCATGCAAGAAAAGAATTCATCCATTAAAGCTCTAAGCCCGAAAATTGATCTAGTAAAGCTCCCATGGCTATAATGGCCTCCATAGCTTGACCTCCTTCTCCCTTCTCCCTTAACCTGCAAGTAAAGAGCAAAAGAAATGAGAGTTTTGGTGTAGAAAGGAAAATAAATAAAAAGATAAAAATATATGGCAATCTATAAAGATTTCTAGGGTTTCCTTGCCAAACCTAAATCTAAGGGTTGGGAAATTTTAGATCCAATGGTGGAGGATGTACCCTACATCACTTAAGTGATGGGGTTTTTTTTTGTGGGAATGAAAAATAGAAATAAAAAGGGGGGGGGGGAAGAATTAGCAAAGTTGTGCACACTTGACCCTTTAAGCAAGTAATTAATTATTTTATATGTATGACCTTGAACTACAAGATTTGGGTCTTGCCTTATTAAATTTTAAAATTTAATTAAGGGTCTTTAAATAATTTAATTTAATTGGGATTAATGGAGTCATGTTTGAAAAGCTAATAAAGTTTCTTAAATAAAACTTTAGAACCTTGTTGGTGAAAGGAACGAAGATGTAGTATTAAATTTGTAAATTGAGGCGGTCTTAATGGATCGATAAACATCTCCGATGCCTTGCAATTGTTCTCTTATAATCAGAATCAAATCAAAAAAAATTATTTCATAATTTTTCTCACTAAACCTGGGTTGTTCTTTGGCCTCGTGTGAGCTTTTACCGGCGTTACATTTGGTATCAGAGCCATGGGTTCAAAGCTTGGACCTTGGGCACACTTAGAAAACATGAAACATAAACATTTAACCTAGTGCTAGTTGATTCTTTTAAATCTATAAAACCACAATGTTGATAATTATATGAAACACAAACTTAGAAAATTGGCACAAGACCTAGATCAATGAACTAACTCTCACCTTGATCTGTGCAGGAGGCGCGGATTAGGCGAGGGGTCTCTTCATATAGACCTAGATATACCACCGCCAGAGCAGGCTGTAGCAGCCATTCTACCTCAAATCTTACAGACACTCCAGGATGTTAATGCCGCTATACGCAGAGAGCCCTTGGGAGGGTGAATTGCCAGACATAGTTTGGAGCCATCAGTAGATGCCCAGGTATCCCCTCGACATAGCGAAGGGCATAGGGTAGAAAACTTCCACGCAGAGTCGGCTAGGGCAGAGTCACCACAGAGAGGACATGGGGACAGGATCTCAAGACATAGGGACAGGTCTCGAGCCCTAGACAGAGGAGGAGGAACTTACAGATAGACCTAGGATTCGTCATACATCAGCTGCAGACCATATCAGGGAGATCCTGAAACTACGACCATCTCACTATTCGGGTGATATAGGCGGTTTTCAAGCAGAGGCCTAGTTGGTGAGCTTGAGCGGATGCTTCAAGCTCTATCCTTGTACTAGCAACATGAAAGCTCGTGTTGCGATCCACCTTCTAAGGGATGGAGTAGGAGTCTAGTGGAGGACCGAGGAGCAGAAGCTCCATGTTGACTCAGAGACAATTACCTAGGGAGTTGTTTGAGGAGCGTTTTAGGAGTAGGTATTTACCTAGGAGATTTATTCAGTAGCGGATAGACGAGTTTCATGAGTTTCATGACCTCCGTCAGGCATTGATGACTGTAGTTGAGTATGAGAGTCAATTTCTGACCTACTCCAGTATGTCGACTATATGTAGGATGAGCAGGTACAAATTCACAGGTTCATCCGGGGCCTGAATTTGGACTTGGGTGGTGCGGTGCGCATTCACTGCCCACAGACATTAGCAGAGGCCGTGGAGAAGGCCTATATTGTAGAGGAGACACGGGGAAGACGCCTGACAAGAGGCTAGAGAGAGAGTTCGAACCGTATCCAGCAGATGCGGGATGTTAGGTCAAAGGGTCGATTCCTCCTCCGTGGGGTGGACAGAGTTCGGCAAGCTTTATTCGAGCCACCACAAAGAATAACAAGAGGAGCAGCCCACCCACCTTACCTACCTCCTCAAAGATTTGATGCGCGAGAGGGGCGTAGTATGGGTCCTCCTCCTAGGGGTCCCATCAGGACACAGGGTGCGCCGAGAGCTTAGTCTAGGAGCCCGTCGGCGAGAGACCTCAGCAGATCCATAGCTAGATTGTCAGGATCTGTAGCTCAGACATCTAGAGTACCATCTGGAGCTGCTTCCCACTGGAGAGGGGACCAAGTAGTTGTTATGGTTGTGGTGTTGTTGGACATCATTGGAGAGATTTCCCACAACCCTAACAAGGGTAAGACGCAGAGCTCAGAGCCTACTGTTGGAGATATGGCACGAGTCATCGGATCTACGCAGCGATCGAGAACCGTCAGGCTAAGCACCAAAGTACTGTGATTGAGATGACAGGTAGTATTGGTGGTATTTCCACCTCTATATTATTTGATTCTGGTTCTTCTGATTCATTTATTACACCATCCTTAGTAGAGCGTTGCAGGTTGGTGGCAATTAGGCAGGGCCGTAGTTGGGATGTTGAGATGGCTTCTGGAGCCAAAATTTCTGTAGACTCCTTAGTTAAGGAGTGTGTAGTGGATTTGGGACCCTTCACCACTACATCGGATCTTCGAATCCTTCCATTAGGAACTTATGGCATCATTTTGGGTATGGACTGGTTGTCTGCTCATAGAGCTAGAGTGGACTGTTACCATAAGACTATTACTTGCATAGATGATCTTGGAACGGAGTTAGTGATATCAAGGGTTAGGAGACCCATTTCTATTTGCACCATCTCCGCTATGCAGCTTAAACGGTGTGTGCGACGGGGTTGTCATTTGTATGCTGTTACAGTTAGTGACAAGTCGAGAATGAGTCTAACGGACCATCCCTGGATGACCATCCCATCTTGAGAGAGTTTGCTGATGTGTTTCCAGGAGAGCTACCGGGGTTACCTCCCCCATGTGAGATAGATTTCCATATTGATCTAGTTTGGAGCAGAGCCTATCTCACAAGCCCCTATCGGATGACTACTCCTGAGCTATGTGAGCTCAAATTGTAGCTCGAGGGCCTTCTAGAGAAGGGCCTAATCCACCCGAGTGTATCCCCTTGGGGTGCACTAGTGATCTTCGTGAAGAAGAAGGATGGATCTCTTCGGTTGTGTATTGACTACCGTCAATTGAATAAAGTAACGATCAAGAATCGTTACCCCCTTCCACGCATTGATGATTTATTTGATCAGATGAAGGGGGCTACCATTTTCTCCAAGATAGATCTTAAGTCAGGGTACCATCAGCTCAGGATTGCGGAGACGGATATTCATAAGACCGCGTTCCATACGAGATATGGCCACTACGAGTTCACAGTGGTACCTTTCGGTTTGATGAATGCCCCATGCGTGTTTATGAGTTTGATGAATGGGGTATTCAGGACCTTCCTTGATCACTTTGTGCTCATATTCCTCGATGACATTCTAGTTTACTCACACACGCATGAGGAACACGAGGAGCATCTTCTTCAGGTTCTTCAGTGTCTCCGTGAGCAACACCTTTACGGAAATTTGGAGAAATGTGCATTCTTTCAGACTGAGGTGCAGTATTTGGGCCACATCATTTCTGGGGAAGGTATCACAGTCGATCCTTCCAAGATTCGAGCCATCATGGATTGGACAACACCCTCTAGTGTGACCAAGGTGCGTAGCTTCATGGGTCTAGCAGGGTATTACAGGAGGTTTGTTCAGGACTTTTCTTAGATTGCGCACCCCATCACTTCCCTTCAATGAAAAGGGAAAAAGTTTATATGGTCAGATAGATGTGAATAGGCCTTCAATACACTGAAGAAATGCCTCACGACAGCACCTATTCTTGCAGTGCCAGACCCGCAGGGTGAGTTCTACATTTGTACAGATGCTTCTTTAGCAGGCCTTGGAGGAGTACTGATGCAAGGGGGCAGAGTTGTGGCTTTTGAGTCTCGCAAACTCAAGGATTATGAGCTTAATTATCTAACTCATGATCTTGAGCTTGCAGCAGTTGTACATGCCTTGGTCCGATGGAGGCATTTTCTTCTTGGTCGAGGTTCACACTCAGGACTGATCACTTGAGTCTTCGCCACCTCTTCACGCAGCCCAATCTAAATGCTCGTCAGCGGCGTTGGATGGAGCTACTTTGTGAGTATGACATGGAGATAGAGCATGTGAAGGGAAAGGAGAATGTGGTGGCAGATGCCTTGAGTAGACGGAGACATGTGGTTATGACCACCTCAGTGGGCACAAATTTATGGGGTAGGATCTTATAGCAGCTTCCTCAGGATAGTTTCTACCTTGCATCCAGAGCAGAGATTGAGTCTCAGAGACCCCTTGAGGGGAGGTTTGATGGATTTTCACTAGAGGCAGATGGTCTTCTCAGACACAGAGGTCGGATATATGTTCCTAGAGATGGAGGCTTGAGATAGGAAATTTTGACAGAGGCCCATCGTGCACCTTACTCAGCCCATCCCGGGGTGAAGAAGATGCACGCCACCTTGAGACAGTTGTATTTTTGGAGAGGACTTCGAGAGACGTGGCTTTGTTTGTGTCACGTTGTTTAGAGTGTCAGAAGGTGAAGGCCGAACACCAACATCCAGCTGGCCTTCTCTATCCTCACGCCATACCAGAGTGGAAGTGGGACACCATTTCTATGGATTTCATTGTTGGGTTGCCGACGTCGAGATACCACCACGACGCCATCATGGTCACGGTGGATAAATTGATGAAAGTAGCTCATTTTTCCCCAGTGAAGACCACCTATACAGCTAGTCTTTGTGCACGAGTATATCTTGATGAGATTGTCAGATTACATGGGATTCCATGGAAAATCATTTGCGACCGCGATCCTTTGTACACTTCCCATTTCTGGACCACCATGCAGCATGCTCTTGGGACGAGGATCAATTTCAGCACAACATATCACCCAGAGACAGATGGACAGACTGAGCGGGTGAATCAGATCTTAGAGGACATGCTTAGGATGTATGTTATGGATCACCAGTCGAGATGGGAGGAGTATCTGTATTTGGTGGAGTTTTCCTATAATAATAGTTTCCAGAGTTCTATAGGCATGGCTCCTTTTCAGGCATTATATGGCAGAGAGTGCAGGACACCTCTTAGTTGGGACAGATTGAGGACAGGGTTTCCCTTGGGCCAACATTATTACAGGACATGGAGCAGCAGGTTACCTTGATCAGACAGAGATTACAGGAGGCGCAGGATAGACAGAAGAAGTATGCGGACCAACATAGGACAGATCGCAGTTTTGAGGTGGGATCGAAGGTGTTTCTTCGTGTCAGACCGCATAAGAGCCCTATCCATTATGGAAAAGGTTCTAAGCTTGCTCCTAGGTTTGTGGGTCCCTTCGAGATCTTGGAGCGCCTCGGTCCCTTGGCCTATCATCTAGCATTGCCACCTAGCTTGTCTCGCATCCATGATGTGTTTCATGTGTCTGTTCTTAGGAAATATGTAGCAGATCCTTCTCATGTATTAGATTGGACCTCATTGCAGGTGCAGGATCAGGGGCAGGTGATGGTGGAGCCCATACGTATCTTAGAGCGCAGGACCCTGGGCCTTCGAGGCAGAGAGATTGATCAGGTACGTGTTCAGTGGGACAGGTACGATGAGACTGCTGCTACTTGGGAGGATGCTACATCATTGCGAGCTCAGTTTCCACACTTATTTCAGTGACTTCCAGGAGGAAGTCTAGTCTAAGGGGAGGGGGATGTAGTGCCCACTTCCCTATGACACTTAGTTGATTATCATTTTGAGTTATGCAGACTTTTGGATATGGACATTTCATATACTTACGTTGATTAGCGTGATGTTTTGTGAGTAGATGCATTGGATTATGATTAGACTTTGCTTTCAGTATGATCTACATTGACTCGTGGATAGACTATGGGATACTGATTTTTTTTATGATATGGATATATTGCATGTGTTCTAACATTGGATTTCTTCGCCATGATAAGTAGAATGTAGTTGTTGAATTTACATTACTATAATTTTGGATAATGATGAAATGCATAATTAAGTTGTGATTTAGACCTAGAAATAATGATTGATTGAATTACGTATAGATGTTAATAAATTTCATGCATATGGTTATTTTGGATGTTTTGACATGGCCGCAAGGCCGAAGGAGGTATTTTGTATTTTGCAGGAAACACCACATGATCACAACCTAAAGGGGGATTGGGAACCAAACACAACAGGATGTCGGGTGGTTACAACATTTGTCATCAAGGCAACTTGTGAATTGTATTGTGTTGCTTTTGTTTTTTTATGTTAAGAAAAATTTCCATGAGGGGGAAATTTTCTAATGTAACAATGGGTTAAGAATTTTAATTACTTGTTTCTATTTATTTTAGTAGGTGATTTCATTTGTGATGTCTCTTTTTTAAATTACTTTTGTTAAATATGTTTAGACTAATGTAACATCTTGTTTTAATTTTAAGTTTTGAGGAAGTCTAGTGGGAGTAATTAATTTTGATGGTTGGCTCCTTGAGCCTTGTGTTTTCTTCTTGTATTGAATGCTTGTTTTGAGTGTTGACCACTCCAAGTTCTTTGAATCTCGAATTTGAGATTGAGGGCAATTTTTGGGGACTTGTGGGACAAGTTAAACTTGTCCCACACTTCCCAAAACCCCTTACCAACCATATCTATGGGTTGGGAAGCCAAAAAGGGGATCATTTATTGTTTTGGGAAGAAAAATGTGACTTTGGAGTGCACTTCTCTTCCATTTGCATTTAATTGTGCCCTTAAGGCACATGGGTAGGGATGGAGTGTGGAAAAGAGATGTCATTCAACCCAACCACCCATTTATTGTGTTTTGGAGTTGAGTTGACTAAGGGAGGTGGTCTTGAGGATGTGTGATGTGGCATCCTACATGGAGCCACATCATCCTCACCCTTCCCTTTTGTCTATTTATTGAATTTTCCTCTCTTGTTGAAGGGGTTAGAGGTTTTTGTTGAAGAGTTTTATTTTCTTTTGGAGGGGAAAGGATTTTGGGAGAAAAGGAGCTTGGACTTGCATGCTTGGATTGTTTTGGGAGGAGCTTGGACAAAGCTTCTTGGTTTAGGCTTCTTCAATGGAGAGGTAGGGACCCTTCTCCTTTTGCTTTTTTATTGTTGTTGTTTTTATGCCTAAATTAGTAGTAAATGTATGTTTTTTTTTTGTGTGTTGTGGGAAAAATGGATAGAATGCTTAAGGTGTGGTGTAGGAGAGGTCCATGGGAAAACTCATGAGGGAGGCATAAGAGTAGAATAGGTAATTTTGGAGGGAGTTTGAGAGGGATGCCCATCTTGGGTAAGAATGTTTACATTCTTACCTTGTCCTTGAGGAAGCCATAAGAGAAGGGAGGTATAAGAGTTTGAGAGGGAAAAGGGGTACTTGAGGGAGGCATAAGAGTCATAGGGGCTTGAGCTTTATTGTGGAGGGTTTGGATGGGCATCTCATTTTAATGGGGAGGCATAAGGAAAAATTTCCCATAGTTCCTTCTCTTGTTGGCTTGGATAAAAGCTTTGTTGTGGAATGTTTTGTGTTGTTTGTGTTTTTTTCTTTTTTGTTCTTAGTCTTAAATGTTGTGAAGAAATTTGTATTGTGGAAGCAAGTGTTGTTGCCTTGAGTTGAGACCACCCTTTCATTGTGTTGTGTTTGGGGCTCGGGGTCAATGGAGGAGATTGCTTCTCTTCTCCATTGAGTACTTGGTTGGGAGGAGAGTGTTGCCTCTCCCCTATCTTGGTTGTGATTTCAGCTACTTGGAACTCCGAGCTTGGATGAGGAATACCTTGGTGCACGTGAAGACTATTTCCATTTCCTTGATATAGAATTTTGTTGTAAATTCTTATGTGAAAAGAAGTTGTATTACCTTATTCTACATCTCAAAAGAAAGGGACATTGAAATCCATATTTGCACCAAAAGTCACATGGTTGAATGCAAGTTTTACTTGAAATGTGTTTACATTATTTTAAGAGTTGTAAGGAAATAAAGAAAAGAAATGTGCAAAAAAAAAAGGAACTTGTGATAATATTGTAAATGTACTATTGGAAAAGTTTGTTGTAAATACTTTCTTGTGAAATGTTGGAAACTCGTATTAAGAGATGTTATATTTCATTGTGTTAATCGAATGGCATGTGTTGCAAAAGTTAGCTTCCTTCTTGTTGATAGAAAGAAACTTAAAACACAATTACTTTTAATTTGGACAACAAAGTAGTCTAAATACTAAATTATAGTAAGTATTTCTTATTTGGGACTTATTGCAAATTATTTCAACATTGTTAGAAGAAATGAAATTTACTTGCTTCTACCTTATATACAATAATTATCAAATCGTGAGAGGAAAAAGGGTTAAAGCAAATTTTAACTTGTAAATATTATTACTACCTATGTTTTATTATCATTTTGTTAGTAATAAGTAATATTTTAATACCTTTAATAATGAAAATATTTTAATAATAATGAGGGATATTATTATAAAAATATATTAATATTAATATACTCTTATTAATTTTATTTTCCTTTTTAAAAAATGTGTTGTTGCCATATATATATATATATATATATATATATATATATATATATATATATATATATATATATATTGGTACATATATAATAGAAATAATAATAAATAAAAAAAAACTTAAAGAAAAAAAAAAAAAAAGGTGAAGCGGCCGTGGCTGTGTGGTTGGGGGAGGGGGCAGGCGGCGCGACCTCCCTACCCCAACCCATATACTTATATGGGGTGGGGTAGGTCGCGCCCCCCCCATTTCAAAAAAACTTAACATCCACTATGCATTTACATAAAGTTTTTCTCGATCCGTTTTTTTTATATGAACAAAAATAAAAATCAATATCCCCAAACGCAGCCATCGATCCTGTCCCGACCACGCCTGTGCGGCACAGGCCTTTTTGCCTCCTTTTTACGGCCATTCACACACCCAAATATATATATATATATATATATATATATACAGTGGTTCGGTAACCCAAACAACCAAAATCGAAGCAGATCCATGCAAGAAAAGAATTCATCCATTAAATCTCTCAAGCCCGAAAATTGATCTAGTAAAGCTCCCATGGCTATAATGGCCTCCATAGAGCATGACCTCCTTCTTCCTTCTCCCTTAACCTACAAGTAAAGAGCAAAATAAATGAGAGTTTTGGGTGTAGAAAGGAAAATAAATCAAAAGATAAAAATATATGGCAATCTATAAAGATTTCTAGGGTTTCCTTGCCAAACCTAAATCTAAGGGTTGGGAAATTTTAGATCCAACGGTGGAGGATGCACCCTACATCACTTAAGTGATGGGGTTTTTTTTGTGGGAATGAAAAATAGAAATAAAAGGGGGGGGGAAATTAGCAAAGTTGTGCACACTTGACCCTTTAAGCAAGTAATTAATTATTTTATATGTATGACCTTGAACTACAAGATTTGGGTCTTGCATTATTAAATTTTAAAATTTAATTAAGGGTCTTCAAATAATTTAATTTAACTGGGATTAATGGAGTCATGTTTGAAAAGCTAATAAAGTTTCTTAAATAAACTTTAGAACCTTGTTGGTGAAAGGAATGAAGATGTAGTATTAAATTTGTAAATTGAGGCGGTCTTAATGGATCGATAAACATCTCCGATGCCTTGCAACTATTCTCTTATAATCAAGAACTAAATAAAAAAAAATTATTTCATAATTTTTCTCACTAAACCTGGGTTTGTTCTTGGGCCTCGTGCAAGCTTTTACCAGGCGTTACAGTTAGCTCAGTTCGAAGAAGATGGTATGATGATTTCCTCCACTCTCTCACTCATTACGTATTTGTTCTGGATGTCTAACGGAAAAGAACATTAGGATCTGATCAAGTCGAGTACATTCCATGCCATGAATCATCTTGAGGTCATGCATACCAATCTTTATAGACCCTTTCTCGCCTCATTTAAGGGGTTTTAGTACTTCCAACTTTTCACTGATGATTATTACCACAAGAATTGGGTGTTATTACTCCTGCGAAAGAAGAGTGAATATTTTGCATATTTGTAGACCATCTATAAGAGAGTTCTTCAGTAGATTGAGCTACCCCTTCTTTTCCTCCACTCAAATCGAGGGGGAGAATTTACGTCAAATAAATTATTGGAATTCTTGAAGGATCACAACATCACACATTACCCGACTTCCCCTATACTCTCCATCGAATGAAACTTCATAACATCAAAACTAAAGTATCATGGAGATGGCTCATTCCATGCTTTCCACTGTGAAGTTGGAGAACTAATTTTGGGAGGAAGCAGTCCAGGACTACTTTATATCTCCTAAACCAAGTGCTACTATCTTGAAGGACAGACACCCAAGAGGTATGGAGCTATTTTTCATTTAAGAGTATTTGGATGTACTACATATACACATGTTTCAGATAAGAAGAGGAAGAAGCTTGATGAAAAAACACACTAGTGCATATTTTTGGGGTATAGTTCTACCTCAAAAGTATATCATCTCATAGATCTTGAGACAAAGAAGATATATGAGAGTAGAGATGTTGTTTGTGATGATTCATCATTTGACTCATTTCCACATAAAGAAGTTTCAATACCGACCTCCTCTCATAGAATTATCACACATCCAGATGATGAGCATGAGGATTCTTCAGAGAAGAAGGATGAGCTGTAAGGATATTTGTTTGTTGATCTTGGGAATTTGGAAAATAATTCTTCACATCACCAATCATGTCAACATCCGAAGTGGGTCTAAAGCACCATGAGAGAATCCCACCTGAACTCTCTTCCAAACACTTCATCAGGAGTTCATACATGAAGAGAGGTGAGAAATGAGGTAAATCTCACACTCATGAGTTTAGTGGTTGATATTACCGAACCTAATTCAGTTCGTGAGGCACTTAGTGAGCTAGAGTGAAGAAGGCCATGGATGCAGAATATGAATCTTTGATACAAAATCATACATGGGAACTTGTCGATCTACCTACATGTAATAAGTCCATTGGTTGCAAGTAGATTTTCAAATCAAAATACAAGGCATATGGATCTATCAAAAGTACAAAGCATGACTAGTTGTAAACTGTTATGCTCAGTAGGAAGGAATTGAGTATGGTGAGACCTTTGCACCCACTATGATGATCAAAACCATCAGAGTGGTCTATGCACTGCCGCACAAAATGGATGGAAAATTCAACATATGGATGTAAAAAGTGCTTTCTTGAATGCTGATCTTGGAGAAGAAGTCTACATGACCTAGCAAGAAGGATTTTTTGATGAGCAACATCCTCATAAGGTATGTCATCTAATTAAGTATCTTTATAGACTTAAATAGGCACCTAAGCCATGGTACATAAAATAGATGATCACTTATTGTAGCATGGATTCACTTGTAGCCCCTTTTATTCATATATGTATATAAAAAAGATAAACAAAGAGTTGTCATCTTCGTTTTGTATATAGATGAATTCAACATTAGATGCCAAGATATTTGGTTATATTTAAGTGTTCTTCTCATCATCCTTAAAAGATTCTTATTAGTACTTTTAGCTAACCCATTACCTTGTGGGTAATAATTAGATGATGTACTTAAATAAATTTTGTGCTTAATATCCCAATTTGTTACCTTTGCACCAAGAAATGCTAAGGCATTATCTGAAATGATAGTTGTTAGAACACAAAATCTATAAACTATACCTTCTTAAAAGGATAGTATCGAAGTTTTGTTAGCATATTTCAAAGCTTTTGCTTTAGTCCAATGTTTAAAGTAATCTATAGAAATCAAAATCCACTTGTTTCCCTGTGAAGAATGTGGATTTACCATGCCAATAAAATCAAGACCCCACTGCATGAATGGTTGATCCACTGAAATAGGCTATAAGGGAAACGAATATAAATGTTCTTTTCCATCAAAGAAAGTACATTTCTTACACTTTATGATCCATTGAAAGAAATATTTGAATATATTGGACTAATAGTAACCAAATTTCATAATTTTTAAGGATGTAGTACATGCTGAGAAGTGACCTCCGTAGTTCCTTCATGAATTAGGATATTGTTGAATTCTATCATAATCAACACATTGCGGCAAGATTTTTTATATCTCTTTAAACAACACACCATCAATAAAAACATATTAAGGTACATCTTGTAACCTGAAATATATTCATTTTTTATTTTCCATACGTTCGGATAAGTGCCATGCTATAGATAGTTAAGTAAATCAGTAATCCACCTTGATTCCTAAACTTATTGAATAAGCTTATGTTGCTGATTTTCTGGTTGCACCATGCTATCTGATTGCTGATACATAACTTCAGCATGTTGTTCTAGATCTTCTGATTTTGTAGCCTGTTGTTTTTCCATATCAACAATTAGATGCTCACACAAACCTTTACCTCAAACTATTTTTGCAACATGTATATCAACATCATATTCCATAACCTTTATTATCTATACTTCTCTCTTCTCATGCAATTATTTATTTAACAACAACGATTTCACACTTGGATGGGAAACAAGAACATGTATATTATTTTTTGAAAGCATGTACTTAAAATTATTTAGTCCTATGACTACTGAAAGTACTTGTTTTTCAAGAAAAGTGTACCTTGTTTCGTAGTCATGCAAACTTTGTCCAAAGAAAACAATTGGTTGCTCAATATTTTCATCATTAACCTGAGTTAATATGGCTGAAATTGTTTCAGCTCCTGCAAGTGCATACATTGTAAAATCTTTATCAAAATTTGGATTTGCAAGAGTAGGATCCTGAGAAATGGCTATTTTGATTTCTTTTAACCCTTCTCTCCCTTTTCTGGTCCAAGAGAAAGTTTTATCTTTCTTCAACATAACTATCAATGGTTTAACCAATTATGTAAAATATGGAACAAATCTTCTAACAAAGTTGATTTTTCCTAGAAAGATTTGTAATGCCTTCTTGTGATGAGGCAATGATAGTTGTGATATGGCTTCAATTCTGAAAGGGTCAATTGCTAAACCTTGTTTAGAAATAATATGACCAAGTAATTTACCTTGGTGTACTGAAAAGATATACTTTTTGGGATTCAATGATATTCCAAACTATTTGCATAACTGAAAAGTCTTGCTTAAATTTATTAGATGTTCATCATAATTTTTGAAAATAAAGTAACATTAATCAAATAAACCAATATACATTTATTTAGTAAGGTACAAAAAGTCATGTCCACAACATGTTGAAATGTTACACCAAAGCATTTTAAAGGCCAAAAGGCATTGTTTTGTAAGCATAAGTACTGACTTTGTGGCAAAAGTAGTTTTGTATCTATCTTCTTCTCGGACTAGAATTTGATTATATCCACTATAACCATCCAAAAGATATAGTCTATCAGAACCAAAAACTATTCTCAAAATATGATCCATGTTCGGTATTATATAGTAATATTTCAATGACGACTTGTTAAGATCTCTAAAATCTACACATAATCTGATTTCTCCATTATTTTTCCGAATAGGAACAAGTTGGCTACCCAAATTGAATGCGGGTAAGTGCACCAAGTTTGGGGGCTAAAAGGGGGTCTTAAGTGAACGCATTTTTTGTTAGCATAGTCTACGTACTTGTTTTTTATTTTTAGTCTAGTTGTTCTATCTATTCCATTATTCTCTTCTTCTTATTTGTAACTTCTCCATCTATTTAGGGGAGTCTTGTTTATTCTAGTACCTATAAATAATGTACATGGGTTCTTTGTTTAATAGAATAATAAGAGATATATCAATCTCTATTCTCTCTCCTCTGTTTCTGCCTCACATTTTGGTATCAGAGGAACAATATCTCTAACCTATGTGTAGTGTCTTCCTCCTTTGTTGTTTTTCCCTTGCTGCTGCATGAAGAACTCTTTGTTTTGATTTAGCGTGGAGGAGCATTCTATCCCAAACCTTTGTATGGAGGATAAAACTCATTTGTTGCTACGTAAAGTATTCTGCCTGCATGAAGAGCAGATGCTTGATGATCTTTTACCAGTGTGGTATTGCATGGAGAGCTATGCGTGAGGAGAGAAGATTGACCTGCACAACCTGTGCTAAAGGAAAAATATATATACTTCTTTTGCGTGGAGTTGGAGTGGCCTGCAACCACGAGGAGCCTGTGTCCATGGAAAGTGCATGGGACAGAGAATCCTCTGATGTGTGGAGCTATGCATAGAGGAAAACACCAGTGGTTCTCGAATGGAAAATCTGCGTGGAAAGGAGAAAAAGAAACCTGCGCAAGAAAAGATAAAGCATTTTTTTAAAAATGTGGACATTTAAAAAATGTGTTGTTTGTGTTTTGTCTTTTACCTGTGCATGGTTTCTTATTTTCTACACTAAAAGGTGAAGACATCCACCTACTACGTGGAGGAATATTTGCAAAATGAGTCTAATATATATTTCTACATGAAAAAGACAAGTATTCTGCCACTGCGTGGATGTTGAGAATAGCTACCTACATAGAAACCTGCGTGGAAGTGCATTCCTTGTCAATTTCTATGAATTGGTAGTTTGTGGTTGAAGGCTGAGTGAAGTAGCTTGAAAGCTTGCTGCGTGGAGGAAATTAATCATTCACCTGGTGGAGTAACTCTAGCATCTTGGAAAGGAGAAGGAAATTTGTTGTTGCTGCGTGAAGTAGCTTGTGATTCCAAGGACGTGGAACACAAAGTCTAGCTAAATAAAAAAAAATATTATATTTCCTAGCAAAGAAGCATCTCTCTCATAGCCTTTCCACCAAGACGATGCATGATAAGAAGCGAGACTCTACAACACTACACCGAATATCGAGTGTAGAAAACTCGATTGAGAGTGTCAATAACACGGTCGCCACTACTAAAAGCTAGAACATTGACTTGCCAACAAGAGAACACTGCGAAGAATCTCCTAAGAGCTCTAGGTTCTACTTTGCTTTGTTGAACGAGCTTTGGAATACCGGTAATCTAGCCTTCAACAAGCTAGTTTGAGAAGGACTTCTTGAATACTTCCTTTTCGACGTCACCACCAAGTAAAAGTGAGTACAGGAAGAATTAGAAACCGGGTGCGATCTTTGTGTGACGATGAAGAAGAATGCCCCACAAAGTGTCATCGTTTGAAAGCACGTGAATATCGTGAGAATCTACGAGCCAGTAATTCTCATGAGTGTATCAAAGTTGTAATAACTCTTGAAATAAATAAATAATTTTTTTATTACGATGTCTTCTCCAAAGTTGCTTCTTTCCGATGCTTAGTTGCTCAAAGGCTCCAATTTTATGCCGTGGAAGACAAAAATTAAGACAATCCTTCATTATGAAGGATTATGGGGCATCATGTATAGGTATGACTGCTCCCACACTTCCCGATGAATTAATAAAGTATGAGATGGCTAGTCTAAAATACCTTGATGTTGATAATGCTTAGTATCGGTGATGACGTGCAACCGCATGTTCGAATCCGAGAAAACCAAAGGAGGCACAGGGACAAGTTGGCAACCATTTATGAAGACAAAAATCGAGAAAGATTCTTCATCTTCGAGTCAAAGTTGCACACCCTCTCTATGGGGTCAGATGAGAAAGTGGAGGAGTTCTTACATCGCGTGGCTGAGATGAGATCAGATTTATTGGTGCTTGGTGAAATGGTGGATGATAAACTTCTTGTCGCAATCACCTTGAGATTACTACCTCCTCAATTTTGAGTGTTCATTATGACACTGAATGTGTCTAAACAAACAATGAAATTCGAAGAGCTTGTGAATTTACTTGCAGCAGGAAGAGACCATCACTTCATCCCATGAGGAGTCTCGGGATAAAGAATTGTTCTCAAAGCCTTATCGTGGCTAGAAGAATCGAAGGGTCCCCTAGAGAAGCCAAATAAAGTGCAACTAAAACAATAGTAGAAAGATAAAAGTCAAAGAGGTGGTGTCACATTTTTAGAAGCAAAACTCATGACACTGATCACTACTAGTACAATAGCTTGAAACAAGGGTCTTCAAGTCAAACAAGCACATCAGGGCATGAAGATTTTCAAAATTCCAAATGAGGTCCTCATTTGAGAAAGCACAATGAACATATCACAGCCCCACAAGAAGATGATGAATCTAATGAGGAGACATCAGAAGGAGCCCATTGTGGTAAGAACCTTGTACTCCTCTCTCTCAAACTTCTCAGCCCACAAAAAAATTATGGTTGATAGACTCTAGTGCAAGCAAGCATATGTCAGTGTGAAGAAGTTTTGATTCACTACACGAAGAACCAACTAGATATCAAGTTCGGATAGTGGATGACAAAGAGTACATTGCAGAAGGAATAGGGAATGTCACAATTCCTCTAGGACCATTAAAATGTACACTTATAAAGGTACTATATGTTCTAGCTTGACTAGTAATCTCTTGTCATTTACTCAACACTTGAATCATCACCTTAAGGTAGAATTTATTTTTCAAAATGGCATTAAATCATGCTTAATCTCCAGAAAAGGTATGGTTCTTGCTAAATCATTTACAAAAGATAAGTTATTTTCTTTAGATACTGTTTCATCTTCTACAGTAGCTTTATCTACTTTAACAATAGAATCAACTGCCCTATGGCATTTTAGATATGGACACTTTTCAGTTAGTTCATTGCACCAGATGAGTTCAAAAGCAATGGTCCATGGACTACCCAAATTTTCCAGTTCCTTGCCTATTTTCCCTGGCTGTCTTACAGGAAAACAACACATAGATGCATTTCATGTGAGCACCTTCCATGCCAAGAAGTGTCTGGAGGATATTTCATACCGATCTGAATGGCCCATTGCCTACTTCATTTTCACAAGATGTGGGTATATTTCCTAAAGAAGAAAAGTGAGGCTCTTCAACATTTCCAGAACTTCTATCATCATGTTGTGAAAGAGATCGGACAACCACTTCTTCTATTTCACTCAGATTGAGGGGAAGAAATTATATGAAATAAGTTCTTGGAATTCCTGAACCAACACAATGTTAAGCAACACCTGATTGCTCCCTACACGCCCCAAAAATGGCATTGTTGAGCATCACAATCACACAGTCATGGAGATGGCTCGCTGCATGCTAACAATAACAAAGCTTGAGGAATTCTATTGGGAAGAAGCAAGTATATACAAATGTATATCTTCTCAATAGGGCACCGACAAAGATTCTACAAAATAAAATGCTAGAAGATGTATGGAGTGGTAGAAAGCCATCAATTTCTCATTTACGATTATTTGGTTGCACATCATACATGCATGTCCTAGCTCAGAAGAGAAATAAGGTTGAGTCAAAGACACTCCCATGCATCCTACTTGGCTACAACACTACCTCGAAGGCATATCGTCTCATGGATCCTGAGACAAAGAAAATATATGAGAGTTGGGACATGGTTTGTGATGAGTCATCCTTTGACTCAATAGTATCAACAGAAGATCCACTTCCAACCACATCTCACTGATTAGTCTCTGAATCAAATGATGAGCCAAGGAGACTACTCAAAGAAACTAAGTGCTGGTAGGAGAGCTATTTGTTGACCTTGAAAACTGGAGAATGTGATTCAACATAAATTAACATGGAAATGAAAAGTTCTTCTCAAAAGCAGCCAAGTTCTCATTCAAAGTGGGTACAAAGCACCATCAAGGACTCACATTTGCAACAACTTCATGATACATCTTCCGGAGTCAAAACAAGGAGTCAAAGTAAGAAATGAGGTAAACTTTGCACTCATGAGTTCACTGATGAATAGATCCGAGCTAGATAATGTTCGTGAAGCTCTCAGTCAACCTCAGTGGAAGGAATCCATCGATATAGAATATGACTCACTCATGAAAAATCAGACATGGGAACTTGTCAATCTACCTACAGGAAAGAAACCCATAGGATGCAAATGGGTTTTCAAGACAAAATATAAGGCAGATGGATCCATTGAAAAACATAAAGCACGACTTGTAGCAAAAGGATATGCTCAGAAAGAGGGCATAGACTATGAAGAAACCTTTGTACCCACTGCGAAGATGAAGACCATCGAGTAGTTTGTGCACTTTACAACACAGTAAAGGATGGAGACTTCAATGATGGATGTCAAGAGTGCTTCCTAAAGAGTGATCTGAAATAATACGTATACATGACCCAACCTGAAGGATTTGTTGATGAAGAGCAGCCTAAGAAGGTATGTCATCTCATCAAATCACTTTACGGACTGAAACAAGCTCCTAGGGCATGGTATATCAAGATCAACGATCACCTTTTGCAACATGGGTTCACTCATAGCCCCTCAGATTCCAATTTGTATATAAAGAAGGTAGGTAAATAAATTTTCATTGTTGTTGTGTATGTAGATGATCTTTTGATCACTGGAAGTTTAGAAGATCAAGTTGATATTGTAAAGAATGATCTCAAAAGAACCTTCAACATGACAGATTTGGGGCTACTACATTACTATCTTGGCTTGGAGATATGTCAAAAGGAGAATCACATTTTTGTCTCATGGAAAAAGTATGCCAAGACACTCCTAGAAAAGTACAGAATGTCTAACTATAAAACTATATCCACTCCCATGGCGAAAGGCTTATACCATTCAAAATTATAGGACTCACCTCAAGTAGATGTTACTCTTTACGACAACTTATTGGAGGGATAATCTATTTGACATATACTAGACCAGATCTATGCTATCTTTGTCACCCTATCTTTCAAGGTTCATGCGGGAGCCGAAGAAATTTCAACTGGAATGCAACAAAGCAAGTTTTGAGATATGTCCGAGGAACAACTAACTATGATATAGAATATAAGAAGAATGATCAATTCTTCTTATAGAGATACATCGACTCAGACCATGCCAGATTTTTCGATGACAGGAAGTCAACTACAGGATACATATTTCATCTTAGATCTGGACCTATCTCATGGATAAGCATGAAGAAGAATGTTGTTTATATCTCATCCGTAGAGGTATAATATTGCACCACACGAGGAGATGTGTGTGAAGTGATATGGTTACGTCACATTTTGGATGACCTAGGAATTCCTGAAAAATAGCCACCTATTCTCTATTGCAACAATCAGAGTGTGTTGAAGCTCATGCAAAATCAAGTCTTTCATGAACGAACAAAGCATATTGAGATTGATTTTCATTTCATTTGAGAGCACGTCTTAAACCATCACATTCAGCTCTAGTATTGTCCTACTGAAGCACAAGTAGCTGACATTCTCACAAAATCTTTTGGCAAAGTGAAATTTGAACTTTTCAGGGGTCACATTTGCAAGAATAATGTAATAAGGGGGGAATGTTAGCATAGTCTACGTACTTTATTTTTTTATTATTAGACTATTTGTTCTATCTATTCCATTATTCTCTCCTTCTTATTTGTAACTTCTCCATCCATTTAGGGGAGTCTTGTTTATTCCCGTATCTATAAATAATTTACATTTGTTCTTTGTTCAATAAAATAATAAGAGATATATCAATCTCTATTCTACCTCCTCTGCTTCTTCCTCACATTTTTCCTTTTAAATAAAAAACTTCAACTGATACTATTTTTTTGAAATAGTTACACTCAAAATTGGAAGATGTTGTAGAAATATAAATCATAGAATTTTGAGTCTAGTTTCTAAGCTACTAAATTTTATGTAAAACATATAAGTTTAAGTTGGCTAAACAATTAAAATACCAACAAGTGATCTTGTTTTTGTTAAAAAACATAATAGAGTGACTTTCATGCCCCCAACCATTTTTTGAGTACCATTGAGTATTTTTGAAAACCCTTTGGTAGAAAGATATCTAGGAGCATCTAGTTTGTGTTAGATTTTTTTAATATTTTTTTAACGATTATTTTTTTATTTATGATTTTTCTAGTAAAGAAATTTTATGTTTTGAAAAATAACGGAGCTTTGACCATGCCCCTCCCCTAACTACCTCAAAAAATATTGAAAATTAGATTTTTTTTTTGAATATGTATAGAATTATGCCTAGTTTTTGCTAGTATAATTTTTTTTCAATTTTGATGACCCAAACAAAAGATACATGATGAAAGATAGACATATTTAAACTTGAAAAATAGCTATAAAAATGCAAATTTAGAAAATAAATATTATGAAAACCTTATATTAGTAAGAAAAAAATGAAAAATATATTTTTAGAAAGAAGATACTCTGCTCTATGTCATGGTATAATTTTTTTTAAATGGATCGATTGTTTTATTTTGATTTATCATAGAGGAAGTGGAATTTTTACATTTTCCTACAAAAACATGTTGTTTGATGTTTTTTTGTAGGTCCATGCCTCAGTGTTAGGGATCCAAACTAGATCCCAAGCCTTGAGACATGGCTTGGAAAAAGAGAAAACACAAAATGCATTCGCACTATGACATGTATGCATTCTTTATAGTGTGAATATTGTATATGCTTTTGACATGCTTCTATTTACAAAAATAAATGTTTAAGTATAAGAAATAATAATCAAATTTATTTATGTAAATATAAGAAATTAGGGTCACTCTGCACCTTATGGAACTAGTCTCACAGCTCCATTATTCATAGTTTAGGAGATAGTTTTTATAATATAATTTGGTCAAGACATAGATAATTTTTAGGCTTTCGTGATTCATCCTAAATCTTTTAGCATTTAAATTATACAATCGAAACCCTAAACCATAAACCTTTAACCATAAACCTTAAACCCTAAATATTAAGCCCTAAACCTTAATCCTTAAATATTAAGCCCTTACCAATGAGCCCTCAACCCTAAACCTTGAGCCTTAATCCCTAAACTCTAAACCCTAAAAAATGAACCATGAACCAAAGCCTTAAATGTTAAACCTATTAGGAATTAGAGAACTAATATGCGGAAGCAATTCCTCAAACCACAACATAGAGGAAACTATATAGCAAAATTATACTTGCAAAAATATAACAACATAAATGAATAATGCAAAAAAAGAAGACAATAAAAGATTTAATGTGGTTCACCCAATGTGGCCTACGTCCACCAAGAACTTGCTTAGATTTTATTATCAACAAGAGTAAAACAACTCTCACAATCTTCTCTCGCTTATGAACTCATAAAAGAATTCCAAAGATATCTAAACCACATCTAAATCACAATTGACACCCAATTGCATAACCTTGATCACTCTTGATCACCTCTTGATCATTAATACTCAAGACCTCTTAAACACTCAAGATATCTTCAAGATACCATAACACCTATATTTATAGGATTAAAATCCTCTTCAGAAGTCCTAAAGCCGACCCTAGAAGTTTTAAAGTCACGATCTTTCAACTTACCACAGCTGGAAAACTATCCCGACATTAACTTCCAATTAACAGCATGTTAACAACAACATCGCAGCAATGGCATAACAACTACACAACAAAGTCATAGAAAACAACTTAGAATGCTCTTGAAGTCTCCAAACTTAACCGTTCGAGCTCCAACACTTCAACACTGATTCAAGAATACCTAAAACAACCACCACACCTCAACAATCTCCCACTTGGAGACTATTTCCCGACCAAAGTTCTTAACCCTTCATTATCAACCGTGAAGGCCAATCAAAGTTGAACACAACTTCAAATTCTCCCATGTGACTACCTTGGTCATCATATCCATAGGATTCGACCGTATGAATCTTTTCTAGCTTCAACTTATCTTCTTCCAAAGGAGTCCTAATGAAATGATATCTCAGTGGAATGTGCTTCATCCTAGAGTGGAAAACGGATTTCTTCGCCAAATTAATAGTGCTCAAATATCATTGTGTAGTCTCCCAACTTCCTGCTTATGACCCAACTCATCAAGCAACTACTGTAGCCAAATCATCTCCTTGCTTTGCCTCTATGGCAGCAACATACTCAGCCTCTGTGGTTGACAAAGCCAAAACCTTTTGTAACCATGAAATCTAACTCACCATTGTATCACCAACCATAAATACATAACCTATCATGCTCCTCCTGCAGTCCAAATCTCCTACCATGTCCGAATCTACATATCCACGTAATGTAGTATTTGATCCACCAAAACATAATGCTACTCCCATGGTCCCTCTCAAATACCGAACAATCCACTTTATCGCCCGCCGTCAAGGTTTCTACCAGATCACTCATAAACCTACTCACTTCTCCCACTGCATGGGAAATATCAGGCCTACTACATACCATAAAGCATACATCAAGCTACCAACTATGATGAGTACGGTACCCTGGACATCTGGATTGTATCCTCCTCAGTCTTGGGACTCTGCTCCTTTGATAATTTAACATGACCTGCCAAAGGAGTGCCAACCGGTTTAGCATCTTGCATACTAAACCTCTCCAAGACCTTCTTTATGTACTCTTCTTGAGATAATACCAAATTCCTCTCCTTCCTATTTCGAGTTATTCTCATACTAAGGATTTGTTTGCTGCCCCCAAATACTTCATAGGAAAGGAGTCACTTAGCTGCTTCTTCATTACCTTTATTTCCTGCATGTTCTTCCCTACAAAAAGCATATCATCTACATAAAGGCAAAAAATAATATAACTACCATGAAGAAACTTCTTGATGTACACGCAATGGTCTAAGTGACACCTGAGTAACCTTGCTCCTACATAAAACTGTCAAACTTCATGTACCACTGCCATGGAGCTTATTTCAAGCCATACAAGCTCTTCTTCAATTTGCACACTAACCTCTCCTTCCCTTTGACCTAATAACCTTGTGGATTTTGCATCTACATTTCCTCCTCCTACTCACCATTAAGGAATGTTTTCTTCAATGTAGTCTTCACATCCAACTATTCTAAGTGCAAGTCTTCTAATGTAACTAAACCAAGAACAACCCTAATAGAAGTCATTTTAACAACTCGAGAAAAAATTTCATCAAAGTGTATACCTTTCTTTTGTGAAAATCCTTTTACCACCAACCGAGCCTTTTATCATTTCCCTTCTTACACTGCTTCCATCTTCCTCTTTGATTCTATACACCCACTTGTTCTACAATGCTCTCTTGCACTTCCTTTAATTGTAGCTCCACCGGATCCCAAGTCTAGTTTTCCATAAGATATCTATGCTCTTCATCCATGGCCTGCTCCCACTTCTTCCCGGCATCCACTTGCAATACTTCCTCAAACCACTTCCACCCAAAACATGAGTGGCAACCCCACTTGTAACCTCATGCACCTAGCATGCTCCATGATTATCCTATTCATTCTCTCTGACACTCCATTTTCCTCTGGAGTATTTCAAACCATTCTTTTCCCGTGGATCCCATTTACCAAACAAAGAATCAATAAATTCATTGTTTTAATATTCCCTCCATTATCCGATCTCGAGACATTTCAACTTGAGACCTGTTTCATTCTCAACCAAGGATTTCCATCTTTTGAAAGTTTCAAACACATCAGATTTCTTTCTAATGCAATATACCCAAACTTTTCTAGTTGCATCATCAATGAAAGTGATGTAATAACATGAACCACTAATAGATTTTACCTTAGCTAGCCCCCATACATTTGTATGCACTAACTCTAACTTAACCTCCTTCCTGGTAGGTCCAACCTTGAGGAATCTCACCCGCTTCTATTTCCCATAAACACACCTCCTCACATAAATCCAAATCTAACACTTTTAATCTAGGAAACTTGTCCTTTATAATCTGCATGCCCTTATGACTCATATGACTGAGTCTCTGGTGCCTCAAAGTTACATCTCCATCTCAGAAACTATATTGCAATAATAAGCACCACTGGTTAAATACAAAGTACCATTTTTCTTACCTCTTGCAACCACAAGAGCTCCCTTGGTAACCTTCCAATGATCCACTTTAAAATTGACCATACAACCATCACTACCCATTTTTCCCGCTAATATCAAGTTCTACCTCATCTTAGGTACATGCCTCGACGTCCTTAAGTAACCATGTGTTCCCATTGTGCATTTTCTTCGAACACAACCTTTCCCTACTATGCTTCATGGTTCATCATCACCAAGATATAAATGTCCAAAATCACCTTGAACAAAATAAGAAAAGTAATGTTTATGTGGGGTGGCATGGAAAGAAGCGCCCAATCTAACACCCAAGATTCAACAATATTATCTAGAGAAATAATTAAGGCATCTTTACAAACATCACCTACTGTAAAATTTACCTCTTTAGTTTCCTCCTTGTTCTTATCTCGAAGAGCCCAACAATATTTCTTAGCATGACCAACCTTCCCACAGTGCCAACATTCTAACTTACTCTTGGACTTTGACCTTCCGTGATCATTCGACTTCCCATGGTTACCTTTCCCTTTGTTCTTTTGTCTCCATCTTCTCTCCACCATCAAAGCATTTGCAGAAGTAGAAGAATATCCGGTTATCTTCCTTCACATTTCCTCACTTAGGATCACACCTATTACATCCTCAAACTTCATCTTTGAGTTATTAGATACTTGAATTACTTACAACCATAACCAAGTTGTCCCAACTATCTGTAAGGAGCAAAAAAATCAACAAATCCCTGACCTCATCATCAAAGTCAATTTTTACTAAGTTTAACATACTCACAACCATATTAAATTCATTCAAATGATCAGCAACAGAACCATTCTCATACATCTTCATATTAAATAACTTTTTCATCAAAAATATTTTATTAGAGGTAGAGGGTTTTTCATATAACTTCCCCAACACACTCATGAGACCTTCCGTGGTCTTCTCCTGCGATATGTTGAAAGCAACCGAAGATGCAATGCATAAACGAATTGCCCCGATCACCTTTCTATCTAGCAACTCCTAATCCTCATCCGACATGGCTATAGGTTTCTTTACTTTTCCAGCCAAAGGAACATGGAGGTCCTTCTGATATAAGTAATCCTCTGTTTGCACTTTCCACAAACCAAATTTCCACCCAATGAACTTCTCAACCCTCGATCTGCCCTCATCTTCCATAGCTCCAACTCAACCTAAAATTTCTCTGTGATTTACAACTTCAAAAAAACCACCAAAGCTCTCCGATACCAATTGTTAGGAATTAGAGAACAAATATGTAGAAAAATTCCTCAAACCACAGCGGAGGACACTATATAGTGGAATTATACTTGTAGAAATATAACATCATAAATGAATGATGCACAAAATAAGACAAGACAAGATTTAATGTGGTTCACCCAATGTGGGCTACGTCCACCAAGAACTTGCTAAAATTTTATTATCAACAAGAGTAAAATAACTCTCACAGATCTTCTCTCGATTATGGACTCACAATGAAATTGCAAAGATGTTAAACCACATCTAAACCACAATTGACACCCAATTACATACCCTTTATCACTCTTGATCACCTCTTGATCATTAAGACTCAAGACCTTTTGAACTCTCAAGATATCTTCAAGATACCCTAACACCTCTATTTATAGGATTAAAATCCTCTTAAGAAGTCCTAAAGCGGAGCATAGAAGTTTGAAAGTCAAGATATTTCAACTTCTCACAAAAGCTGAAAAATTGTCCCGGCGTTAATCAACAATTAACTCGCAACATTTGCAGCAACGGCACAATGACCGCACAACAATGTCATAGTAAACGAGTGCGGGATGCTCATGAAGTCTCCAAACTTAACCGTTCGAGCTCCAACACTTCAACACTGATTCAAGAAGGCCTAAAATAGGCTCAACACCCCAACAAAACCCTAAACCCTAAACCATGAAAACTAAATCCTAAACCATAAATCGTAACCATAAACCCTAAACCCTAAACACTCAATCCTAAACCCTAAAGCCTAATCCCTAAACCCTAAACCATAAGGCCTAAATTATAAACACTAA